>JAYKTQ010000254.1:0-390766 GCA_036010785.1 Ammospiza maritima maritima
TTGTTTTCTAGCAGTTGGCAAGCTGCGCACACAATCCCAGTGTTGTACAGCTTCCTTCTTCACCTTTCCGAAGGTGCCGCTCTCTCTGGCTCCCGGAGGCGAAGAAGCGGCTTCTTCGCGCAAAGACGATTGTGCCGCTCACTGTGCACTCCTTAGCGCGGCTTCTGCCGAAAGACGCCCGGGAGCGGCTCTTAGCTCCGGACAGCATCGTACCTTCGTCTTTAGCGTCTCTTCTCGTCTACATCTTAGCAAAAAGCTTTTCTACTATGTCTGGCTCGGAAAAACTGTGCCAGCACAGAAAACATCTCCCATCGTGTTCTAGACGTTGCACGGAGGTCTTCCAAGTGTTTGGCATGAAGAAAAGAAAAGTTGTCCAAAACAGCTTCCAATCGAATGTTCATGTGATTGGAAAAGTCAGGAGAGTGCAAAGGTACTGTTTTCTAGCAGTTGGCAAGCTGTGCACACAATCCCAGTGTTGTACAGCTTCCTTCTTCACCTTTCCGAAGGTGCCGCTCTCTCCGGCTCCCGGAGGCGAAGAAGCGGCTTCTTCGCGCAAAGACGATTGTGCCGCTCACTGTGCACTCCTTAGCGCCGCTTCTGCCGAAAGACGCCCGGGAGCGGCTCTTAGCTCCGGACAGCATCGTACCTTCGTCTTTAGCGTCTCTTCTCGTCTACATCTTAGCAAAAAGCTTTTCTACTATGTCTGGCTCGGAAAAACTGTGCCAGCACAGAAAACATCTCCCATCGTGTTCTAGATGTTGCACGGAGGTCTTCCAAGTGTTTGGCATGAAGGAAAGAAAAGTTGTCCAAAACAGCTTCCAATCGAATGTTCATGTGATTGGAAAAGTCAGGAGAGTGCAAAGGTACTGTTTTCTAGCAGTTGGCAAGCTGCGCACACAATCCCAGTGTTGTACAGCTTCCTTCTTCACCTTTCCGAAGGTGCCGCTCTCTCCGGCTCCCGGAGGCGAAGAAGCGGCTTCTTCGCGCAAAGACGATTGTGCCGCTCACTGTGCACTCCTTAGCGCGGCTTCTGCCGAAAGACGCCCGGGAGCGGCTCTTAGCTCCGGACAGCATCGTACCTTCGTCTTTAGCGTCTCTTCTCGTCTACATCTTAGCAAAAAGCTTTTCTACTATGTCTGGCTCGGAAAAACTGTGCCAGCACAGAAAACATCTCCCATCGTGTTCTAGACGTTGCACGGAGGTCTTCCAAGTGTTTGGCATGAAGAAAAGAAAAGTTGTCCAAAACAGCTTCCAATCGAATGTTCATGTGATTGGAAAAGTCAGGAGAGTGCAAAGGTACTGTTTTCTAGCAGTTGGCAAGCTGCGCACACAATCCCAGTGTTGTACAGCTTCCTTCTTCACCTTTCCGAAGGTGCCGCTCTCTCTGGCTCCCGGAGGCGAAGAAGCGGCTTCTTCGCGCAAAGACGATTGTGCCGCTCACTGTGCACTCCTTAGCGCGGCTTCTGCCGAAAGACGCCCGGGAGCGGCTCTTAGCTCCGGACAGCATCGTACTTTCGTCTTTAGCGTCTCTTCTCGTCTACATCTTAGCAAAAAGCTTTTCCACTATGTCTGGCTCGGAAAAACTGTGCCAGCACAGAAAACATCTCCCATCGTGTTCTAGACGTTGCACGGAGGTCTTCCAAGTGTTTGGCATGAAGAAAAGAAAAGGTGTCCAAAACAGCTTCCAATCGAATGTTCATGTGATTGGAAAAGTCAGGAGAGTGCAAAGGTACTGTTTTCTAGCAGTTGGCAAGCTGCGCACACAATCCCAGTGTTGTACAGCTTCCTTCTTCACCTTTCCGAAGGTGCCGCTCTCTCCGGCTCCCGGAGGCGAAGAAGCGGCTTCTTCGCGCAAAGACGATTGTGCCGCTCACTGTGCACTCCTTAGCGCGGCTTCTGCCGAAAGACGCCCGGGAGCGGCTCTTAGCTCCGGACAGCATCGTACCTTCGTCTTTAGCGTCTCTTCTCGTCTACATCTTAGCAAAAAGCTTTTCCACTATGTCTGGCTCGGAAAAACTGTGCCAGCACAGAAAACATCTCCCATCGTGTTCTAGACGTTGCACGGAGGTCTTCCAAGTGTTTGGCATGAAGAAAAGAAAAGGTGTCCAAAACAGCTTCCAATCGAATGTTCATGTGATTGGAAAAGTCAGGAGAGTGCAAAGGTACTGTTTTCTAGCAGTTGGCAAGCTGCGCACACAATCCCAGTGTTGTACAGCTTCCTTCTTCACCTTTCCGAAGGTGCCGCTCTCTCCGGCTCCCGGAGCCGAAGAAGCGGCTTCTTCGCGCAAAGACGATTGTGCCGCTCACTGTGCACTCCTTAGCGCGGCTTCTGCCGAAAGACGCCCGGGGGGGTGAGCGGCTCTTAGCTCCGGACAGCATCGTACCTTCGTCTTTAGCGTCTCTTCTCGTCTACATCTTAGCAAAAAGCTTTTCTACTATGTCTGGCTCGGAAAAACTGTGCCAGCACAGAAAACATCTCCCATCGTGTTCTAGACGTTGCACGGAGGTCTTCCAAGTGTTTGGCATGAAGAAAAGAAAAGTTGTCCAAAACAGCTTCCAATCGAATGTTCATGTGATTGGAAAAGTCAGGAGAGTGCAAAGGTACTGTTTTCTAGCAGTTGGCAAGCTGCGCACACAATCCCAGTGTTGTACAGCTTCCTTCTTCACCTTTCCGAAGGTGCCGCTCTCTCCGGCTCCCGGAGGCGAAGAAGCGGCTTCTTCGTGCAAAGACGATTGTGCCGCTCACTGTGCACTCCTTAGCGCCGCTTCTGCCGAAAGACGCCCGGGAGCGGCTCTTAGCTCCGGACAGCATCGTACCTTCGTCTTTAGCGTCTCTTCTCGTCTACATCTTAGCAAAAAGCTTTTCTACTATGTCTGGCTCGGAAAAACTGTGCCAGCACAGAAAACATCTCCCATCGTGTTCTAGATGTTGCACGGAGGTCTTCCAAGTGTTTGGCATGAAGGAAAGAAAAGTTGTCCAAAACAGCTTCCAATCGAATGTTCATGTGATTGGAAAAGTCAGGAGAGTGCAAAGGTACTGTTTTCTAGCAGTTGGCAAGCTGCGCACACAATCCCAGTGTTGTACAGCTTCCTTCTTCACCTTTCCGAAGGTGCCGCTCTCTCCGGCTCCCGGAGGCGAAGAAGCGGCTTCTTCGCGCAAAGACGATTGTGCCGCTCACTGTGCACTCCTTAGCGCGGCTTCTGCCGAAAGACGCCCGGGAGCGGCTCTTAGCTCCGGACAGCATCGTACCTTCGTCTTTAGCGTCTCTTCTCGTCTACATCTTAGCAAAAAGCTTTTCTACTATGTCTGGCTCGGAAAAAACTGTGCCAGCACAGAAAACATCTCCCATCGTGTTCTAGACGTTGCACGGAGGTCTTCCAAGTGTTTGGCATGAAGAAAAGAAAAGTTGTCCAAAACAGCTTCCAATCGAATGTTCATGTGATTGGAAAAGTCAGGAGAGTGCAAAGGTACTGTTTTCTAGCAGTTGGCAAGCTGCGCACACAATCCCAGTGTTGTACAGCTTCCTTCTTCACCTTTCCGAAGGTGCCGCTCTCTCCGGCTCCCGGAGGCGAAGAAGCGGCTTCTTCGCGCAAAGACGATTGTGCCGCTCACTGTGCACTCCTTAGCGCGGCTTCTGCCGAAAGACGCCCGGGAGCGGCTCTTAGCTCCGGACAGCATCGTACCTTCGTCTTTAGCGTCTCTTCTCGTCTACATCTTAGCAAAAAGCTTTTCTACTATGTCTGGCTCGGAAAAACTGTGCCAGCACAGAAAACATCTCCCATCGTGTTCTAGACGTTGCACGGAGGTCTTCCAAGTGTTTGGCATGAAGAAAAGAAAAGTTGTCCAAAACAGCTTCCAATCGAATGTTCATGTGATTGGAAAAGTCAGGAGAGTGCAAAGGTACTGTTTTCTAGCAGTTGGCAAGCTGCGCACACAATCCCAGTGTTGTACAGCTTCCTTCTTCACCTTTCCGAAGGTGCCGCTCTCTCTGGCTCCCAGAGGCGAAGAAGCGGCTTCTTCGCGCAAAGACGATTGTGCCGCTCACTGTGCACTCCTTAGCGCGGCTTCTGCCGAAAGACGCCCGGGAGCGGCTCTTAGCTCCGGACAGCATCGTACCTTCGTCTTTAGCGTCTCTTCTCGTCTACATCTTAGCAAAAAGCTTTTCCACTATGTCTGGCGAGGAAAAACTGTGCCAGCACAGAAAACATCTCCCATCGTGTTCTAGACATTGCACGGAGGTCTTCCAAGTGTTTGGCATGAAGAAAAGAAAAGTTGTCCAAAACAGCTTCCAATCGAATGTTCATGTGATTGGAAAAGTCAGGAGAGTGCAAAGGTACTGTTTTCTAGCAGTTGGCAAGCTGCGCACACAATCCCAGTGTTGTACAGCTTCCTTCTTCACCTTTCCGAAGGTGCCGCTCTCTCCGGCTCCCGGAGGCGAAGAAGCGGCTTCTTCGCGCAAAGACGATTGTGCCGCTCACTGTGCACTCCTTAGCGCGGCTTCTGCCGAAAGACGCCCGGGAGCGGCTCTTAGCTCCGGACAGCATCGTACCTTCGTCTTTAGCGTCTCTTCTCGTCTACATCTTAGCAAAAAGCTTTTCTACTATGTCTGGCTCGGAAAAACTGTGCCAGCACAGAAAACATCTCCCATCGTGTTCTAGACGTTGCACGGAGGTCTTCCAAGTGTTTGGCATGAAGAAAAGAAAAGGTGTCCAAAACAGCTTCCAATCGAATGTTCATGTGATTGGAAAAGTCAGGAGAGTGCAAAGGTACTGTTTTCTATCAGTTGGCAAGCTGCGCACACAATCCCAGTGTTGTACAGCTTCCTTCTTCACCTTTCCGAAGGTGCCGCTCTCTCCGGCTCCCGGAGCCGAAGAAGCGGCTTCTTCGCGCAAAGACGATTGTGCCGCTCACTGTGCACTCCTTAGCGCGGCTTCTGCCGAAAGACGCCCGGGAGCGGCTCTTAGCTCCGGAGAGCATCGTACCTTCGTCTTTAGCGTCTCTTCTCGTCTACATCTTAGCAAAAAGCTTTTCCACTATGTCTGGCTCGGAAAAACTGTGCCAGCACAGAAAACATCTCCCATCGTGTTCTAGACGTTGCACGGAGGTCTTCCAAGTGTTTGGCATGAAGAAAAGAAAAGTTGTCCAAAACAGCTTCCAATCGAATGTTCATGTGATTGGAAAAGTCAGGAGAGTGCAAAGGTACTGTTTTCTAGCAGTTGGCAAGCTGCGCACACAATCCCAGTGTTGTACAGCTTCCTTCTTCACCTTTCCGAAGGTGCCGCTCTCTCCGGCTCCCGGAGGCGAAGAAGCGGCTTCTTCGCGCAAAGACGATTGTGCCGCTCACTGTGCACTCCTTAGCGCGGCTTCTGCCGAAAGACGCCCGGGAGCGGCTCTTAGCTCCGGACAGCATCGTACCTTCGTCTTTAGCGTCTCTTCTCGTCTACATCTTAGCAAAAAGCTTTTCTACTATGTCTGGCTCGGAAAAACTGTGCCAGCACAGAAAACATCTCCCATCGTGTTCTAGACGTTGCACGGAGGTCTTCCAAGTGTTTGGCATGAAGAAAAGAAAAGTTGTCCAAAACAGCTTCCAATCGAATGTTCATGTGATTGGAAAAGTCAGGAGAGTGCAAAGGTACTGTTTTCTAGCAGTTGGCAAGCTGCGCACACAATCCCAGTGTTGTACAGCTTCCTTCTTCACCTTTCCGAAGGTGCCGCTCTCTCCGGCTCCCGGAGCCGAAGAAGCGGCTTCTTCGCGCAAAGACGATTGTGCCGCTCACTGTGAACTCCTTAGCGCGGCTTCTGCCGAAAGACGCCCGGGAGCGGCTCTTAGCTCCGGACAGCATCGTACCTTCGTCTTTAGCGTCTCTTCTCGTCTACATCTTAGCAAAAAGCTTTTCTACTATGTCTGGCTCGGAAAAACTGTGCCAGCACAGAAAACATCTCCCATCGTGTTCTAGACGTTGCACGGAGGTCTTCCAAGTGTTTGGCATGAAGAAAAGAAAAGTTGTCCAAAACAGCTTCCAATCGAATGTTCATGTGATTGGAAAAGTCAGGAGAGTGCAAAGGTACTGTTTTCTAGCAGTTGGCAAGCTGCGCACACAATCCCAGGGTTGTACAGCTTCCTTCTTCACCTTTCCGAAGGTGCCGCTCTCTCCGGCTCCCGGAGGCGAAGAAGCGGCTTCTTCGCGCAAAGACGATTGTGCCGCTCACTGTGCACTCCTTAGCGCGGCTTCTGCCGAAAGACGCCCGGGAGCGGCTCTTAGCTCCGGACAGCATCGTACCTTCGTCTTTAGCGTCTCTTCTCGTCTACATCTTAGCAAAAAGCTTTTCTACTATGTCTGGCGAGGAAAAACTGTGCCAGCACAGAAAACATCTCCCATCGTGTTCTAGACGTTGCACGGAGGTCTTCCAAGTGTTTGGCATGAAGAAAAGAAAAGTTGTCCAAAATAGCTTCCAATCGAATGTTCATGTGATTGGAAAAGTCAGGAGAGTGCAAAGGTACTGTTTTCTAGCAGTTGGCAAGCTGCGCACACAATCCCAGTGTTGTACAGCTTCCTTCTTCACCTTTCCGAAGGTGCCGCTCTCTCCGGCTCCCGGAGGCGAAGAAGCGGCTTCTTCGCGCAAAGACGATTGTGCCGCTCACTGTGCACTCCTTAGCGCGGCTTCTGCCGAAAGACGCCCGGGAGCGGCTCTTAGCTCCGGACAGCATCGTACCTTCGTCTTTAGCGTCTCTTCTCGTCTACATCTTAGCAAAAAGCTTTTCCACTATGTCTGGCTCGGAAAAACTGTGCCAGCACAGAAAACATCTCCCATCGTGTTCTAGACGTTGCACGGAGGTCTTCCAAGTGTTTGGCATGAAAAAAAGAAAAGTTGTCCAAAACAGCTTCCAATCGAATGTTCATGTGATTGGAAAAGTCAGGAGAGTGCAAAGGTACTGTTTTCTAGCAGTTGGCAAGCTGCGCACACAATCCCAGTGTTGTACAGCTTCCTTCTTCACCTTTCCGAAGGTGCCGCTCTCTCCGGCTCCCGGAGGCGAAGAAGCGGCTTCTTCGCGCAAAGACGATTGTGCCGCTCACTGTGCACTCCTTAGCGCGGCTTCTGCCGAAAGACGCCCGGGAGCGGCTCTTAGCTCCGGACAGCATCGTACCTTCGTCTTTAGCGTCTCTTCTCGTCTACATCTTAGCAAAAAGCTTTTCCACTATGTCTGGCTCGGAAAAACTGTGCCAGCACAGAAAACATCTCCCATCGTGTTCTAGACGTTGCACGGAGGTCTTCCAAGTGTTTGGCATGAAAAAAAGAAAAGTTGTCCAAAACAGCTTCCAATCGAATGTTCATGTGATTGGAAAAGTCAGGAGAGTGCAAAGGTACTGTTTTCTAGCAGTTGGCAAGCTGCGCACACAATCCCAGTGTTGTACAGCTTCCTTCTTCACCTTTCCGAAGGTGCCGCTCTCTCCGGCTCCCGGAGGCGAAGAAGCGGCTTCTTCGCGCAAAGACGATTGTGCCGCTCACTGTGCACTCCTTAGCGCGGCTTCTGCCGAAAGACGCCCGGGAGCGGCTCTTAGCTCCGGACAGCATCGTACCTTCGTCTTTAGCGTCTCTTCTCGTCTACATCTTAGCAAAAAGCTTATCCACTATGTCTGGCTCGGAAAAACTGTGCCAGCACAGAAAACATCTCCCATCGTGTTCTAGACGTTGCACGGAGGTCTTCCAAGTGTTTGGCATGAAGAAAAGAAAAGTTGTCCAAAACAGCTCCCAATCGAATGTTCATGTGATTGGAAAAGTCAGGAGAGTGCAAAGGTACTGTTTTCTAGCAGTTGGCAAGCTGCGCACACAATCCCAGTGTTGTACAGCTTCCTTCTTCACCTTTCCGATGCTGCCGCTCTCTCCGGCTCCCGGAGGCGAAGAAGCGGCTTCTTCGCGCAAAGACGATTGTGCCGCTCACTGTGCACTCCTTAGCGCCGCTTCTGCCGAAAGACGCCCGGGAGCGGCTCTTAGCTCCGGACAGCATCGTACCTTCGTCTTTAGCGTCTCTTCTCGTCTACATCTTAGCAAAAAGCTTTTCCACTATGTCTGGCTCGGAAAAACTGTGCCAGCACAGAAAACATCTCCCATCGTGTTCTAGACGTTGCACGGAGGTCTTCCAAGTGTTTGGCATGAAGAAAAGAAAAGTTGTCCAAAACAGCTTCCAATCGAATGTTCATGTGATTGGAAAAGTCAGGAGAGTGCAAAGGTACTGTTTTCTAGCAGTTGGCAAGCTGCGCACACAATCCCAGTGTTGTACAGCTTCCTTCTTCACCTTTCCGAAGGTGCCGCTCTCTCCGGCTCCCGGAGCCGAAGAAGCGGCTTCTTCGCGCAAAGACGATTGTGCCGCTCACTGTGCACTCCTTAGCGCGGCTTCTGCCGAAAGACGCCCGGGAGCGGCTCTTAGCTCCGGACAGCATCGTACCTTCGTCTTTAGCGTCTCTTCTCGTCTACATCTTAGCAAAAAGCTTTTCTACTATGTCTGGCTCGGAAAAACTGTGCCAGCACAGAAAACATCTCCCATCGTGTTCTAGACGTTGCACGGAGGTCTTCCAAGTGTTTGGCATGAAGAAAAGAAAAGTTGTCCAAAACAGCTTCCAATCGAATGTTCATGTGATTGGAAAAGTCAGGAGAGTGCAAAGGTACTGTTTTCTAGCAGTTGGCAAGCTGCGCACACAATCCCAGTGTTGTACAGCTTCCTTCTTCACCTTTCCGAAGGTGCCGCTCTCTCCGGCTCCCGGAGGCGAAGAAGCGGCTTCTTCGCGCAAAGACGATTGTGCCGCTCACTGTGCACTCCTTAGCGCGGCTTCTGCCGAAAGACGCCCGGGAGCGGCTCTTAGCTCCGGACAGCATCGTACCTTCGTCTTTAGCGTCTCTTCTCGTCTACATCTTAGCAAAAAGCTTTTCCACTATGTCTGGCTCGGAAAAACTGTGCCAGCACAGAAAACATCTCCCATCGTGTTCTAGACGTTGCACGAAGGTCTTCCAAGTGTTTGGCATGAAGAAAAGAAAAGTTGTCCAAAACAGTTTCCAATCGAATGTTCATGTGATTGGAAAAGTCAGGAGAGTGCAAAGGTACTGTTTTCTAGCAGTTGGCAAGCTGCGCACACAATCCCAGTGTTGTACAGCTTCCTTCTTCACCTTTCCGATGCTGCCGCTCTCTCCAGCTCCCGGAGGCGAAGAAGCGGCTTCTTCGCACAAAGACGATTGTGCCGCTCACTGTGCACTCCTTAGCGCGGCTTCTGCCGAAAGACGCCCGGGAGCGGCTCTTAGCTCCGGACAGCATCGTACCTTCGTCTTTAGCGTCTCTTCTCGTCTACATCTTAGCAAAAAGCTTTTCTACTATGTCTGGCTCGGAAAAACTGTGCCAGCACAGAAACATCTCCCATCGTGTTCTAGACGTTGCACAGAGGTCTTCCAAGTGTTTGGCATGAAGAAAAGAAAAGTTGTCCAAAACAGCTTCCAATCGAATGTTCATGTGATTGGAAAAGTCAGGAGAGTGCAAAGGTACTGTTTTCTAGCAGTTGGCAAGCTGCGCACACAATCCCAGTGTTGTACAGCTTCCTTCTTCACCTTTCCGAAGGTGCCGCTCTCTCCGGCTCCCGGAGCCGAAGAAGCGGCTTCTTCGCGCAAAGACGATTGTGCCGCTCACTGTGCACTCCTTAGCGCGGCTTCTGCCGAAAGACGCCCGGGAGCGGCTCTTAGCTCCGGACAGCATCGTACCTTCGTCTTTAGCGTCTCTTCTCGTCTACATCTTAGCAAAAAGCTTTTCTACTATGTCTGGCTCGGAAAAACTGTGCCAGCACAGAAAACATCTCCCATCGTGTTCTAGACGTTGCACGGAGGTCTTCCAAGTGTTTGGCATGAAGAAAAGAAAAGTTGTCCAAAACAGCTTCCAATCGAATGTTCATGTGATTGGAAAAGTCAGGAGAGTGCAAAGGTACTGTTTTCTAGCAGTTGGCAAGCTGCGCACACAATCCCAGTGTTGTACAGCTTCCTTCTTCACCTTTCCGAAGGTGCCGCTCTCTCTGGCTCCCGGAGGCGAAGAAGCGGCTTCTTCGCGCAAAGACGATTGTGCCGCTCACTGTGCACTCCTTAGCGCGGCTTCTGCCGAAAGACGCCCGGGAGCGGCTCTTAGCTCCGGACAGCATCGTACCTTCGTCTTTAGCGTCTCTTCTCGTCTACATCTTAGCAAAAAGCTTTTCTACTATGTCTGGCTCGGAAAAACTGTGCCAGCACAGAAAACATCTCCCATCGTGTTCTAGACGTTGCACGGAGGTCTTCCAAGTGTTTGGCATGAAGAAAAGAAAAGTTGTCCAAAACAGCTTCCAATCGAATGTTCATGTGATTGGAAAAGTCAGGAGAGTGCAAAGGTACTGTTTTCTAGCAGTTGGCAAGCTGCGCACACAATCCCAGTGTTGTACAGCTTCCTTCTTCACCTTTCCGAAGGTGCCGCTCTCTCCGGCTCCCGGAGGCGAAGAAGCGGCTTCTTCGCGCAAAGACGATTGTGCCGCTCACTGTGCACTCCTTAGCGCGGCTTCTGCCGAAAGACGCCCGGGAGCGGCTCTTAGCTCCGGACAGCATCGTACCTTTGTCTTTAGCGTCTCTTCTCGTCTACATCTTAGCAAAAAGCTTTTCTACTATGTCTGGCTCGGAAAAACTGTGCCAGCACAGAAAACATCTCCCATCGTGTTCTAGACGTTGCACAGAGGTCTTCCAAGTGTTTGGCATGAAGAAAAGAAAAGTTGTCCAAAACAGCTTCCAATCGAATGTTCATGTGATTGGAAAAGTCAGGAGAGTGCAAAGGTACTGTTTTCTAGCAGTTGGCAAGCTGCGCACACAATCCCAGTGTTGTACAGCTTCCTTCTTCACCTTTCCGAAGGTGCCGCTCTCTCCGGCTCCCGGAGGCGAAGAAGCGGCTTCTTCGCGCAAAGACGATTGTGCCGCTCACTGTGCACTCCTTAGCGCGGCTTCTGCCGAAAGACGCCCGGGAGCGGCTCTTAGCTCCGGACAGCATCGTACCTTCGTCTTTAGCGTCTCTTCTCGTCTACATCTTAGCAAAAAGCTTTTCCACTATGTCTGGCTCGGAAAAACTGTGCCAGCACAGAAAACATCTCCCATCGTGTTCTAGACGTTGCACGAAGGTCTTCCAAGTGTTTGGCATGAAGAAAAGAAAAGTTGTCCAAAACAGCTTCCAATCGAATGTTCATGTGATTGGAAAAGTCAGGAGAGTGCAAAGGTACTGTTTTCTAGCAGTTGGCAAGCTGCGCACACAATCCCAGTGTTGTACAGCTTCCTTCTTCACCTTTCCGAAGGTGCCGCTCTCTCCGGCTCCCGGAGGCGAAGAAGCGGCTTCTTCGCGCAAAGACGATTGTGCCGCTCACTGTGCACTCCTTAGCGCGGCTTCTGCCGAAAGACGCCCGGGAGCGGCTCTTAGCTCCGGACAGCATCGTACCTTCGTCTTTAGCGTCTCTTCTCGTCTACATCTTAGCAAAAAGCTTTTCTACTATGTCTGGCTCGGAAAAACTGTGCCAGCACAGAAAACATCTCCCATCGTGTTCTAGACGTTGCACGGAGGTCTTCCAAGTGTTTGGCATGAAGAAAAGAAAAGTTGTCCAAAACAGCTTCCAATCGAATGTTCATGTGATTGGAAAAGTCAGGAGAGTGCAAAGGTACTGTTTTCTAGCAGTTGGCAAGCTGCGCACACAATCCCAGTGTTGTACAGCTTCCTTCTTCACCTTTCCGAAGGTGCCGCTCTCTCCGGCTCCCGGAGGCGAAGAAGCGGCTTCTTCGCGCAAAGACGATTGTGCCGCTCACTGTGCACTCCTTAGCGCGGCTTCTGCCGAAAGACGCCCGGGAGCGGCTCTTAGCTCCGGACAGCATCGTACCTTCGTCTTTAGCGTCTCTTCTCGTCTACATCTTAGCAAAAAGCTTTTCTACTATGTCTGGCTCGGAAAAACTGTGCCAGCACAGAAAACATCTCCCATCGTGTTCTAGACGTTGCACGGAGGTCTTCCAAGTGTTTGGCATGAAGAAAAGAAAAGTTGTCCAAAACAGCTTCCAATCGAATGTTCATGTGATTGGAAAAGTCAGGAGAGTGCAAAGGTACTGTTTTCTAGCAGTTGGCAAGCTGCGCACACAATCCCAGTGTTGTACAGCTTCCTTCTTCACCTTTCCGAAGGTGCCGCTCTCTCCGGCTCCCGGAGGCGAAGAAGCGGCTTCTTCGCGCAAAGACGATTGTGCCGCTCACTGTGCACTCCTTAGCGCGGCTTCTGCCGAAAGACGCCCGGGAGCGGCTCTTAGCTCCGGACAGCATCGTACCTTCGTCTTTAGCGTCTCTTCTCGTCTACATCTTAGCAAAAAGCTTTTCTACTATGTCTGGCTCGGAAAAACTGTGCCAGCACAGAAAACATCTCCCATCGTGTTCTAGACGTTGCACGGAGGTCTTCCAAGTGTTTGGCATGAAGAAAAGAAAAGTTGTCCAAAACAGCTTCCAATCGAATGTTCATGTGATTGGAAAAGTCAGGAGAGTGCAAAGGTACTGTTTTCTAGCAGTTGGCAAGCTGCGCACACAATCCCAGTGTTGTACAGCTTCCTTCTTCACCTTTCCGAAGGTGCCGCTCTCTCCGGCTCCCGGAGGCGAAGAAGCGGCTTCTTCGCGCAAAGACGATTGTGCCGCTCACTGTGCACTCCTTAGCGCGGCTTCTGCCGAAAGATGCCCGGGAGCGGCTCTTAGCTCCGGACAGCATCGTACCTTTGTCTTTAGCGTCTCTTCTCGTCTACATCTTAGCAAAAAGCTTTTCTACTATGTCTGGCTCGGAAAAACTGTGCCAGCACAGAAAACATCTCCCATCGTGTTCTAGACGTTGCACGGAGGTCTTCCAAGTGTTTGGCATGAAGAAAAGAAAAGTTGTCCAAAACAGCTTCCAATCGAATGTTCATGTGATTGGAAAAGTCAGGAGAGTGCAAAGGTACTGTTTTCTAGCAGTTGGCAAGCTGCGCACACAATCCCAGTGTTGTACAGCTTCCTTCTTCACCTTTCCGATGCTGCCGCTCTCTCCGGCTCCCGGAGGCGAAGAAGCGGCTTCTTCGCGCAAAGACGATTGTGCCGCTCACTGTGCACTCCTTAGCGCGGCTTCTGCCGAAAGACGCCCGGGAGCGGCTCTTAGCTCCGGACAGCATCGTACCTTCGTCTTTAGCGTCTCTTCTCGTCTACATCTTAGCAAAAAGCTTTTCTACTATGTCTGGCTCGGAAAAACTGTGCCAGCACAGAAAACATCTCCCATCGTGTTCTAGACGTTGCACGGAGGTCTTCCAAGTGTTTGGCATGAAGAAAAGAAAAGTTGTCCAAAACAGCTTCCAATCGAATGTTCATGTGATTGGAAAAGTCAGGAGAGTGCAAAGGTACTGTTTTCTAGCAGTTGGCAAGCTGCGCACACAATCCCAGTGTTGTACAGCTTCCTTCTTCACCTTTCCGATGCTGCCGCTCTCTCCGGCTCCCGGAGGCGAAGAAGCGGCTTCTTCGCGCAAAGACGATTGTGCCGCTCACTGTGCACTCCTTAGCGCGGCTTCTGCCGAAAGACGCCCGGGAGCGGCTCTTAGCTCCGGACAGCATCGTACCTTCGTCTTTAGCGTCTCTTCTCGTCTACATCTTAGCAAAAAGCTTTTCTACTATGTCTGGCTCGGAAAAACTGTGCCAGCACAGAAAACATCTCCCATCGTGTTCTAGACGTTGCACGGAGGTCTTCCAAGTGTTTGGCATGAAGAAAAGAAAAGTTGTCCAAAACAGCTTCCAATCGAATGTTCATGTGATTGGAAAAGTCAGGAGAGTGCAAAGGTACTGTTTTTTAGCAGTTGGCAAGCTGCGCACACAATCCCAGTGTTGTACAGCTTCCTTCTTCACCTTTCCGATGCTGCCGCTCTCTCCGGCTCCCGGAGGCGAAGAAGCGGCTTCTTCGCGCAAAGACGATTGTGCCGCTCACTGTGCACTCCTTAGCGCGGCTTCTGCCGAAAGACGCCCGGGAGCGGCTCTTAGCTCCGGACAGCATCGTACCTTCGTCTTTAGCGTCTCTTCTCGTCTACATCTTAGCAAAAAGCTTTTCTACTATGTCTGGCTCGGAAAAACTGTGCCAGCACAGAAAACATCTCCCATCGTGTTCTAGACGTTGCACGGAGGTCTTCCAAGTGTTTGGCATGAAGAAAAGAAAAGTTGTCCAAAACAGCTTCCAATCGAATGTTCATGTGATTGGAAAAGTCAGGAGAGTGCAAAGGTACTGTTTTCTAGCAGTTGGCAAGCTGCGCACACAATCCCAGTGTTGTACAGCTTCCTTCTTCACCTTTCCGAAGGTGCCGCTCTCTCCGGCTCCCGGAGGCGAAGAAGCGGCTTCTTCGCGCAAAGACGATTGTGCCGCTCACTGTGCACTCCTTAGCGCGGCTTCTGCCGAAAGACGCCCGGGAGCGGCTCTTAGCTCCGGACAGCATCGTACCTTCGTCTTTAGCGTCTCTTCTCGTCTACATCTTAGCAAAAAGCTTTTCTACTATGTCTGGCTCGGAAAAACTGTGCCAGCACAGAAAACATCTCCCATCGTGTTCTAGACGTTGCACGGAGGTCTTCCAAGTGTTTGGCATGAAGAAAAGAAAAGTTGTCCAAAACAGCTTCCAATCGAATGTTCATGTGATTGGAAAAGTCAGGAGAGTGCAAAGGTACTGTTTTCTAGCAGTTGGCAAGCTGCGCAGACAATCCCAGTGTTGTACAGCTTCCTTCTTCACCTTTCCGAAGGTGCCGCTCTCTCCGGCTCCCGGAGGCGAAGAAGCGGCTTCTTCGCGCAAAGACGATTGTGCCGCTCACTGTGCACTCCTTAGCGCGGCTTCTGCCGAAAGATGCCCGGGAGCGGCTCTTAGCTCCGGACAGCATCGTACCTTTGTCTTTAGCGTCTCTTCTCGTCTACATCTTAGCAAAAAGCTTTTCTACTATGTCTGGCTCGGAAAAACTGTGCCAGCACAGAAAACATCTCCCATCGTGTTCTAGACGTTGCACGGAGGTCTTCCAAGTGTTTGGCATGAAGAAAAGAAAAGTTGTCCAAAACAGCTTCCAATCGAATGTTCATGTGATTGGAAAAGTCAGGAGAGTGCAAAGGTACTGTTTTCTAGCAGTTGGCAAGCTGCGCACACAATCCCAGTGTTGTACAGCTTCCTTCTTCACCTTTCCGATGCTGCCGCTCTCTCCGGCTCCCGGAGGCGAAGAAGCGGCTTCTTCGCGCAAAGACGATTGTGCCGCTCACTGTGCACTCCTTAGCGCGGCTTCTGCCGAAAGACGCCCGGGAGCGGCTCTTAGCTCCGGACAGCATCGTACCTTCGTCTTTAGCGTCTCTTCTCGTCTACATCTTAGCAAAAAGCTTTTCTACTATGTCTGGCTCGGAAAAACTGTGCCAGCACAGAAAACATCTCCCATCGTGTTCTAGACGTTGCACGGAGGTCTTCCAAGTGTTTGGCATGAAGAAAAGAAAAGTTGTCCAAAACAGCTTCCAATCGAATGTTCATGTGATTGGAAAAGTCAGGAGAGTGCAAAGGTACTGTTTTCTAGCAGTTGGCAAGCTGCGCACACAATCCCAGTGTTGTACAGCTTCCTTCTTCACCTTTCCGAAGGTGCCGCTCTCTCCGGCTCCCGGAGGCGAAGAAGCGGCTTCTTCGCGCAAAGACGATTGTGCCGCTCACTGTGCACTCCTTAGCGCGGCTTCTGCCGAAAGACGCCCGGGAGCGGCTCTTAGCTCCGGACAGCATCGTACCTTCGTCTTTAGCGTCTCTTCTCGTCTACATCTTAGCAAAAAGCTTTTCCACTATGTCTGGCTCGGAAAAACTGTGCCAGCACAGAAAACATCTCCCATCGTGTTCTAGACGTTGCACGAAGGTCTTCCAAGTGTTTGGCATGAAGAAAAGAAAAGTTGTCCAAAACAGCTTCCAATCGAATGTTCATGTGATTGGAAAAGTCAGGAGAGTGCAAAGGTACTGTTTTCTAGCAGTTGGCAAGCTGCGCACACAATCCCAGTGTTGTACAGCTTCCTTCTTCACCTTTCCGAAGGTGCCGCTCTCTCCGGCTCCCGGAGGCGAAGAAGCGGCTTCTTCGCGCAAAGACGATTGTGCCGCTCACTGTGCACTCCTTAGCGCGGCTTCTGCCGAAAGACGCCCGGGAGCGGCTCTTAGCTCCGGACAGCATCGTACCTTCGTCTTTAGCGTCTCTTCTCGTCTACATCTTAGCAAAAAGCTTTTCTACTATGTCTGGCTCGGAAAAACTGTGCCAGCACAGAAAACATCTCCCATCGTGTTCTAGACGTTGCACGGAGGTCTTCCAAGTGTTTGGCATGAAGGAAAGAAAAGTTGTCCAAAACAGCTTCCAATCGAATGTTCATGTGATTGGAAAAGTCAGGAGAGTGCAAAGGTACTGTTTTCTAGCAGTTGGCAAGCTGCGCACACAATCCCAGTGTTGTACAGCTTCCTTCTTCACCTTTCCGATGCTGCCGCTCTCTCCGGCTCCCGGAGGCGAAGAAGCGGCTTCTTCGCGCAAAGACGATTGTGCCGCTCACTGTGCACTCCTTAGCGCGGCTTCTGCCGAAAGACGCCCGGGAGCGGCTCTTAGCTCCGGACAGCATCGTACCTTCGTCTTTAGCGTCTCTTCTCGTCTACATCTTAGCAAAAAGCTTTTCTACTATGTCTGGCTCGGAAAAACTGTGCCAGCACAGAAAACATCTCCCATCGTGTTCTAGACGTTGCACGGAGGTCTTCCAAGTGTTTGGCATGAAGAAAAGAAAAGTTGTCCAAAACAGCTTCCAATCGAATGTTCATGTGATTGGAAAAGTCAGGAGAGTGCAAAGGTACTGTTTTCTAGCAGTTGGCAAGCTGCGCACACAATCCCAGTGTTGTACAGCTTCCTTCTTCACCTTTCCGAAGGTGCCGCTCTCTCCGGCTCCCGGAGGCGAAGAAGCGGCTTCTTCGCGCAAAGACGATTGTGCCGCTCACTGTGCACTCCTTAGCGCGGCTTCTGCCGAAAGACGCCCGGGAGCGGCTCTTAGCTCCGGACAGCATCGTACCTTCGTCTTTAGCGTCTCTTCTCGTCTACATCTTAGCAAAAAGCTTTTCTACTATGTCTGGCTCGGAAAAACTGTGCCAGCACAGAAAACATCTCCCATCGTGTTCTAGACGTTGCACGGAGGTCTTCCAAGTGTTTGGCATGAAGAAAAGAAAAGTTGTCCAAAACAGCTTCCAATCGAATGTTCATGTGATTGGAAAAGTCAGGAGAGTGCAAAGGTACTGTTTTCTAGCAGTTGGCAAGCTGCGCACACAATCCCAGTGTTGTACAGCTTCCTTCTTCACCTTTCCGAAGGTGCCGCTCTCTCCGGCTCCCGGAGGCGAAGAAGCGGCTTCTTCGCGCAAAGACGATTGTGCCGCTCACTGTGCACTCCTTAGCGCGGCTTCTGCCGAAAGATGCCCGGGAGCGGCTCTTAGCTCCGGACAGCATCGTACCTTTGTCTTTAGCGTCTCTTCTCGTCTACATCTTAGCAAAAAGCTTTTCTACTATGTCTGGCTCGGAAAAACTGTGCCAGCACAGAAAACATCTCCCATCGTGTTCTAGACGTTGCACGGAGGTCTTCCAAGTGTTTGGCATGAAGAAAAGAAAAGTTGTCCAAAACAGCTTCCAATCGAATGTTCATGTGATTGGAAAAGTCAGGAGAGTGCAAAGGTACTGTTTTCTAGCAGTTGGCAAGCTGCGCACACAATCCCAATGTTGTACAGCTTCCTTCTTCACCTTTCCGATGCTGCCGCTCTCTCCGGCTCCCGGAGGCGAAGAAGCGGCTTCTTCGCGCAAAGACGATTGTGCCGCTCACTGTGCACTCCTTAGCGCGGCTTCTGCCGAAAGACGCCCGGGAGCGGCTCTTAGCTCCGGACAGCATCGTACCTTCGTCTTTAGCGTCTCTTCTCGTCTACATCTTAGCAAAAAGCTTTTCTACTATGTCTGGCTCGGAAAAACTGTGCCAGCACAGAAAACATCTCCCATCGTGTTCTAGACGTTGCACGGAGGTCTTCCAAGTGTTTGGCATGAAGAAAAGAAAAGTTGTCCAAAACAGCTTCCAATCGAATGTTCATGTGATTGGAAAAGTCAGGAGAGTGCAAAGGTACTGTTTTCTAGCAGTTGGCAAGCTGCGCACACAATCCCAGTGTTGTACAGCTTCCTTCTTCACCTTTCCGAAGGTGCCGCTCTCTCCGGCTCCCGGAGGCGAAGAAGCGGCTTCTTCGCGCAAAGACGATTGTGCCGCTCACTGTGCACTCCTTAGCGCGGCTTCTGCCGAAAGACGCCCGGGAGCGGCTCTTAGCTCCGGACAGCATCGTACCTTCGTCTTTAGCGTCTCTTCTCGTCTACATCTTAGCAAAAAGCTTTTCTACTATGTCTGGCTCGGAAAAACTGTGCCAGCACAGAAAACATCTCCCATCGTGTTCTAGACGTTGCACGGAGGTCTTCCAAGTGTTTGGCATGAAGAAAAGAAAAGTTGTCCAAAACAGCTTCCAATCGAATGTTCATGTGATTGGAAAAGTCAGGAGAGTGCAAAGGTACTGTTTTCTAGCAGTTGGCAAGCTGCGCACACAATCCCAGTGTTGTACAGCTTCCTTCTTCACCTTTCCGATGCTGCCGCTCTCTCCGGCTCCCGGAGGCGAAGAAGCGGCTTCTTCGCGCAAAGACGATTGTGCCGCTCACTGTGCACTCCTTAGCGCGGCTTCTGCCGAAAGACGCCCGGGAGCGGCTCTTAGCTCCGGACAGCATCGTACCTTCGTCTTTAGCGTCTCTTCTCGTCTACATCTTAGCAAAAAGCTTTTCTACTATGTCTGGCTCGGAAAAACTGTGCCAGCACAGAAAACATCTCCCATCGTGTTCTAGACGTTGCACGGAGGTCTTCCAAGTGTTTGGCATGAAGAAAAGAAAAGTTGTCCAAAACAGCTTCCAATCGAATGTTCATGTGATTGGAAAAGTCAGGAGAGTGCAAAGGTACTGTTTTCTAGCAGTTGGCAAGCTGCGCACACAATCCCAGTGTTGTACAGCTTCCTTCTTCACCTTTCCGAAGGTGCCGCTCTCTCCGGCTCCCGGAGGCGAAGAAGCGGCTTCTTCGCGCAAAGACGATTGTGCCGCTCACTGTGCACTCCTTAGCGCGGCTTCTGCCGAAAGACGCCCGGGAGCGGCTCTTAGCTCCGGACAGCATCGTACCTTCGTCTTTAGCGTCTCTTCTCGTCTACATCTTAGCAAAAAGCTTTTCTACTATGTCTGGCTCGGAAAAACTGTGCCAGCACAGAAAACATCTCCCATCGTGTTCTAGACGTTGCACGGAGGTCTTCCAAGTGTTTGGCATGAAGAAAAGAAAAGTTGTCCAAAACAGCTTCCAATCGAATGTTCATGTGATTGGAAAAGTCAGGAGAGTGCAAAGGTACTGTTTTCTAGCAGTTGGCAAGCTGCGCACACAATCCCAGTGTTGTACAGCTTCCTTCTTCACCTTTCCGAAGGTGCCGCTCTCTCCGGCTCCCGGAGGCGAAGAAGCGGCTTCTTCGCGCAAAGACGATTGTGCCGCTCACTGTGCACTCCTTAGCGCGGCTTCTGCCGAAAGATGCCCGGGAGCGGCTCTTAGCTCCGGACAGCATCGTACCTTTGTCTTTAGCGTCTCTTCTCGTCTACATCTTAGCAAAAAGCTTTTCTACTATGTCTGGCTCGGAAAAACTGTGCCAGCACAGAAAACATCTCCCATCGTGTTCTAGACGTTGCACGGAGGTCTTCCAAGTGTTTGGCATGAAGAAAAGAAAAGTTGTCCAAAACAGCTTCCAATCGAATGTTCATGTGATTGGAAAAGTCAGGAGAGTGCAAAGGTACTGTTTTCTAGCAGTTGGCAAGCTGCGCACACAATCCCAGTGTTGTACAGCTTCCTTCTTCACCTTTCCGATGCTGCCGCTCTCTCCGGCTCCCGGAGGCGAAGAAGCGGCTTCTTCGCGCAAAGACGATTGTGCCGCTCACTGTGCACTCCTTAGCGCGGCTTCTGCCGAAAGACGCCCGGGAGCGGCTCTTAGCTCCGGACAGCATCGTACCTTCGTCTTTAGCGTCTCTTCTCGTCTACATCTTAGCAAAAAGCTTTTCTACTATGTCTGGCTCGGAAAAACTGTGCCAGCACAGAAAACATCTCCCATCGTGTTCTAGACGTTGCACGGAGGTCTTCCAAGTGTTTGGCATGAAGAAAAGAAAAGTTGTCCAAAACAGCTTCCAATCGAATGTTCATGTGATTGGAAAAGTCAGGAGAGTGCAAAGGTACTGTTTTCTAGCAGTTGGCAAGCTGCGCACACAATCCCAGTGTTGTACAGCTTCCTTCTTCACCTTTCCGAAGGTGCCGCTCTCTCCGGCTCCCGGAGGCGAAGAAGCGGCTTCTTCGCGCAAAGACGATTGTGCCGCTCACTGTGCACTCCTTAGCGCGGCTTCTGCCGAAAGACGCCCGGGAGCGGCTCTTAGCTCCGGACAGCATCGTACCTTCGTCTTTAGCGTCTCTTCTCGTCTACATCTTAGCAAAAAGCTTTTCTACTATGTCTGGCTCAGAAAAACTGTGCCAGCACAGAAAACATCTCCCATCGTGTTCTAGACGTTGCACGGAGGTCTTCCAAGTTTTTGGCATGAAGAAAAGTTGTCCAAAACAGCTTCCAATCGAATGTTCATGTGATTGGAAAAGTCAGGAGAGTGCAAAGGTACTGTTTTCTAGCAGTTGGCAAGCTGCGCACACAATCCCAGTGTTGTACAGCTTCCTTCTTCACCTTTCCGAAGGTGCCGCTCTCTCCGGCTCCCGGAGGCGAAGAAGCGGCTTCTTCGCGCAAAGACGATTGTGCCGCTCACTGTGAACTCCTTAGCGCGGCTTCTGCCGAAAGACGCCCGGGAGCGGCTCTTAGCTCCGGACAGCATCGTACCTTCGTCTTTAGCGTCTCTTCTCGTCTACATCTTAGCAAAAAGCTTTTCTACTATGTCTGGCTCGGAAAAACTGTGCCAGCACAGAAAACATCTCCCATCGTGTTCTAGACGTTGCACGGAGGTCTTCCAAGTGTTTGGCATGAAGAAAAGAAAAGGTGTCCAAAACAGCTTCCAATCGAATGTTCATGTGATTGGAAAAGTCAGGAGAGTGCAAAGGTACTGTTTTCTAGCAGTTGGCAAGCTGCGCACACAATCCCAGTGTTGTACAGCTTCCTTCTTCACCTTTCCGAAGGTGCCGCTCTCTCCGGCTCCCGGAGGCGAAGAAGCGGCTTCTTCGCGCAAAGACGATTGTGCCGCTCACTGTGCACTCCTTAGCGCGGCTTCTGCCGAAAGACGCCCGGGAGCGGCTCTTAGCTCCGGACAGCATCGTACCTTCGTCTTTAGCGTCTCTTCTCGTCTACATCTTAGCAAAAAGCTTTTCTACTATGTCTGGCTCGGAAAAACTGTGCCAGCACAGAAAACATCTCCCATCGTGTTCTAGACGTTGCACGGAGGTCTTCCAAGTGTTTGGCATGAAGAAAAGAAAAGTTGTCCAAAACAGCTTCCAATCGAATGTTCATGTGATTGGAAAAGTCAGGAGAGTGCAAAGGTACTGTTTTCTAGCAGTTGGCAAGCTGCGCACACAATCCCAGTGTTGTACAGCTTCCTTCTTCACCTTTCCGAAGGTGCCGCTCTCTCCGGCTCCCGGAGGCGAAGAAGCGGCTTCTTCGCGCAAAGACGATTGTGCCGCTCACTGTGCACTCCTTAGCGCGGCTTCTGCCGAAAGACGCCCGGGAGCGGCTCTTAGCTCCGGACAGCATCGTACCTTCGTCTTTAGCGTCTCTTCTCGTCTACATCTTAGCAAAAAGCTTTTCTACTATGTCTGGCTCGGAAAAACTGTGCCAGCACAGAAAACATCTCCCATCGTGTTCTAGACGTTGCACGGAGGTCTTCCAAGTGTTTGGCATGAAGAAAAGAAAAGTTGTCCAAAACAGCTTCCAATCGAATGTTCATGTGATTGGAAAAGTCAGGAGAGTGCAAAGGTACTGTTTTCTAGCAGTTGGCAAGCTGCGCACACAATCCCAGTGTTGTACAGCTTCCTTCTTCACCTTTCCGAAGGTGCCGCTCTCTCCGGCTCCCGGAGGCGAAGAAGCGGCTTCTTCGCGCAAAGACGATTGTGCCGCTCACTGTGCACTCCTTAGCGCGGCTTCTGCCGAAAGACGCCCGGGAGTGGCTCTTAGCTCCGGACAGCATCGTACCTTCGTCTTTAGCGTCTCTTCTCGTCTACATCTTAGCAAAAAGCTTTTCTACTATGTCTGGCTCGGAAAAACTGTGCCAGCACAGAAAACATCTCCCATCGTGTTCTAGACGTTGCACGGAGGTCTTCCAAGTGTTTGGCATGAAGAAAAGAAAAGTTGTCCAAAACAGCTTCCAATCGAATGTTCATGTGATTGGAAAAGTCAGGAGAGTGCAAAGGTACTGTTTTCTAGCAGTTGGCAAGCTGCGCACACAATCCCAGTGTTGTACAGCTTCCTTCTTCACCTTTCCGAAGGTGCCGCTCTCTCCGGCTCCCGGAGCCGAAGAAGCGGCTTCTTCGCGCAAAGACGATTGTGCCGCTCACTGTGCTCTCCTTAGCGCGGCTTCTGCCGAAAGACGCCCGGGAGCGGCTCTTAGCTCCGGACAGCATCGTACCTTCGTCTTTAGCGTCTCTTCTCGTCTACATCTTAGCAAAAAGCTTTTCTACTATGTCTGGCTCGGAAAAACTGTGCCAGCACAGAAAACATCTCCCATCGTGTTCTAGACGTTGCACGGAGGTCTTCCAAGTGTTTGGCATGAAGAAAAGAAAAGTTGTCCAAAACAGCTTCCAATCGAATATTCATGTGATTGGAAAAGTCAGGAGAGTGCAAAGGTACTGTTTTCTAGCAGTTGGCAAGCTGCGCACACAATCCCAGTGTTGTACAGCTTCCTTCTTCACCTTTCCGAAGGTGCCGCTCTCTCCGGCTCCCGGAGGCGAAGAAGCGGCTTCTTCGCGCAAAGACGATTGTGCCGCTCACTGTGCACTCCTTAGCGCGGCTTCTGCCGAAAGATGCCCGGGAGCGGCTCTTAGCTCCGGACAGCATCGTACCTTTGTCTTTAGCGTCTCTTCTCGTCTACATCTTAGCAAAAAGCTTTTCTACTATGTCTGGCTCGGAAAAACTGTGCCAGCACAGAAAACATCTCCCATCGTGTTCTAGACGTTGCACGGAGGTCTTCCAAGTGTTTGGCATGAAGAAAAGAAAAGTTGTCCAAAACAGCTTCCAATCGAATGTTCATGTGATTGGAAAAGTCAGGAGAGTGCAAAGGTACTGTTTTCTAGCAGTTGGCAAGCTGCGCACACAATCCCAGTGTTGTACAGCTTCCTTCTTCACCTTTCCGAAGGTGCCGCTCTCTCCGGCTCCCGGAGGCGAAGAAGCGGCTTCTTCGCGCAAAGACGATTGTGCCGCTCACTGTGCACTCCTTAGCGCGGCTTCTGCCGAAAGACGCCCGGGAGCGGCTCTTAGCTCCGGACAGCATCGTACCTTCGTCTTTAGCGTCTCTTCTCGTCTACATCTTAGCAAAAAGCTTTTCTACTATGTCTGGCTCGGAAAAACTGTGCCAGCACAGAAAACATCTCCCATCGTGTTCTAGACGTTGCACGGAGGTCTTCCAAGTTTTTGGCATGAAGAAAAGTTGTCCAAAACAGCTTCCAATCGAATGTTCATGTGATTGGAAAAGTCAGGAGAGTGCAAAGGTACTGTTTTCTAGCAGTTGGCAAGCTGCGCACACAATCCCAGTGTTGTACAGCTTCCTTCTTCACCTTTCCGAAGGTGCCGCTCTCTCCGGCTCCCGGAGCCGAAGAAGCGGCTTCTTCGCGCAAAGACGATTGTGCCGCTCACTGTGAACTCCTTAGCGCGGCTTCTGCCGAAAGACGCCCGGGAGCGGCTCTTAGCTCCGGACAGCATCGTACCTTCGTCTTTAGCGTCTCTTCTCGTCTACATCTTAGCAAAAAGCTTTTCTACTATGTCTGGCTCGGAAAAACTGTGCCAGCACAGAAAACATCTCCCATCGTGTTCTAGACGTTGCACGGAGGTCTTCCAAGTGTTTGGCATGAAGAAAAGAAAAGGTGTCCAAAACAGCTTCCAATCGAATGTTCATGTGATTGGAAAAGTCAGGAGAGTGCAAAGGTACTGTTTTCTAGCAGTTGGCAAGCTGCGCACACAATCCCAGTGTTGTACAGCTTCCTTCTTCACCTTTCCGAAGGTGCCGCTCTCTCCGGCTCCCGGAGGCGAAGAAGCGGCTTCTTCGCGCAAAGACGATTGTGCCGCTCACTGTGCACTCCTTAGCGCGGCTTCTGCCGAAAGACGCCCGGGAGCGGCTCTTAGCTCCGGACAGCATCGTACCTTCGTCTTTAGCGTCTCTTCTCGTCTACATCTTAGCAAAAAGCTTTTCTACTATGTCTGGCTCGGAAAAACTGTGCCAGCACAGAAAACATCTCCCATCGTGTTCTAGACGTTGCACGGAGGTCTTCCAAGTGTTTGGCATGAAGAAAAGAAAAGTTGTCCAAAACAGCTTCCAATCGAATGTTCATGTGATTGGAAAAGTCAGGAGAGTGCAAAGGTACTGTTTTCTAGCAGTTGGCAAGCTGCGCACACAATCCCAGTGTTGTACAGCTTCCTTCTTCACCTTTCCGAAGGTGCCGCTCTCTCCGGCTCCCGGAGGCGAAGAAGCGGCTTCTTCGCGCAAAGACGATTGTGCCGCTCACTGTGCACTCCTTAGCGCGGCTTCTGCCGAAAGACGCCCGGGAGCGGCTCTTAGCTCCGGACAGCATCGTACCTTCGTCTTTAGCGTCTCTTCTCGTCTACATCTTAGCAAAAAGCTTTTCTACTATGTCTGGCTCGGAAAAACTGTGCCAGCACAGAAAACATCTCCCATCGTGTTCTAGACGTTGCACGGAGGTCTTCCAAGTGTTTGGCATGAAGAAAAGAAAAGTTGTCCAAAACAGCTTCCAATCGAATGTTCATGTGATTGGAAAAGTCAGGAGAGTGCAAAGGTACTGTTTTCTAGCAGTTGGCAAGCTGCGCACACAATCCCAGTGTTGTACAGCTTCCTTCTTCACCTTTCCGAAGGTGCCGCTCTCTCCGGCTCCCGGAGGCGAAGAAGCGGCTTCTTCGCGCAAAGACGATTGTGCCGCTCACTGTGCACTCCTTAGCGCGGCTTCTGCCGAAAGACGCCCGGGAGCGGCTCTTAGCTCCGGACAGCATCGTACCTTCGTCTTTAGCGTCTCTTCTCGTCTACATCTTAGCAAAAAGCTTTTCTACTATGTCTGGCTCGGAAAAACTGTGCCAGCACAGAAAACATCTCCCATCGTGTTCTAGACGTTGCACGGAGGTCTTCCAAGTGTTTGGCATGAAGAAAAGAAAAGTTGTCCAAAACAGCTTCCAATCGAATGTTCATGTGATTGGAAAAGTCAGGAGAGTGCAAAGGTACTGTTTTCTAGCAGTTGGCAAGCTGCGCACACAATCCCAGTGTTGTACAGCTTCCTTCTTCACCTTTCCGAAGGTGCCGCTCTCTCCGGCTCCCGGAGGCGAAGAAGCGGCTTCTTCGCGCAAAGACGATTGTGCCGCTCACTGTGCACTCCTTAGCGCGGCTTCTGCCGAAAGACGCCCGGGAGCGGCTCTTAGCTCCGGACAGCATCGTACCTTCGTCTTTAGCGTCTCTTCTCGTCTACATCTTAGCAAAAAGCTTTTCTACTATGTCTGGCGAGGAAAAACTGTGCCAGCACAGAAAACATCTCCCATCGTGTTCTAGACGTTGCACGGAGGTCTTCCAAGTGTTTGGCATGAAGAAAAGTAAAGTTGTCCAAAACAGCTTCCAATCGAATATTCATGTGATTGGAAAAGTCAGGAGAGTGCAAAGGTACTGTTTTCTAGCAGTTGGCAAGCTGCGCACACAATCCCAGTGTTGTACAGCTTCCTTCTTCACCTTTCCGAAGGTGCCGCTCTCTCCGGCTCCCGGAGGCGAAGAAGCGGCTTCTTCGCGCAAAGACGATTGTGCCGCTCACTGTGCACTCCTTAGCGCGGCTTCTGCCGAAAGATGCCCGGGAGCGGCTCTTAGCTCCGGACAGCATCGTACCTTTGTCTTTAGCGTCTCTTCTCGTCTACATCTTAGCAAAAAGCTTTTCTACTATGTCTGGCTCGGAAAAACTGTGCCAGCACAGAAAACATCTCCCATCGTGTTCTAGACGTTGCACGGAGGTCTTCCAAGTGTTTGGCATGAAGAAAAGAAAAGTTGTCCAAAACAGCTTCCAATCGAATGTTCATGTGATTGGAAAAGTCAGGAGAGTGCAAAGGTACTGTTTTCTAGCAGTTGGCAAGCTGCGCACACAATCCCAGTGTTGTACAGCTTCCTTCTTCACCTTTCCGATGCTGCCGCTCTCTCCGGCTCCCGGAGGCGAAGAAGCGGCTTCTTCGCGCAAAGACGATTGTGCCGCTCACTGTGCACTCCTTAGCGCGGCTTCTGCCGAAAGACGCCCGGGAGCGGCTCTTAGCTCCGGACAGCATCGTACCTTCGTCTTTAGCGTCTCTTCTCGTCTACATCTTAGCAAAAAGCTTTTCTACTATGTCTGGCTCGGAAAAACTGTGCCAGCACAGAAAACATCTCCCATCGTGTTCTAGACGTTGCACGGAGGTCTTCCAAGTTTTTGGCATGAAGAAAAGTTGTCCAAAACAGCTTCCAATCGAATGTTCATGTGATTGGAAAAGTCAGGAGAGTGCAAAGGTACTGTTTTCTAGCAGTTGGCAAGCTGCGCACACAATCCCAGTGTTGTACAGCTTCCTTCTTCACCTTTCCGAAGGTGCCGCTCTCTCCGGCTCCCGGAGGCGAAGAAGCGGCTTCTTCGCGCAAAGACGATTGTGCCGCTCACTGTGCACTCCTTAGCGCGGCTTCTGCCGAAAGACGCCCGGGAGCGGCTCTTAGCTCCGGACAGCATCGTACCTTCGTCTTTAGCGTCTCTTCTCGTCTACATCTTAGCAAAAAGCTTTTCTACTATGTCTGGCTCGGAAAAACTGTGCCAGCACAGAAAACATCTCCCATCGTGTTCTAGACGTTGCACGGAGGTCTTCCAAGTGTTTGGCATGAAGAAAAGAAAAGTTGTCCAAAACAGCTTCCAATCGAATGTTCATGTGATTGGAAAAGTCAGGAGAGTGCAAAGGTACTGTTTTCTAGCAGTTGGCAAGCTGCGCACACAATCCCAGTGTTGTACAGCTTCCTTCTTCACCTTTCCGAAGGTGCCGCTCTCTCCGGCTCCCGGAGGCGAAGAAGCGGCTTCTTCGCGCAAAGACGATTGTGCCGCTCACTGTGCACTCCTTAGCGCGGCTTCTGCCGAAAGACGCCCGGGAGCGGCTCTTAGCTCCGGACAGGATCGTACCTTCGTCTTTAGCGTCTCTTCTCGTCTACATCTTAGCAAAAAGCTTTTCTACTATGTCTGGCTCGGAAAAACTGTGCCAGCACAGAAAACATCTCCCATCGTGTTCTAGACGTTGCATGGAAATCTTCCAAGTTTTTGGCATGAAGAAAAGAAAAGTTGTCCAAAACAGCTTCCAATCGAATGTTCATGTGATTGGAAAAGTCAGGAGAGTGCAAAGGTACTGTTTTCTAGCAGTTGGCAAGCTGCGCACACAATCCCAGTGTTGTACAGCTTCCTTCTTCACCTTTCCGAAGGTGCCGCTCTCTCCGGCTCCCGGAGGCGAAGAAGCGGCTTCTTCGCGCAAAGACGATTGTGCCGCTCACTGTGCACTCCTTAGCGCGGCTTCTGCCGAAAGACGCCCGGGAGCGGCTCTTAGCTCCGGACAGCATCGTACCTTCGTCTTTAGCGTCTCTTCTCGTCTACATCTTAGCAAAAAGCTTTTCTACTATGTCTGGCTCGGAAAAACTGTGCCAGCACAGAAAACATCTCCCATCGTGTTCTAGACGTTGCACGGAGGTCTTCCAAGTGTTTGGCATGAAGAAAAGAAAAGTTGTCCAAAACAGCTTCCAATCGAATGTTCATGTGATTGGAAAAGTCAGGAGAGTGCAAAGGTACTGTTTTCTAGCAGTTGGCAAGCTGCGCACACAATCCCAGTGTTGTACAGCTTCCTTCTTCACCTTTCCGAAGGTGCCGCTCTCTCCGGCTCCCGGAGGCGAAGAAGCGGCTTCTTCGCGCAAAGACGATTGTGCCGCTCACTGTGCACTCCTTAGCGCGGCTTCTGCCGAAAGACGCCCGGGAGCGGCTCTTAGCTCCGGACAGCATCGTACCTTCGTCTTTAGCGTCTCTTCTCGTCTACATCTTAGCAAAAAGCTTTTCTACTATGTCTGGCTCGGAAAAACTGTGCCAGCACAGAAAACATCTCCCATCGTGTTCTAGACGTTGCACGGAGGTCTTCCAAGTGTTTGGCATGAAGAAAAGAAAAGTTGTCCAAAACAGCTTCCAATCGAATGTTCATGTGATTGGAAAAGTCAGGAGAGTGCAAAGGTACTGTTTTCTAGCAGTTGGCAAGCTGCGCACACAATCCCAGTGTTGTACAGCTTCCTTCTTCACCTTTCCGAAGGTGCCGCTCTCTCCGGCTCCCGGAGGCGAAGAAGCGGCTTCTTCGCGCAAAGACGATTGTGCCGCTCACTGTGCACTCCTTAGCGCGGCTTCTGCCGAAAGACGCCCGGGAGCGGCTCTTAGCTCCGGACAGCATCGTACCTTCGTCTTTAGCGTCTCTTCTCGTCTACATCTTAGCAAAAAGCTTTTCTACTATGTCTGGCTCGGAAAAACTGTGCCAGCACAGAAAACATCTCCCATCGTGTTCTAGACGTTGCACGGAGGTCTTCCAAGTGTTTGGCATGAAGAAAAGAAAAGTTGTCCAAAACAGCTTCCAATCGAATGTTCATGTGATTGGAAAAGTCAGGAGAGTGCAAAGGTACTGTTTTCTAGCAGTTGGCAAGCTGCGCACACAATCCCAGTGTTGTACAGCTTCCTTCTTCACCTTTCCGAAGGTGCCGCTCTCTCCGGCTCCCGGAGGCGAAGAAGCGGCTTCTTCGCGCAAAGACGATTGTGCCGCTCACTGTGCACTCCTTAGCGCGGCTTCTGCCGAAAGATGCCCGGGAGCGGCTCTTAGCTCCGGACAGCATCGTACCTTTGTCTTTAGCGTCTCTTCTCGTCTACATCTTAGCAAAAAGCTTTTCTACTATGTCTGGCTCGGAAAAACTGTGCCAGCACAGAAAACATCTCCCATCGTGTTCTAGACGTTGCACGGAGGTCTTCCAAGTGTTTGGCATGAAGAAAAGAAAAGTTGTCCAAAACAGCTTCCAATCGAATGTTCATGTGATTGGAAAAGTCAGGAGAGTGCAAAGGTACTGTTTTCTAGCAGTTGGCAAGCTGCGCACACAATCCCAGTGTTGTACAGCTTCCTTCTTCACCTTTCCGAAGGTGCCGCTCTCTCCGGCTCCCGGAGGCGAAGAAGCGGCTTCTTCGCGCAAAGACGATTGTGCCGCTCACTGTGCACTCCTTAGCGCGGCTTCTGCCGAAAGACGCCCGGGAGCGGCTCTTAGCTCCGGACAGCATCGTACCTTCGTCTTTAGCGTCTCTTCTCGTCTACATCTTAGCAAAAAGCTTTTCTACTATGTCTGGCTCGGAAAAACTGTGCCAGCACAGAAAACATCTCCCATCGTGTTCTAGACGTTGCACGGAGGTCTTCCAAGTTTTTGGCATGAAGAAAAGTTGTCCAAAACAGCTTCCAATCGAATGTTCATGTGATTGGAAAAGTCAGGAGAGTGCAAAGGTACTGTTTTCTAGCAGTTGGCAAGCTGCGCACACAATCCCAGTGTTGTACAGCTTCCTTCTTCACCTTTCCGAAGGTGCCGCTCTCTCCGGCTCCCGGAGGCGAAGAAGCGGCTTCTTCGCGCAAAGACGATTGTGCCGCTCACTGTGCACTCCTTAGCGCGGCTTCTGCCGAAAGACGCCCGGGAGCGGCTCTTAGCTCCGGACAGCATCGTACCTTCGTCTTTAGCGTCTCTTCTCGTCTACATCTTAGCAAAAAGCTTTTCTACTATGTCTGGCTCGGAAAAACTGTGCCAGCACAGAAAACATCTCCCATCGTGTTCTAGACGTTGCACGGAGGTCTTCCAAGTGTTTGGCATGAAGAAAAGAAAAGTTGTCCAAAACAGCTTCCAATCGAATGTTCATGTGATTGGAAAAGTCAGGAGAGTGCAAAGGTACTGTTTTCTAGCAGTTGGCAAGCTGCGCACACAATCCCAGTGTTGTACAGCTTCCTTCTTCACCTTTCCGAAGGTGCCGCTCTCTCCGGCTCCCGGAGGCGAAGAAGCGGCTTCTTCGCGCAAAGACGATTGTGCCGCTCACTGTGCACTCCTTAGCGCGGCTTCTGCCGAAAGACGCCCGGGAGCGGCTCTTAGCTCCGGACAGCATCGTACCTTCGTCTTTAGCGTCTCTTCTCGTCTACATCTTAGCAAAAAGCTTTTCTACTATGTCTGGCTCGGAAAAACTGTGCCAGCACAGAAAACATCTCCCATCGTGTTCTAGACGTTGCACGGAGGTCTTCCAAGTGTTTGGCATGAAGAAAAGAAAAGTTGTCCAAAACAGCTTCCAATCGAATGTTCATGTGATTGGAAAAGTCAGGAGAGTGCAAAGGTACTGTTTTCTAGCAGTTGGCAAGCTGCGCACACAATCCCAGTGTTGTACAGCTTCCTTCTTCACCTTTCCGAAGGTGCCGCTCTCTCCGGCTCCCGGAGGCGAAGAAGCGGCTTCTTCGCGCAAAGACGATTGTGCCGCTCACTGTGCACTCCTTAGCGCGGCTTCTGCCGAAAGACGCCCGGGAGCGGCTCTTAGCTCCGGACAGCATCGTACCTTCGTCTTTAGCGTCTCTTCTCGTCTACATCTTAGCAAAAAGCTTTTCTACTATGTCTGGCTCGGAAAAACTGTGCCAGCACAGAAAACATCTCCCATCGTGTTCTAGACGTTGCACGGAGGTCTTCCAAGTGTTTGGCATGAAGAAAAGAAAAGTTGTCCAAAACAGCTTCCAATCGAATGTTCATGTGATTGGAAAAGTCAGGAGAGTGCAAAGGTACTGTTTTCTAGCAGTTGGCAAGCTGCGCACACAATCCCAGTGTTGTACAGCTTCCTTCTTCACCTTTCCGAAGGTGCCGCTCTCTCCGGCTCCCGGAGGCGAAGAAGCGGCTTCTTCGCGCAAAGACGATTGTGCCGCTCACTGTGCACTCCTTAGCGCGGCTTCTGCCGAAAGACGCCCGGGAGCGGCTCTTAGCTCCGGACAGCATCGTACCTTCGTCTTTAGCGTCTCTTCTCGTCTACATCTTAGCAAAAAGCTTTTCTACTATGTCTGGCTCGGAAAAACTGTGCCAGCACAGAAAACATCTCCCATCGTGTTCTAGACGTTGCACGGAGGTCTTCCAAGTGTTTGGCATGAAGAAAAGAAAAGTTGTCCAAAACAGCTTCCAATCGAATGTTCATGTGATTGGAAAAGTCAGGAGAGTGCAAAGGTACTGTTTTCTAGCAGTTGGCAAGCTGCGCACACAATCCCAGTGTTGTACAGCTTCCTTCTTCACCTTTCCGAAGGTGCCGCTCTCTCCGGCTCCCGGAGGCGAAGAAGCGGCTTCTTCGCGCAAAGACGATTGTGCCGCTCACTGTGCACTCCTTAGCGCGGCTTCTGCCGAAAGACGCCCGGGAGCGGCTCTTAGCTCCGGACAGCATCGTACCTTCGTCTTTAGCGTCTCTTCTCGTCTACATCTTAGCAAAAAGCTTTTCTACTATGTCTGGCTCGGAAAAACTGTGCCAGCACAGAAAACATCTCCCATCGTGTTCTAGACGTTGCACGGAGGTCTTCCAAGTGTTTGGCATGAAGAAAAGAAAAGTTGTCCAAAACAGCTTCCAATCGAATGTTCATGTGATTGGAAAAGTCAGGAGAGTGCAAAGGTACTGTTTTCTAGCAGTTGGCAAGCTGCGCACACAATCCCAGGGTTGTACAGCTTCCTTCTTCACCTTTCCGAAGGTGCCGCTCTCTCCGGCTCCCGGAGGCGAAGAAGCGGCTTCTTCGCGCAAAGACGATTGTGCCGCTCACTGTGCACTCCTTAGCGCGGCTTCTGCCGAAAGACGCCCGGGAGCGGCTCTTAGCTCCGGACAGCATCGTACCTTCGTCTTTAGCGTCTCTTCTCGTCTACATCTTAGCAAAAAGCTTTTCTACTATGTCTGGCTCGGAAAAACTGTGCCAGCACAGAAAACATCTCCCATCGTGTTCTAGACGTTGCACGGAGGTCTTCCAAGTGTTTGGCATGAAGAAAAGAAAAGTTGTCCAAAACAGCTCCCAATCGAATGTTCATGTGATTGGAAAAGTCAGGAGAGTGCAAAGGTACTGTTTTCTAGCAGTTGGCAAGCTGCGCACACAATCCCAGTGTTGTACAGCTTCCTTCTTCACCTTTCCGAAGGTGCCGCTCTCTCCGGCTCCCGGAGGCGAAGAAGCGGCTTTTGTGCCGCTCACTGTGCACTCCTTAGCGCGGCTTCTGCCGAAAGACGCCCGGGAGCGGCTCTTAGCTCCGGACAGCATCGTACCTTCGTCTTTAGCGTCTCTTCTCGTCTACATCTTAGCAAAAAGCTTTTCTACTATGTCTGGCTCGGAAAAACTGTGCCAGCACAGAAAACATCTCCCATCGTGTTCTAGACGTTGCACGGAGGTCTTCCAAGTGTTTGGCATGAAGAAAAGAAAAGGTGTCCAAAACAGCTTCCAATCGAATGTTCATGTGATTGGAAAAGTCAGGAGAGTGCAAAGGTACTGTTTTCTAGCAGTTGGCAAGCTGCGCACACAATCCCAGTGTTGTACAGCTTCCTTCTTCACCTTTCCGAAGGTGCCGTTCTCTCCGGCTCCCGGAGGCGAAGAAGCGGCTTTTGTGCCGCTCACTGTGCACTCCATAGCGCGGCTTCTGCCGAAAGACGCCCGGGAGCGGCTCTTAGCTCCGGACAGCATCGTACCTTCGTCTTTAGCGTCTCTTCTCATCTACATCTTAGCAAAAAGCTTTTCTACTATGTCTGGCTCGGAAAAACTGTGCCAGCACAGAAAACATCTCCCATCGTGTTCTAGACGTTGCACGGAGGTATTCCAAGTGTTTGGCATGAAGAAAAGAAAAGTTGTCCAAAACAGCTTCCAATCGAATGTTCATGTGATTGGAAAAGTCAGGAGAGTGCAAAGGTACTGTTTTCTAGCAGTTGGCAAGCTGCGCACACAATCCCAGTGTTGTACAGCTTCCTTCTTCACCTTTCCGAAGGTGCCGCTCTCTCCGGCTCCCGGAGGCGAAGAAGCGGCTTCTTCGCGCAAAGACGATTGTGCCGCTCACTGTGCACTCCTTAGCGCGGCTTCTGCCGAAAGACGCCCGGGAGCGGCTCTTAGCTCCGGACAGCATCGTACCTTCGTCTTTAGCGTCTCTTCTCGTCTACATCTTAGCAAAAAGCTTTTCTACTATGTCTGGCGAGGAAAAACTGTGCCAGCACAGAAAACATCTCCCATCGTGTTCTAGACGTTGCACGGAGGTCTTCCAAGTGTTTGGCATGAAGGAAAGAAAAGTTGTCCAAAACAGCTTCCAATCGAATGTTCATGTGATTGGAAAAGTCAGGAGAGTGCAAAGGTACTGTTTTCTAGCAGTTGGCAAGCTGCGCACACAATCCCAGTGTTGTACAGCTTCCTTCTTCACCTTTCCGAAGGTGCCGCTCTCTCCGGCTCCCGGAGGCGAAGAAGCGGCTTCTTCGCGCAAAGACGATTGTGCCGCTCACTGTGCACTCCTTAGCGCGGCTTCTGCCGAAAGACGCCCGGGAGCGGCTCTTAGCTCCGGACAGCATCGTACCTTCGTCTTTAGCGTCTCTTCTCGTCTACATCTTAGCAAAAAGCTTTTCCACTATGTCTGGCTCGGAAAAACTGTGCCAGCACAGAAAACATCTCCCATCGTGTTCTAGACGTTGCACGGAGGTCTTCCAAGTGTTTGGCATGAAGAAAAGAAAAGTTGTCCAAAACAGCTTCCAATCGAAAGTTCATGTGATTGGAAAAGTCAGGAGAGTGCAAAGGTACTGTTTTCTAGCAGTTGGCAAGCTGCGCACACAATCCCAGTGTTGTACAGCTTCCTTCTTCACCTTTCCGAAGGTGCCGCTCTCTCCGGCTCCCGGAGGCGAAGAAGCGGCTTCTTCGCGCAAAGACGATTGTGCCGCTCACTGTGCACTCCTTAGCGCGGCTTCTGCCGAAAGACGCCCGGGAGCGGCTCTTAGCTCCGGACAGCATCGTACCTTCGTCTTTAGCGTCTCTTCTCGTCTACATCTTAGCAAAAAGCTTTTCTACTATGTCTGGCTCGGAAAAACTGTGCCAGCACAGAAAACATCTCCCATCGTGTTCTAGACGTTGCACGGAGGTCTTCCAAGTGTTTGGCATGAAGAAAAGAAAAGTTGTCCAAAACAGCTTCCAATCGAATGTTCATGTGATTGGAAAAGTCAGGAGAGTGCAAAGGTACTGTTTTCTAGCAGTTGGCAAGCTGCGCACACAATCCCAGTGTTGTACAGCTTCCTTCTTCACCTTTCCGAAGGTGCCGCTCTCTCCGGCTCCCGGAGGCGAAGAAGCGGCTTCTTCGCGCAAAGACGATTGTGCCGCTCACTGTGCACTCCTTAGCGCGGCTTCTGCCGAAAGACGCCCGGGAGCGGCTCTTAGCTCCGGACAGCATCGTACCTTCGTCTTTAGCGTCTCTTCTCGTCTACATCTTAGCAAAAAGCTTTTCTACTATGTCTGGCTCGGAAAAACTGTGCCAGCACAGAAAACATCTCCCATCGTGTTCTAGACGTTGCACGGAGGTCTTCCAAGTTTTTGGCATGAAGAAAAGTTGTCCAAAACAGCTTCCAATCGAATGTTCATGTGATTGGAAAAGTCAGGAGAGTGCAAAGGTACTGTTTTCTAGCAGTTGGCAAGCTGCGCACACAATCCCAGTGTTGTACAGCTTCCTTCTTCACCTTTCCGAAGGTGCCGCTCTCTCCGGCTCCCGGAGGCGAAGAAGCGGCTTCTTCGCGCAAAGACGATTGTGCCGCTCACTGTGCACTCCTTAGCGCGGCTTCTGCCGAAAGACGCCCGGGAGCGGCTCTTAGCTCCGGACAGCATCGTACCTTCGTCTTTAGCGTCTCTTCTCGTCTACATCTTAGCAAAAAGCTTTTCCACTATGTCTGGCTCGGAAAAACTGTGCCAGCACAGAAAACATCTCCCATCGTGTTCTAGACGTTGCACGGAGGTCTTCCAAGTGTTTGGCATGAAGAAAAGAAAAGTTGTCCAAAACAGCTTCCAATCGAAAGTTCATGTGATTGGAAAAGTCAGGAGAGTGCAAAGGTACTGTTTTCTAGCAGTTGGCAAGCTGCGCACACAATCCCAGTGTTGTACAGCTTCCTTCTTCACCTTTCCGAAGGTGCCGCTCTCTCCGGCTCCCGGAGGCGAAGAAGCGGCTTCTTCGCGCAAAGACGATTGTGCCGCTCACTGTGCACTCCTTAGCGCGGCTTCTGCCGAAAGACGCCCGGGAGCGGCTCTTAGCTCCGGACAGCATCGTACCTTCGTCTTTAGCGTCTCTTCTCGTCTACATCTTAGCAAAAAGCTTTTCTACTATGTCTGGCTCGGAAAAACTGTGCCAGCACAGAAAACATCTCCCATCGTGTTCTAGACGTTGCACGGAGGTCTTCCAAGTGTTTGGCATGAAGAAAAGAAAAGTTGTCCAAAACAGCTTCCAATCGAATGTTCATGTGATTGGAAAAGTCAGGAGAGTGCAAAGGTACTGTTTTCTAGCAGTTGGCAAGCTGCGCACACAATCCCAGTGTTGTACAGCTTCCTTCTTCACCTTTCCGAAGGTGCCGCTCTCTCCGGCTCCCGGAGGCGAAGAAGCGGCTTCTTCGCGCAAAGACGATTGTGCCGCTCACTGTGCACTCCTTAGCGCGGCTTCTGCCGAAAGACGCCCGGGAGCGGCTCTTAGCTCCGGACAGCATCGTACCTTCGTCTTTAGCGTCTCTTCTCGTCTACATCTTAGCAAAAAGCTTTTCTACTATGTCTGGCTCGGAAAAACTGTGCCAGCACAGAAAACATCTCCCATCGTGTTCTAGACGTTGCACGGAGGTCTTCCAAGTGTTTGGCATGAAGAAAAGAAAAGTTGTCCAAAACAGCTTCCAATCGAATGTTCATGTGATTGGAAAAGTCAGGAGAGTGCAAAGGTACTGTTTTCTAGCAGTTGGCAAGCTGCGCACACAATCCCAGTGTTGTACAGCTTCCTTCTTCACCTTTCCGAAGGTGCCGCTCTCTCCAGCTCCCGGAGGCGAAGAAGCGGCTTCTTCGCGCAAAGACGATTGTGCCGCTCACTGTGCACTCCTTAGCGCGGCTTCTGCCGAAAGACGCCCGGGAGCGGCTCTTAGCTCCGGACAGCATCGTACCTTCGTCTTTAGCGTCTCTTCTCGTCTACATCTTAGCAAAAAGCTTTTCTACTATGTCTGGCTCGGAAAAACTGTGCCAGCACAGAAAACATCTCCCATCGTGTTCTAGACGTTGCACGGAGGTCTTCCAAGTGTTTGGCATGAAGAAAAGAAAAGTTGTCCAAAACAGCTTCCAATCGAATGTTCATGTGATTGGAAAAGTCAGGAGAGTGCAAAGGTACTGTTTTCTAGCAGTTGGCAAGCTGCGCACACAATCCCAGTGTTGTACAGCTTCCTTCTTCACCTTTCCGAAGGTGCCGCTCTCTCCGGCTCCCGGAGGCGAAGAAGCGGCTTCTTCGCGCAAAGACGATTGTGCCGCTCACTGTGCACTCCTTAGCGCGGCTTCTGCCGAAAGACGCCCGGGAGCGGCTCTTAGCTCCGGACAGCATCGTACCTTCGTCTTTAGCGTCTCTTCTCGTCTACATCTTAGCAAAAAGCTTTTCTACTATGTCTGGCTCGGAAAAACTGTGCCAGCACAGAAAACATCTCCCATCGTGTTCTAGACGTTGCACGGAGGTCTTCCAAGTGTTTGGCATGAAGAAAAGAAAAGTTGTCCAAAACAGCTTCCAATCGAATGTTCATGTGATTGGAAAAGTCAGGAGAGTGCAAAGGTACTGTTTTCTAGCAGTTGGCAAGCTGCGCACACAATCCCAGTGTTGTACAGCTTCCTTCTTCACCTTTCCGAAGGTGCCGCTCTCTCCGGCTCCCGGAGGCGAAGAAGCGGCTTCTTCGCGCAAAGACGATTGTGCCGCTCACTGTGCACTCCTTAGCGCGGCTTCTGCCGAAAGACGCCCGGGAGCGGCTCTTAGCTGCGGACAGCATCGTACCTTCGTCTTTAGCGTCTCTTCTCGTCTACATCTTAGCAAAAAGCTTTTCTACTATGTCTGGCTCGGAAAAACTGTGCCAGCACAGAAAACATCTCCCATCGTGTTCTAGACGTTGCACGGAGGTCTTCCAAGTTTTTGGCATGAAGAAAAGAAAAGTTGTCCAAAACAGCTTCCAATCGAATGTTCATGTGATTGGAAAAGTCAGGAGAGTGCAAAGGTACTGTTTTCTAGCAGTTGGCAAGCTGCGCACACAATCCCAGTGTTGTACAGCTTCCTTCTTCACCTTTCCGAAGGTGCCGCTCTCTCCGGCTCCCGGAGGCGAAGAAGCGGCTTCTTCGCGCAAAGACGATTGTGCCGCTCACTGTGCACTCCTTAGCGCGGCTTCTGCCGAAAGACGCCCGGGAGCGGCTCTTAGCTCCGGACAGCATCGTACCTTCGTCTTTAGCGTCTCTTCTCGTCTACATCTTAGCAAAAAGCTTTTCTACTATGTCTGGCTCGGAAAAACTGTGCCAGCACAGAAAACATCTCCCATCGTGTTCTAGACGTTGCACGGAGGTCTTCCAAGTGTTTGGCATGAAGAAAAGAAAAGTTGTCCAAAACAGCTTCCAATCGAATGTTCATGTGATTGGAAAAGTCAGGAGAGTGCAAAGGTACTGTTTTCTAGCAGTTGGCAAGCTGCGCACACAATCCCAGTGTTGTACAGCTTCCTTCTTCACCTTTCCGAAGGTGCCGCTCTCTCCGGCTCCCGGAGGCGAAGAAGCGGCTTCTTCGCGCAAAGACGATTGTGCCGCTCACTGTGCACTCCTTAGCGCGGCTTCTGCCGAAAGACGCCCGGGAGCGGCTCTTAGCTCCGGACAGCATCGTACCTTTGTCTTTAGCGTCTCTTCTCGTCTACATCTTAGCAAAAAGCTTTTCTACTATGTCTGGCTCGGAAAAACTGTGCCAGCACAGAAAACATCTCCCATCGTGTTCTAGACGTTGCACGGAGGTCTTCCAAGTGTTTGGCATGAAGAAAAGAAAAGTTGTCCAAAACAGCTTCCAATCGAATGTTCATGTGATTGGAAAAGTCAGGAGAGTGCAAAGGTACTGTTTTCTAGCAGTTGGCAAGCTGCGCACACAATCCCAGTGTTGTACAGCTTCCTTCTTCACCTTTCCGAAGGTGCCGCTCTCTCCGGCTCCCGGAGGCGAAGAAGCGGCTTCTTCGCGCAAAGACGATTGTGCCGCTCACTGTGCACTCCTTAGCGCGGCTTCTGCCGAAAGACGCCCGGGAGCGGCTCTTAGCTCCGGACAGCATTGTACCTTCGTCTTTAGCGTCTCTTCTCGTCTACATCTTAGCAAAAAGCTTTTCTACTATGTCTGGCTCGGAAAAACTGTGCCAGCACAGAAAACATCTCCCATCGTGTTCTAGACGTTGCACGAAGGTCTTCCAAGTGTTTGGCATGAAGAAAAGAAAAGTTGTCCAAAACAGCTTCCAATCGAATGTTCATGTGATTGGAAAAGTCAGGAGAGTGCAAAGGTACTGTTTTCTAGCAGTTGGCAAGCTGCGCACACAATCCCAGTGTTGTACAGCTTCCTTCTTCACCTTTCCGAAGGTGCCGCTCTCTCCGGCTCCCGGAGGCGAAGAAGCGGCTTCTTCGCGCAAAGACGATTGTGCCGCTCAATGTGAACTCCTTAGCGCGGCTTCTGCCGAAAGACGCCCGGGAGCGGCTCTTAGCTCTGGACAGCATCGTACCTTCGTCTTTAGCGTCTCTTCTCGTCTACATCTTAGCAAAAAGCTTTTCTACTATGTCTGGCTCGGAAAAACTGTGCCAGCACAGAAAACATCTCCCATCGTGTTCTAGACGTTGCACGGAGGTCTTCCAAGTGTTTGGCATGAAGAAAAGAAAAGTTGTCCAAAACAGCTTGCAATCGAATGTTCATGTGATTGGAAAAGTCAGGAGAGTGCAAAGGTACTGTTTTCTAGCAGTTGGCAAGCTGCGCACACAATCCCAGTGTTGTACAGCTTCCTTCTTCACCTTTCCGAAGGTGCCGCTCTCTCCGGCTCCCGGAGGCGAAGAAGCGGCTTCTTCGCGCAAAGACGATTGTGCCGCTCACTGTGCACTCCTTAGCGCGGCTTCTGCCGAAAGACGCCCGGGAGCGGCTCTTAGCTCCGGACAGCATCGTACCTTCGTCTTTAGCGTCTCTTCTCGTCTACATCTTAGCAAAAAGCTTTTCTACTATGTCTGGCTCGGAAAAACTGTGCCAGCACAGAAAACATCTCCCATCGTGTTCTAGACGTTGCACGGAGGTCTTCCAAGTGTTTGGCATGAAGAAAAGAAAAGGTGTCCAAAACAGCTTCCAATCGAATGTTCATGTGATTGGAAAAGTCAGGAGAGTGCAAAGGTACTGTTTTCTAGCAGTTGGCAAGCTGCGCACACAATCCCAGTGTTGTACAGCTTCCTTCTTCACCTTTCCGAAGGTGCCGCTCTCTCCGGCTCCCGGAGGCGAAGAAGCGGCTTCTTCGCGCAAAGACGATTGTGCCGCTCACTGTGCACTCCTTAGCGCGGCTTCTGCCGAAAGACGCCCGGGAGCGGCTCTTAGCTCCGGACAGCATCGTACCTTCGTCTTTAGCGTCTCTTCTCGTCTACATCTTAGCAAAAAGCTTTTCCACTATGTCTGGCTCGGAAAAACTGTGCCAGCACAGAAAACATCTCCCATCGTGTTCTAGACGTTGCACGGAGGTCTTCCAAGTGTTTGGCATGAAGAAAAGAAAAGTTGTCCAAAACAGCTTCCAATCGAATGTTCATGTGATTGGAAAAGTCAGGAGAGTGCAAAGGTACTGTTTTCTAGCAGTTGGCAAGCTGCGCACACAATCCCAGTGTTGTACAGCTTCCTTCTTCACCTTTCCGAAGGTGCCGCTCTCTCTGGCTCCCGGAGGCGACGAAGCGGCTTCTTCGCGCAAAGACGATTGTGCCGCTCACTGTGCACTCCTTAGCGCGGCTTCTGCCGAAAGACGCCCGGGAGCGGCTCTTAGCTCCGGACAGAATCGTACCTTCGTCTTTAGCGTCTCTTCTCGTCTACATCTTAGCAAAAAGCTTTTCCACTATGTCTGGCTCGGAAAAACTGTGCCAGCACAGAAAACATCTCCCATCGTGTTCTAGACGTTGCACGGAGGTCTTCCAAGTGTTTGGCATGAAGAAAAGAAAAGTTGTCCAAAACAGCTTCCAATCGAATGTTCATGTGATTGGAAAAGTCAGGAGAGTGCAAAGGTACTGTTTTCTAGCAGTTGGCAAGCTGCGCACACAATCCCAGTGTTGTACAGCTTCCTTCTTCACCTTTCCGAAGGTGCCGCTCTCTCCGGCTCCCGGAGGCGAAGAAGCGGCTTCTTCGCGCAAAGACGATTGTGCCGCTCACTGTGCACTCCTTAGCGCGGCTTCTGCCGAAAGACGCCCGGGAGCGGCTCTTAGCTCCGGACAGCATCGTACCTTCGTCTTTAGCGTCTCTTCTCGTCTACATCTTAGCAAAAAGCTTTTCTACTATGTCTGGCTCGGAAAAACTGTGCCAGCACAGAAAACATCTCCCATCGTGTTCTAGACGTTGCACGGAGGTCTTCCAAGTGTTTGGCATGAAGAAAAGAAAAGTTGTCCAAAACAGCTTCCAATCGAATGTTCATGTGATTGGAAAAGTCAGGAGAGTGCAAAGGTACTGTTTTCTAGCAGTTGGCAAGCTGCGCACACAATCCCAGTGTTGTACAGCTTCCTTCTTCACCTTTCCGATGCTGCCGCTCTCTCCGGCTCCCAGAGGCGAAGAAGCGGCTTCTTCGCGCAAAGACGATTGTGCCGCTCACTGTGCACTCCTTAGCGCGGCTTCTGCCGAAAGACGCCCGGGAGCGGCTCTTAGCTCCGGACAGCATCGTACCTTCGTCTTTAGCGTCTCTTCTCGTCTACATCTTAGCAAAAAGCTTTTCTACTATGTCTGGCGAGGAAAAACTGTGCCAGCACAGAAAACATCTCCCATCGTGTTCTAGACGTTGCACGGAGGTCTTCCAAGTGTTTGGCATGAAGAAAAGAAAAGGTGTCCAAAACAGCTTCCAATCGAATGTTCATGTGATTGGAAAAGTCAGGAGAGTGCAAAGGTACTGTTTTCTAGCAGTTGGCAAGCTGCGCACACAATCCCAGTGTTGTACAGCTTCCTTCTTCACCTTTCCGAAGGTGCCGCTCTCTCCGGCTCCCGGAGGCGAAGAAGCGGCTTCTTCGCGCAAAGACGATTGTGCCGCTCACTGTGCACTCCTTAGCGCGGCTTCTGCCGAAAGACGCCCGGGAGCGGCTCTTAGCTCCGGACAGCATCGTACCTTCGTCTTTAGCGTCTCTTCTCGTCTACATCTTAGCAAAAAGCTTTTCTACTATGTCTGGCTCGGAAAAACTGTGCCAGCACAGAAAACATCTCCCATCGTGTTCTAGACGTTGCACGGAGGTCTTCCAAGTGTTTGGCATGAAGGAAAGAAAAGTTGTCCAAAACAGCTTCCAATCGAATGTTCATGTGATTGGAAAAGTCAGGAGAGTGCAAAGGTACTGTTTTCTAGCAGTTGGCAAGCTGCGCACACAATCCCAGTGTTGTACAGCTTCCTTCTTCACCTTTCCGAAGGTGCCGCTCTCTCCGGCTCCCGGAGGCGAAGAAGCGGCTTCTTCGCGCAAAGACGATTGTGCCGCTCACTGTGCACTCCTTAGCGCGGCTTCTGCCGAAAGACGCCCGGGAGCGGCTCTTAGCTGCGGACAGCATCGTACCTTCGTCTTTAGCGTCTCTTCTCGTCTACATCTTAGCAAAAAGCTTTTCCACTATGTCTGGCTCGGAAAAACTGTGCCAGCACAGAAAACATCTCCCATCGTGTTCTAGACGTTGCACGGAGGTCTTCCAAGTGTTTGGCATGAAGAAAAGAAAAGTTGTCCAAAACAGCTTCCAATCGAAAGTTCATGTGATTGGAAAAGTCAGGAGAGTGCAAAGGTACTGTTTTCTAGCAGTTGGCAAGCTGCGCACACAATCCCAGTGTTGTACAGCTTCCTTCTTCACCTTTCCGAAGGTGCCGCTCTCTCCGGCTCCCGGAGGCGAAGAAGCGGCTTCTTCGCGCAAAGACGATTGTGCCGCTCACTGTGCACTCCTTAGCGCGGCTTCTGCCGAAAGACGCCCGGGAGCGGCTCTTAGCTCCGGACAGCATCGTACCTTCGTCTTTAGCGTCTCTTCTCGTCTACATCTTAGCAAAAAGCTTTTCTACTATGTCTGGCTCGGAAAAACTGTGCCAGCACAGAAAACATCTCCCATCGTGTTCTAGACGTTGCACGGAGGTCTTCCAAGTGTTTGGCATGAAGAAAAGAAAAGGTGTCCAAAACAGCTTCCAATCGAATGTTCATGTGATTGGAAAAGTCAGGAGAGTGCAAAGGTACTGTTTTCTAGCAGTTGGCAAGCTGCGCACACAATCCCAGTGTTGTACAGCTTCCTTCTTCACCTTTCCAAAGGTGCCGCTCTCTCCGGCTCCCGGAGGCGAAGAAGCGGCTTCTTCGCGCAAAGACGATTGTGCCGCTCACTGTGCACTCCTTAGCGCGGCTTCTGCCGAAAGACGCCCGGGAGCGGCTCTTAGCTCCGGACAGCATCGTACCTTCGTCTTTAGCGTCTCTTCTCGTCTACATCTTAGCAAAAAGCTTTTCTACTATGTCTGGCTCGGAAAAACTGTGCCAGCACAGAAAACATCTCCCATCGTGTTCTAGACGTTGCACGGAGGTCTTCCAAGTGTTTGGCATGAAGAAAAGAAAAGTTGTCCAAAACAGCTTCCAATCGAATGTTCATGTGATTGGAAAAGTCAGGAGAGTGCAAAGGTACTGTTTTCTAGCAGTTGGCAAGCTGCGCACACAATCCCAGTGTTGTACAGCTTCCTTCTTCACCTTTCCGAAGGTGCCGCTCTCTCCGGCTCCCGGAGGCGAAGAAGCGGCTTCTTCGCGCAAAGACGATTGTGCCGCTCACTGTGCACTCCTTAGCGCGGCTTCTGCCGAAAGACGCCCGGGAGCGGCTCTTAGCTCCGGACAGCATCGTACCTTCGTCTTTAGCGTCTCTTCTCGTCTACATCTTAGCAAAAAGCTTTTCTACTATGTCTGGCTCGGAAAAACTGTGCCAGCACAGAAAACATCTCCCATCGTGTTCTAGACGTTGCACGGAGGTCTTCCAAGTGTTTGGCATGAAGAAAAGAAAAGTTGTCCAAAACAGCTTCCAATCGAATGTTCATGTGATTGGAAAAGTCAGGAGAGTGCAAAGGTACTGTTTTCTAGCAGTTGGCAAGCTGCGCACACAATCCCAGTGTTGTACAGCTTCCTTCTTCACCTTTCCGAAGGTGCCGCTCTCTCCGGCTCCCGGAGGCGAAGAAGCGGCTTCTTCGCGCAAAGACGATTGTGCCGCTCACTGTGCACTCCTTAGCGCGGCTTCTGCCGAAAGACGCCCGGGAGCGGCTCTTAGCTCCGGACAGCATCGTACCTTCGTCTTTAGCGTCTCTTCTCGTCTACATCTTAGCAAAAAGCTTTTCTACTATGTCTGGCGAGGAAAAACTGTGCCAGCACAGAAAACATCTCCCATCGTGTTCTAGACGTTGCACGGAGGTCTTCCAAGTGTTTGGCATGAAGAAAAGAAAAGGTGTCCAAAACAGCTTCCCATCGAATGTTCATGTGATTGGAAAAGTCAGGCGAGTGCAAAGGTACTGTTTTCTATCAGTTGGAGAGCTGCGCACACAATCCCAGTGTTGTACAGCTTCCTTCTTCACCTTTCCGAAGGTGCCGCTCTCTCCGGCTCCCGGAGGCGAAGAAGCGGCTTCTTCGCGCAAAGACGATTGTGCCGCTCACTGTGCACTCCTTAGCGCGGCTTCTGCCGAAAGACGCCCGGGAGCGGCTCTTAGCTCCGGACAGCATCGTACCTTCGTCTTTAGCGTCTCTTCTCGTCTACATCTTAGCAAAAAGCTTTTCTACTATGTCTGGCTCGGAAAAACTGTGCCAGCACAGAAAACATCTCCCATCGTGTTCTAGACGTTGCACGGAGGTCTTCCAAGTGTTTGGCATGAAGAAAAGAAAAGTTGTCCAAAACAGCTTCCAATCAAATGTTCATGTGATTGGAAAAGTCAGGAGAGTGCAAAGGTACTGTTTTCTAGCAGTTGGCAAGCTGCGCACACAATCCCAGTGTTGTACAGCTTCCTTCTTCACCTTTCCGAAGGTGCCGCTCTCTCCGGCTCCCGGAGGCGAAGAAGCGGCTTTTGTGCCGCTCACTGTGCACTCCTTAGCGCGGCTTCTGCCGAAAGACGCCCGGGAGCGGCTCTTAGCTCCGGACAGCATCGTACCTTCGTCTTTAGCGTCTCTTCTCGTCTACATCTTAGCAAAAAGCTTTTCTACTATGTCTGGCTCGGAAAAACTGTGCCAGCACAGAAAACATCTCCCATCGTGTTCTAGACGTTGCACGGAGGTCTTCCAAGTGTTTGGCATGAAGAAAAGAAAAGTTGTCCAAAACAGCTCCCAATCGAATGTTCATGTGATTGGAAAAGTCAGGAGAGTGCAAAGGTACGGTTTTCTAGCAGTTGGCAAGCTGCGCACACAATCCCAGTGTTGTACAGCTTCCTTCTTCACCTTTCCGAAGGTGCCGTTCTCTCCGGCTCCCGGAGGCGAAGAAGCGGCTTTTGTGCCGCTCACTGTGCACTCCATAGCGCGGCTTCTGCCGAAAGACGCCCGGGAGCGGCTCTTAGCTCCGGACAGCATCGTACCTTTGTCTTTAGCGTCTCTTCTCGTCTACATCTTAGCAAAAAGCTTTTCTACTATGTCTGGCTCGGAAAAACTGTGCCAGCACAGAAAACATCTCCCATCGTGTTCTAGACGTTGCACGGAGGTCTTCCAAGTGTTTGGCATGAAGAAAAGAAAAGTTGTCCAAAACAGCTTCCAATCGAATGTTCATGTGATTGGAAAAGTCAGGAGAGTGCAAAGGTACTGTTTTCTAGCAGTTGGCAAGCTGCGCACACAATCCCAGTGTTGTACAGCTTCCTTCTTCACCTTTCCGAAGGTGCCGCTCTCTCCGGCTCCCGGAGGCGAAGAAGCGGCTTCTTCGCGCAAAGACGATTGTGCCGCTCACTGTGCACTCCTTAGCGCGGCTTCTGCCGAAAGACGCCCGGGAGCGGCTCTTAGCTCCGGACAGCATCGTACCTTCGTCTTTAGCGTCTCTTCTCGTCTACATCTTAGCAAAAAGCTTTTCCACTATGTCTGGCTCGGAAAAACTGTGCCAGCACAGAAAACATCTCCCATCGTGTTCTAGACGTTGCACGGAGGTCTTCCAAGTGTTTGGCATGAAGAAAAGAAAAGTTGTCCAAAACAGCTTCCAATCGAAAGTTCATGTGATTGGAAAAGTCAGGAGAGTGCAAAGGTACTGTTTTCTAGCAGTTGGCAAGCTGCGCACACAATCCCAGTGTTGTACAGCTTCCTTCTTCACCTTTCCGAAGGTGCCGCTCTCTCCGGCTCCCGGAGGCGAAGAAGCGGCTTCTTCGCGCAAAGACGATTGTGCCGCTCACTGTGCACTCCTTAGCGCGGCTTCTGCCGAAAGACGCCCGGGAGCGGCTCTTAGCTCCGGACAGCATCGTACCTTCGTCTTTAGCGTCTCTTCTCGTCTACATCTTAGCAAAAAGCTTTTCTACTATGTCTGGCTCGGAAAAACTGTGCCAGCACAGAAAACATCTCCCATCGTGTTCTAGACGTTGCACGGAGGTCTTCCAAGTGTTTGGCATGAAGAAAAGAAAAGTTGTCCAAAACAGCTTCCAATCGAATGTTCATGTGATTGGAAAAGTCAGGAGAGTGCAAAGGTACTGTTTTCTAGCAGTTGGCAAGCTGCGCACACAATCCCAGTGTTGTACAGCTTCCTTCTTCACCTTTCCGAAGGTGCCGCTCTCTCCGGCTCCCGGAGGCGAAGAAGCGGCTTCTTCGCGCAAAGACGATTGTGCCGCTCACTGTGCACTCCTTAGCGCGGCTTCTGCCGAAAGACGCCCGGGAGCGGCTCTTAGCTCCGGACAGCATCGTACCTTTGTCTTTAGCGTCTCTTCTCGTCTACATCTTAGCAAAAAGCTTTTCTACTATGTCTGGCTCGGAAAAACTGTGCCAGCACAGAAAACATCTCCCATCGTGTTCTAGACGTTGCACGGAGGTCTTCCAAGTGTTTGGCATGAAGAAAAGAAAAGTTGTCCAAAACAGCTTCCAATCGAATGTTCATGTGATTGGAAAAGTCAGGAGAGTGCAAAGGTACTGTTTTCTAGCAGTTGGCAAGCTGCGCACACAATCCCAGTGTTGTACAGCTTCCTTCTTCACCTTTCCGAAGGTGCCGCTCTCTCCGGCTCCCGGAGCCGAAGAAGCGGCTTCTTCGCGCAAAGACGATTGTGCCGCTCACTGTGCACTCCTTAGCGCGGCTTCTGCCGAAAGACGCCCGGGAGCGGCTCTTAGCTCCGGACAGCATCGTACCTTCGTCTTTAGCGTCTCTTCTCGTCTACATCTTAGCAAAAAGCTTTTCTACTATGTCTGGCTCGGAAAAACTGTGCCAGCACAGAAAACATCTCCCATCGTGTTCTAGACGTTGCACGAAGGTCTTCCAAGTGTTTGGCATGAAGAAAAGAAAAGTTGTCCAAAACAGCTTCCAATCGAATGTTCATGTGATTGGAAAAGTCAGGAGAGTGCAAAGGTACTGTTTTCTAGCAGTTGGCAAGCTGCGCACACAATCCCAGTGTTGTACAGCTTCCTTCTTCACCTTTCCGAAGGTGCCGCTCTCTCCGGCTCCCGGAGGCGAAGAAGCGGCTTCTTCGCGCAAAGACGATTGTGCCGCTCACTGTGCACTCCTTAGCGCGGCTTCTGCCGAAAGACGCCCGGGAGCGGCTCTTAGCTCCGGACAGCATCGTACCTTCGTCTTTAGCGTCTCTTCTCGTCTACATCTTAGCAAAAAGCTTTTCTACTATGTCTGGCTCGGAAAAACTGTGCCAGCACAGAAAACATCTCCCATCGTGTTCTAGACGTTGCACGAAGGTCTTCCAAGTGTTTGGCATGAAGAAAAGAAAAGTTGTCCAAAACAGCTTCCAATCGAATGTTCATGTGATTGGAAAAGTCAGGAGAGTGCAAAGGTACTGTTTTCTAGCAGTTGGCAAGCTGCGCACACAATCCCAGTGTTGTACAGCTTCCTTCTTCACCTTTCCGAAGGTGCCGCTCTCTCCGGCTCCCGGAGCCGAAGAAGCGGCTTCTTCGCGCAAAGACGATTGTGCCGCTCACTGTGAACTCCTTAGCGCGGCTTCTGCCGAAAGACGCCCGGGAGCGGCTCTTAGCTCCGGAGAGCATCGTACCTTCGTCTTTAGCGTCTCTTCTCGTCTACATCTTAGCAAAAAGCTTTTCTACTATGTCTGGCTCGGAAAAACTGTGCCAGCACAGAAAACATCTCCCATCGTGTTCTAGACGTTGCACGGAGATCTTCCAAGTGTTTGGCATGAAGAAAAGAAAAGTTGTCCAAAACAGCTTCCAATCGAATGTTCATGTGATTGGAAAAGTCAGGAGAGTGCAAAGGTACTGTTTTCTAGCAGTTGGCAAGCTGCGCACACAATCCCAGTGTTGTACAGCTTCCTTCTTCACCTTTCCGAAGGTGCCGCTCTCTCCGGCTCCCGGAGGCGAAGAAGCGGCTTCTTCGCGCAAAGACGATTGTGCCGCTCACTGTGCACTCCTTAGCGCGGCTTCTGCCGAAAGACGCCCGGGAGCGGCTCTTAGCTCCGGACAGCATCGTACCTTCGTCTTTAGCGTCTCTTCTCGTCTACATCTTAGCAAAAAGCTTTTCTACTATGTCTGGCTCGGAAAAACTGTGCCAGCACAGAAAACATCTCCCATCGTGTTCTAGACGTTGCACGGAGGTCTTCCAAGTGTTTGGCATGAAGAAAAGAAAAGTTGTCCAAAACAGCTTCCAATCGAATGTTCATGTGATTGGAAAAGTCAGGAGAGTGCAAAGGTACTGTTTTCTAGCAGTTGGCAAGCTGCGCACACAATCCCAGTGTTGTACAGCTTCCTTCTTCACCTTTCCGAAGGTGCCGCTCTCTCCGGCTCCCGGAGGCGAAGAAGCGGCTTCTTCGCGCAAAGACGATTGTGCCGCTCACTGTGCACTCCTTAGCGCGGCTTCTGCCGAAAGACGCCCGGGAGCGGCTCTTAGCTCCGGACAGCATCGTACCTTTGTCTTTAGCGTCTCTTCTCGTCTACATCTTAGCAAAAAGCTTTTCTACTATGTCTGGCTCGGAAAAACTGTGCCAGCACAGAAAACATCTCCCATCGTGTTCTAGACGTTGCACGGAGGTCTTCCAAGTGTTTGGCATGAAGAAAAGAAAAGTTGTCCAAAACAGCTTCCAATCGAATGTTCATGTGATTGGAAAAGTCAGGAGAGTGCAAAGGTACTGTTTTCTAGCAGTTGGCAAGCTGCGCACACAATCCCAGTGTTGTACAGCTTCCTTCTTCACCTTTCCGAAGGTGCCGCTCTCTCCGGCTCCCGGAGCCGAAGAAGCGGCTTCTTCGCGCAAAGACGATTGTGCCGCTCACTGTGCACTCCTTAGCGCGGCTTCTGCCGAAAGACGCCCGGGAGCGGCTCTTAGCTCCGGACAGCATCGTACCTTCGTCTTTAGCGTCTCTTCTCGTCTACATCTTAGCAAAAAGCTTTTCTACTATGTCTGGCTCGGAAAAACTGTGCCAGCACAGAAAACATCTCCCATCGTGTTCTAGACGTTGCACGAAGGTCTTCCAAGTGTTTGGCATGAAGAAAAGAAAAGTTGTCCAAAACAGCTTCCAATCGAATGTTCATGTGATTGGAAAAGTCAGGAGAGTGCAAAGGTACTGTTTTCTAGCAGTTGGCAAGCTGCGCACACAATCCCAGTGTTGTACAGCTTCCTTCTTCACCTTTCCGAAGGTGCCGCTCTCTCCGGCTCCCGGAGCCGAAGAAGCGGCTTCTTCGCGCAAAGACGATTGTGCCGCTCACTGTGAACTCCTTAGCGCGGCTTCTGCCGAAAGACGCCCGGGAGCGGCTCTTAGCTCCGGAGAGCATCGTACCTTCGTCTTTAGCGTCTCTTCTCGTCTACATCTTAGCAAAAAGCTTTTCTACTATGTCTGGCTCGGAAAAACTGTGCCAGCACAGAAAACATCTCCCATCGTGTTCTAGACGTTGCACGGAGATCTTCCAAGTGTTTGGCATGAAGAAAAGAAAAGTTGTCCAAAACAGCTTCCAATCGAATGTTCATGTGATTGGAAAAGTCAGGAGAGTGCAAAGGTACTGTTTTCTAGCAGTTGGCAAGCTGCGCACACAATCCCAGTGTTGTACAGCTTCCTTCTTCACCTTTCCGAAGGTGCCGCTCTCTCCGGCTCCCGGAGGCGAAGAAGCGGCTTCTTCGCGCAAAGACGATTGTGCCGCTCACTGTGCACTCCTTAGCGCGGCTTCTGCCGAAAGACGCCCGGGAGCGGCTCTTAGCTCCGGACAGCATCGTACCTTCGTCTTTAGCGTCTCTTCTCGTCTACATCTTAGCAAAAAGCTTTTCTACTATGTCTGGCTCGGAAAAACTGTGCCAGCACAGAAAACATCTCCCATCGTGTTCTAGACGTTGCACGGAGGTCTTCCAAGTGTTTGGCATGAAGAAAAGAAAAGTTGTCCAAAACAGCTTCCAATCGAATGTTCATGTGATTGGAAAAGTCAGGAGAGTGCAAAGGTACTGTTTTCTAGCAGTTGGCAAGCTGCGCACACAATCCCAGTGTTGTACAGCTTCCTTCTTCACCTTTCCGAAGGTGCCGCTCTCTCCGGCTCCCGGAGGCGAAGAAGCGGCTTCTTCGCGCAAAGACGATTGTGCCGCTCACTGTGCACTCCTTAGCGCGGCTTCTGCCGAAAGACGCCCGGGAGCGGCTCTTAGCTCCGGACAGCATCGTACCTTCGTCTTTAGCGTCTCTTCTCGTCTACATCTTAGCAAAAAGCTTTTCTACTATGTCTGGCGAGGAAAAACTGTGCCAGCACAGAAAACATCTCCCATCGTGTTCTAGACGTTGCACGGAGGTCTTCCAAGTGTTTGGCATGAAGAAAAGAAAAGTTGTCCAAAATAGCTTCCAATCGAATGTTCATGTGATTGGAAAAGTCAGGAGAGTGCAAAGGTACTGTTTTCTAGCAGTTGGCAAGCTGCGCACACAATCCCAGTGTTGTACAGCTTCCTTCTTCACCTTTCCGAAGGTGCCGCTCTCTCCGGCTCCCGGAGGCGAAGAAGCGGCTTCTTCGCGCAAAGACGATTGTGCCGCTCACTGTGCACTCCTTAGCGCGGCTTCTGCCGAAAGACGCCCGGGAGCGGCTCTTAGCTCCGGACAGCATTGTACCTTCGTCTTTAGCGTCTCTTCTCGTCTACATCTTAGCAAAAAGCTTTTCTACTATGTCTGGCTCGGAAAAACTGTGCCAGCACAGAAAACATCTCCCATCGTGTTCTAGACGTTGCACGGAGGTCTTCCAAGTGTTTGGCATGAAGAAAAGAAAAGTTGTCCAAAACAGCTTCCAATCGAATGTTCATGTGATTGGAAAAGTCAGGAGAGTGCAAAGGTACTGTTTTCTAGCAGTTGGCAAGCTGCGCACACAATCCCAGTGTTGTACAGCTTCCTTCTTCACCTTTCCGAAGGTGCCGCTCTCTCCGGCTCCCGGAGGCGAAGAAGCGGCTTCTTCGCGCAAAGACGATTGTGCCGCTCACTGTGCACTCCTTAGCGCGGCTTCTGCCGAAAGACGCCCGGGAGCGGCTCTTAGCTCCGGACAGCATCGTACCTTCGTCTTTAGCGTCTCTTCTCGTCTACATCTTAGCAAAAAGCTTTTCTACTATGTCTGGCTCGGAAAAACTGTGCCAGCACAGAAAACATCTCCCATCGTGTTCTAGACGTTGCACGGAGGTCTTCCAAGTGTTTGGCATGAAGAAAAGTTGTCCAAAACAGCTTCCAATCGAATGTTCATGTGATTGGAAAAGTCAGGAGAGTGCAAAGGTACTGTTTTCTAGCAGTTGGCAAGCTGCGCACACAATCCCAGTGTTGTACAGCTTCCTTCTTCACCTTTCCGAAGGTGCCGCTCTCTCTGGCTCCCGGAGGCGAAGAAGCGGCTTCTTCGCGCAAAGACGATTGTGCCGCTCACTGTGCACTCCTTAGCGCGGCTTCTGCCGAAAGACGCCCGGGAGCGGCTCTTAGCTCCGGACCGCATTCTACCTTCGTCTTTAGCGTCTCTTCTCGTCTACATCTTAGCAAAAAGCTTTTCTACTATGTCTGGCTCGGAAAAACTGTGCCAGCACAGAAAACATCTCCCATCGTGTTCTAGACGTTGCACGGAGGTCTTCCAAGTGTTTGGCATGAAGAAAAGAAAAGTTGTCCAAAACAGCTTCCAATCGAATGTTCATGTGATTGGAAAAGTCAGGAGAGTGCAAAGGTACTGTTTTCTAGCAGTTGGCAAGCTGCGCACACAATCCCAGTGTTGTACAGCTTCCTTCTTCACCTTTCCGAAGGTGCCGCTCTCTCCGGCTCCCGGAGGCGAAGAAGCGGCTTCTTCGCGCAAAGACGATTGTGCCGCTCACTGTGCACTCCTTAGCGCGGCTTCTGCCGAAAGACGCCCGGGAGCGGCTCTTAGCTCCGGACAGCATCGTACCTTCGTCTTTAGCGTCTCTTCTCGTCTACATCTTAGCAAAAAGCTTTTCTACTATGTCTGGCGAGGAAAAACTGTGCCAGCACAGAAAACATCTCCCATCGTGTTCTAGACGTTGCACGGAGGTCTTCCAAGTGTTTGGCATGAAGAAAAGTTGTCCAAAACAGCTTCCAATCGAATGTTCATGTGATTGGAAAAGTCAGGAGAGTGCAAAGGTACTGTTTTCTAGCAGTTTGCAAGCTGCGCACACAATCCCAGTGTTGTACAGCTTCCTTCTTCACCTTTCCGAAGGTGCCGCTCTCTCTGGCTCCCGGAGGCGAAGAAGCGGCTTCTTCGCGCAAAGACGATTGTGCCGCTCACTGTGCACTCCTTAGCGCGGCTTCTGCCGAAAGACGCCCGGGAGCGGCTCTTAGCTCCGGACCGCATTCTACCTTCGTCTTTAGCGTCTCTTCTCGTCTACATCTTAGCAAAAAGCTTTTCTACTATGTCTGGCTCGGAAAAACTGTGCCAGCACAGAAAACATCTCCCATCGTGTTCTAGACGTTGCACGGAGGTCTTCCAAGTGTTTGGCATGAAGAAAAGAAAAGTTGTCCAAAACAGCTTCCAATCGAATGTTCATGTGATTGGAAAAGTCAGGAGAGTGCAAAGGTACTGTTTTCTAGCAGTTGGCAAGCTGCGCACACAATCCCAGTGTTGTACAGCTTCCTTCTTCACCTTTCCGAAGGTGCCGCTCTCTCCGGCTCCCGGAGGCGAAGAAGCGGCTTCTTCGCGCAAAGACGATTGTGCCGCTCACTGTGCACTCCTTAGCGCGGCTTCTGCCGAAAGACGCCCGGGAGCGGCTCTTAGCTCCGGACAGCATCGTACCTTCGTCTTTAGCGTCTCTTCTCGTCTACATCTTAGCAAAAAGCTTTTCTACTATGTCTGGCGAGGAAAAACTGTGCCAGCACAGAAAACATCTCCCATCGTGTTCTAGACGTTGCACGGAGGTCTTCCAAGTGTTTGGCATGAAGAAAAGAAAAGTTGTCCAAAACAGCTTCCAATCGAATGTTCATGTGATTGGAAAAGTCAGGAGAGTGCAAAGGTACTGTTTTCTAGCAGTTGGCAAGCTGCGCACACAATCCCAGTGTTGTACAGCTTCCTTCTTCACCTTTCCGAAGGTGCCGCTCTCTCCGGCTCCCGGAGGCGAAGAAGCGGCTTCTTCGCGCAAAGACGATTGTGCCGCTCACTGTGCACTCCTTAGCGCGGCTTCTGCCGAAAGACGCCCGGGAGCGGCTCTTAGCTCCGGACAGCATCGTACCTTTGTCTTTAGCGTCTCTTCTCGTCTACATCTTAGCAAAAAGCTTTTCTACTATGTCTGGCTCGGAAAAACTGTGCCAGCACAGAAAACATCTCCCATCGTGTTCTAGACGTTGCACGGAGATCTTCCAAGTGTTTGGCATGAAGAAAAGAAAAGGTGTCCAAAACAGCTTCCAATCGAATGTTCATGTGATTGGAAAAGTCAGGAGAGTGCAAAGGTACTGTTTTCTAGCAGTTGGCAAGCTGCGCACACAATCCCAGTGTTGTACAGCTTCCTTCTTCACCTTTCCGAAGGTGCCGCTCTCTCTGGCTCCCGGAGGCGACGAAGCGGCTTCTTCGCGCAAAGACGATTGTGCCGCTCACTGTGCACTCCTTAGCGCGGCTTCTGCCGAAAGACGCCCGGGAGCGGCTCTTAGCTCCGGACAGCATCGTACCTTCGTCTTTAGCGTCTCTTCTCGTCTACATCTTAGCAAAAAGCTTTTCTACTATGTCTGGCTCGGAAAAACTGTGCCAGCACAGAAAACATCTCCCATCGTGTTCTAGACGATGCACGGAGGTCTTCCAAGTGTTTGGCATGAAGAAAAGAAAAGTTGTCCAAAACAGCTTCCAATCGAATGTTCATGTGATTGGAAAAGTCAGGAGAGTGCAAAGGTACTGTTTTCTAGCAGTTGGCAAGCTGCGCACACAATCCCAGTGTTGTACAGCTTCCTTCTTCACCTTTCCGAAGGTGCCGCTCTCTCCGGCTCCCGGAGGCGAAGAAGCGGCTTCTTCGCGCAAAGACGATTGTGCCGCTCACTGTGCACTCCTTAGCGCGGCTTCTGCCGAAAGACGCCCGGGAGCGGCTCTTAGCTCCGGACAGCATCGTACCTTCGTCTTTAGCGTCTCTTCTCGTCTACATCTTAGCAAAAAGCTTTTCTACTATGTCTGGCTCGGAAAAACTGTGCCAGCACAGAAAACATCTCCCATCGTGTTCTAGACGTTGCACGGAGGTCTTCCAAGTGTTTGGCATGAAGAAAAGAAAAGTTGTCCAAAACAGCTTCCAATCGAATGTTCATGTGATTGGAAAAGTCAGGAGAGTGCAAAGGTACTGTTTTCTAGCAGTTGGCAAGCTGCGCACACAATCCCAGTGTTGTACAGCTTCCTTCTTCACCTTTCCGAAGGTGCCGCTCTCTCCGGCTCCCGGAGGCGAAGAAGCGGCTTCTTCGCGCAAAGACGATTGTGCCGCTCACTGTGCACTCCTTAGCGCGGCTTCTGCCGAAAGACGCCCGGGAGCGGCTCTTAGCTCCGGACAGCATCGTACCTTCGTCTTTAGCGTCTCTTCTCGTCTACATCTTAGCAAAAAGCTTTTCCACTATGTCTGGCTCGGAAAAACTGTGCCAGCACAGAAAACATCTCCCATCGTGTTCTAGACGTTGCACGAAGGTCTTCCAAGTGTTTGGCATGAAGAAAAGAAAAGTTGTCCAAAACAGCTTCCAATCGAATGTTCATGTGATTGGAAAAGTCAGGAGAGTGCAAAGGTACTGTTTTCTAGCAGTTGGCAAGCTGCGCACACAATCCCAGTGTTGTACAGCTTCCTTCTTCACCTTTCCGAAGGTGCCGCTCTCTCCGGCTCCCGGAGGCGAAGAAGCGGCTTCTTCGCGCAAAGACGATTGTGCCGCTCACTGTGCACTCCTTAGCGCGGCTTCTGCCGAAAGACGCCCGGGAGCGGCTCTTAGCTCCGGACAGCATCGTACCTTCGTCTTTAGCGTCTCTTCTCGTCTACATCTTAGCAAAAAGCTTTTCTACTATGTCTGGCTCGGAAAAACTGTGCCAGCACAGAAAACATCTCCCATCGTGTTCTAGACATTGCACGGAGGTCTTCCAAGTGTTTGGCATGAAGAAAAGAAAAGTTGTCCAAAACAGCTTCCAATCGAATGTTCATGTGATTGGAAAAGTCAGGAGAGTGCAAAGGTACTGTTTTCTAGCAGTTGGCAAGCTGCGCACACAATCCCAGTGTTGTACAGCTTCCTTCTTCACCTTTCCGAAGGTGCCGCTCTCTCCGGCTCCCGGAGGCGAAGAAGCGGCTTCTTCGCGCAAAGACGATTGTGCCGCTCACTGTGCACTCCTTAGCGCGGCTTCTGCCGAAAGACGCCCGGGAGCGGCTCTTAGCTCCGGACAGCATCGTACCTTCGTCTTTAGCGTCTCTTCTCGTCTACATCTTAGCAAAAAGCTTTTCTACTATGTCTGGCTTGGAAAAACTGTGCCAGCACAAAAAACATCTCCCATCGTGTTCTAGACGTTGCACGGAGATCTTCCAAGTGTTTGGCATGAAGAAAAGAAAAGGTGTCCAAAACAGCTTCCAATCGAATGTTCATGTGATTGGAAAAGTCAGGAGAGTGCAAAGGTACTGTTTTCTAGCAGTTTGCAAGCTGCGCACACAATCCCAGTGTTGTACAGCTTCCTTCTTCACCTTTCCGAAGGTGCCGCTCTCTCCGGCTCCCGGAGGCGAAGAAGCGGCTTCTTCGCGCAAAGACGATTGTGCCGCTCACTGTGCACTCCTTAGCGCGGCTTCTGCCGAAAGACGCCCGGGAGCGGCTCTTAGCTCCGGACAGCATCGTACCTTCGTCTTTAGCGTCTCTTCTCGTCTACATCTTAGCAAAAAGCTTTTCTACTATGTCTGGCTCGGAAAAACTGTGCCAGCACAGAAAACATCTCCCATCGTGTTCTAGACGTTGCACGGAGGTCTTCCAAGTGTTTGGCATGAAGAAAAGAAAAGTTGTCCAAAACAGCTTCCAATCGAATGTTCATGTGATTGGAAAAGTCAGGAGAGTGCAAAGGTACTGTTTTCTAGCAGTTGGCAAGCTGCGCACACAATCCCAGTGTTGTACAGCTTCCTTCTTCACCTTTCCGAAGGTGCCGCTCTCTCCGGCTCCCGGAGGCGAAGAAGCGGCTTCTTCGCGCAAAGACGATTGTGCCGCTCACTGTGCACTCCTTAGCGCGGCTTCTGCCGAAAGACGCCCGGGAGCGGCTCTTAGCTGCGGACAGCATCGTACCTTCGTCTTTAGCGTCTCTTCTCGTCTACATCTTAGCAAAAAGCTTTTCTACTATGTCTGGCTCGGAAAAACTGTGCCAGCACAGAAAACATCTCCCATCGTGTTCTAGACGTTGCACGAAGGTCTTCCAAGTGTTTGGCATGAAGAAAAGAAAAGTTGTCCAAAACAGCTTCCAATCGAATGTTCATGTGATTGGAAAAGTCAGGAGAGTGCAAAGGTACTGTTTTCTAGCAGTTGGCAAGCTGCGCACACAATCCCAGTGTTGTACAGCTTCCTTCTTCACCTTTCCGAAGGTGCCGCTCTCTCCGGCTCCCGGAGCCGAAGAAGCGGCTTCTTCGCGCAAAGACGATTGTGCCGCTCACTGTGCACTCCTTAGCGCGGCTTCTGCCGAAAGACGCCCGGGAGCGGCTCTTAGCTCCGGACAGCATCGTACCTTCGTCTTTAGCGTCTCTTCTCGTCTACATCTTAGCAAAAAGCTTTTCTACTATGTCTGGCTCAGAAAAACTGTGCCAGCACAGAAAACATCTCCCATCGTGTTCTAGACGTTGCACGGAGGTCTTCCAAGTGTTTGGCATGAAGAAAAGAAAAGTTGTCCAAAATAGCTTCCAATCGAATGTTCATGTGATTGGAAAAGTCAGGAGAGTGCAAAGGTACTGTTTTCTAGCAGTTGGCAAGCTGCGCACACAATCCCAGTGTTGTACAGCTTCCTTCTTCACCTTTCCGAAGGTGCCGCTCTCTCCGGCTCCCGGAGCCGAAGAAGCGGCTTCTTCGCGCAAAGACGATTGTGCCTCTCACTGTGCACTCCTTAGCGCGGCTTCTGCCGAAAGACGCCCGGGAGCGGCTCTTAGCTCCGGACAGCATCGTACCTTTGTCTTTAGCGTCTCTTCTCGTCTACATCTTAGCAAAAAGCTTTTCTACTATGTCTGGCTCGGAAAAACTGTGCCAGCACAGAAAACATCTCCCATCGTGTTCTAGACGTTGCACGGAGGTCTTCCAAGTGTTTGGCATGAAGAAAAGAAAAGGTGTCCAAAACAGCTTCCAATCGAATGTTCATGTGATTGGAAAAGTCAGGAGAGTGCAAAGGTACTGTTTTCTAGCAGTTGGCAAGCTGCGCACACAATCCCAGTGTTGTACAGCTTCCTTCTTCACCTTTCCGAAGGTGCCGCTTTCTCCGGCTCCCGGAGGCGAAGAAGCGGCTTCTTCGCGCAAAGACGATTGTGCCGCTCACTGTGCACTCCTTAGCGCGGCTTCTGCCGAAAGATGCCCGGGAGCGGCTCTTAGCTCCGGACAGCATCGTACCTTTGTCTTTAGCGTCTCTTCTCGTCTACATCTTAGCAAAAAGCTTTTCTACTATGTCTGGCTCGGAAAAACTGTGCCAGCACAGAAAACATCTCCCATCGTGTTCTTGACGTTGCACGGAGGTCTTCCAAGTGTTTGGCATGAAGAAAAGAAAAGTTGTCCAAAACAGCTTCCAATCGAATGTTCATGTGATTGGAAAAGTCAGGAGAGTGCAAAGGTACTGTTTTCTAGCAGTTGGCAAGCTGCGCACACAATCCCAGTGTTGTACAGCTTCCTTCTTCACCTTTCCGAAGGTGCCGCTCTCTCCGGCTCCCGGAGGCGAAGAAGCGGCTTCTTCGCGCAAAGACGATTGTGCCGCTCACTGTGCACTCCTTAGCGCGGCTTCTGCCGAAAGACGCCCGGGAGCGGCTCTTAGCTCCGGACAGCATTGTACCTTCGTCTTTAGCGTCTCTTCTCGTCTACATCTTAGCAAAAAGCTTTTCTACTATGTCTGGCTCGGAAAAACTGTGCCAGCACAGAAAACATCTCCCATCATGTTCTAGATGTTGCACGGAGGTCTTCCAAGTGTTTGGCATGAAGAAAAGAAAAGTTGTCCAAAACAGCTTCCAATCGAATGTTCATGTGATTGGAAAAGTCAGGAGAGTGCAAAGGTACTGTTTTCTAGCAGTTGGCAAGCTGCGCACACAATCCCAGTGTTGTACAGCTTCCTTCTTCACCTTTCCGAAGGTGCCGCTCTCTCCGGCTCCCGGAGGCGAAGAAGCGGCTTCTTCGCGCAAAGACGATTGTGCCGCTCACTGTGCACTCCTTAGCGCGGCTTCTGCCGAAAGACGCCCGGGAGCGGCTCTTAGCTCCGGACAGCATCGTACCTTCGTCTTTAGCGTCTCTTCTCGTCTACATCTTAGCAAAAAGCTTTTCTACTATGTCTGGCTCGGAAAAACTGTGCCAGCACAGAAAACATCTCCCATCGTGTTCTAGACGTTGCACGGAGGTCTTCCAAGTGTTTGGCATGAAGAAAAGAAAAGTTGTCCAAAACAGCTTCCAATCGAATGTTCATGTGATTGGAAAAGTCAGGAGAGTGCAAAGGTACTGTTTTCTAGCAGTTGGCAAGCTGCGCACACAATCCCAGTGTTGTACAGCTTCCTTCTTCACCTTTCCGAAGGTGCCGCTCTCTCCGGCTCCCGGAGGCGAAGAAGCGGCTTCTTCGCGCAAAGACGATTGTGCCGCTCACTGTGCACTCCTTAGCGCGGCTTCTGCCGAAAGACGCCCGGGAGCGGCTCTTAGCTCCGGACAGCATCGTACCTTCGTCTTTAGCGTCTCTTCTCGTCTACATCTTAGCAAAAAGCTTTTCTACTATGTCTGGCTCGGAAAAACTGTGCCAGCACAGAAAACATCTCCCATCGTGTTCTAGACGTTGCACGGAGGTCTTCCAAGTGTTTGGCATGAAGAAAAGAAAAGTTGTCCAAAACAGCTTCCAATCGAATGTTCATGTGATTGGAAAAGTCAGGAGAGTGCAAAGGTACTGTTTTCTAGCAGTTGGCAAGCTGCGCACACAATCCCAGTGTTGTACAGCTTCCTTCTTCACCTTTCCGAAGGTGCCGCTCTCTCCGGCTCCCGGAGGCGAAGAAGCGGCTTCTTCGCGCAAAGACGATTGTGCCGCTCACTGTGCACTCCTTAGCGCGGCTTCTGCCGAAAGACGCCCGGGAGCGGCTCTTAGCTCCGGACAGCATCGTACCTTCGTCTTTAGCGTCTCTTCTCGTCTACATCTTAGCAAAAAGCTTTTCTACTATGTCTGGCTCGGAAAAACTGTGCCAGCACAGAAAACATCTCCCATCGTGTTCTAGACGTTGCACGGAGGTCTTCCAAGTGTTTGGCATGAAGAAAAGAAAAGTTGTCCAAAACAGCTTCCAATCGAATGTTCATGTGATTGGAAAAGTCAGGAGAGTGCAAAGGTACTGTTTTCTAGCAGTTGGCAAGCTGCGCACACAATCCCAGTGTTGTACAGCTTCCTTCTTCACCTTTCCGAAGGTGCCGCTCTCTCTGGCTCCCGGAGGCGAAGAAGCGGCTTCTTCGCACAAAGACGATTGTGCCGCTCACTGTGCACTCCTTAGCGCGGCTTCTGCCGAAAGACGCCCGGGAGCGGCTCTTAGCTCCGGACAGCATCGTACCTTCGTCTTTAGCGTCTCTTCTCGTCTACATCTTAGCAAAAAGCTTTTCTACTATGTCTGGCTCGGAAAAACTGTGCCAGCACAGAAAACATCTCCCATCGTGTTCTAGACGTTGCACGGAGGTCTTCCAAGTGTTTGGCATGAAGAAAAGAAAAGTTGTCCAAAATAGCTTCCAATCGAATGTTCATGTGATTGGAAAAGTCAGGAGAGTGCAAAGGTACTGTTTTCTAGCAGTTGGCAAGCTGCGCACACAATCCCAGTGTTGTACAGCTTCCTTCTTCACCTTTCCGAAGGTGCCGCTCTCTCCGGCTCCCGGAGCCGAAGAAGCGGCTTCTTCGCGCAAAGACGATTGTGCCTCTCACTGTGCACTCCTTAGCGCGGCTTCTGCCGAAAGACGCCCGGGAGCGGCTCTTAGCTCCGGACAGCATCGTACCTTCGTCTTTAGCGTCTCTTCTCGTCTACATCTTAGCAAAAAGCTTTTCTACTATGTCTGGCTCGGAAAAACTGTGCCAGCACAGAAAACATCTCCCATCGTGTTCTAGACGTTGCACGGAGGTCTTCCAAGTGTTTGGCATGAAGAAAAGAAAAGGTGTCCAAAACAGCTTCCAATCGAATGTTCATGTGATTGGAAAAGTCAGGAGAGTGCAAAGGTACTGTTTTCTAGCAGTTGGCAAGCTGCGCACACAATCCCAGTGTTGTACAGCTTCCTTCTTCACCTTTCCGAAGGTGCCGCTTTCTCCGGCTCCCGGAGGCGAAGAAGCGGCTTCTTCGCGCAAAGACGATTGTGCCGCTCACTGTGCACTCCTTAGCGCGGCTTCTGCCGAAAGACGCCCGGGAGCGGCTCTTAGCTCCGGACAGCATCGTACCTTCGTCTTTAGCGTCTCTTCTCGTCTACATCTTAGCAAAAAGCTTTTCTACTATGTCTGGCTCGGAAAAACTGTGCCAGCACAGAAAACATCTCCCATCGTGTTCTAGACGTTGCACGGAGGTCTTCCAAGTGTTTGGCATGAAGAAAAGAAAAGGTGTCCAAAACAGCTTCCAATCGAATGTTCATGTGATTGGAAAAGTCAGGAGAGTGCAAAGGTACTGTTTTCTAGCAGTTGGCAAGCTGCGCACACAATCCCAGTGTTGTACAGCTTCCTTCTTCACCTTTCCGAAGGTGCCGCTCTCTCCGGCTCCCGGAGGCGAAGAAGCGGCTTCTTCGCGCAAAGACGATTGTGCCGCTCACTGTGCACTCCTTAGCGCGGCTTCTGCCGAAAGACGCCCGGGAGCGGCTCTTAGCTCCGGACAGCATCGTACCTTCGTCTTTAGCGTCTCTTCTCGTCTACATCTTAGCAAAAAGCTTTTCTACTATGTCTGGCTCGGAAAAACTGTGCCAGCACAGAAAACATCTCCCATCGTGTTCTAGACGTTGCACGGAGGTCTTCCAAGTGTTTGGCATGAAGAAAAGAAAAGTTGTCCAAAACAGCTTCCAATCGAATGTTCATGTGATTGGAAAAGTCAGGAGAGTGCAAAGGTACTGTTTTCTAGCAGTTGGCAAGCTGCGCACACAATCCCAGTGTTGTACAGCTTCCTTCTTCACCTTTCCGAAGGTGCCGCTCTCTCCGGCTCCCGGAGGCGAAGAAGCGGCTTCTTCGCGCAAAGACGATTGTGCCGCTCACTGTGCACTCCTTAGCGCGGCTTCTGCCGAAAGACGCCCGGGAGCGGCTCTTAGCTCCGGACAGCATCGTACCTTCGTCTTTAGCGTCTCTTCTCGTCTACATCTTAGCAAAAAGCTTTTCTACTATGTCTGGCTCGGAAAAACTGTGCCAGCACAGAAAACATCTCCCATCGTGTTCTAGACGTTGCACGGAGGTCTTCCAAGTGTTTGGCATGAAGAAAAGAAAAGTTGTCCAAAACAGCTTCCAATCGAATGTTCATGTGATTGGAAAAGTCAGGAGAGTGCAAAGGTACTGTTTTCTAGCAGTTGGCAAGCTGCGCACACAATCCCAGTGTTGTACAGCTTCCTTCTTCACCTTTCCGAAGGTGCCGCTCTCTCCGGCTCCCGGAGGCGAAGAAGCGGCTTCTTCGCGCAAAGACGATTGTGCCGCTCACTGTGCACTCCTTAGCGCGGCTTCTGCCGAAAGACGCCCGGGAGCGGCTCTTAGCTCCGGACAGCATCGTACCTTCGTCTTTAGCGTCTCTTCTCGTCTACATCTTAGCAAAAAGCTTTTCTACTATGTCTGGCTCGGAAAAACTGTGCCAGCACAGAAAACATCTCCCATCGTGTTCTAGACGTTGCACGGAGGTCTTCCAAGTGTTTGGCATGAAGAAAAGAAAAGTTGTCCAAAACAGCTTCCAATCGAATGTTCATGTGATTGGAAAAGTCAGGAGAGTGCAAAGGTACTGTTTTCTAGCAGTTGGCAAGCTGCGCACACAATCCCAGTGTTGTACAGCTTCCTTCTTCACCTTTCCGAAGGTGCCGCTCTCTCCGGCTCCCGGAGGCGAAGAAGCGGCTTCTTCGCGCAAAGACGATTGTGCCGCTCACTGTGCACTCCTTAGCGCGGCTTCTGCCGAAAGACGCCCGGGAGCGGCTCTTAGCTCCGGACAGCATCGTACCTTCGTCTTTAGCGTCTCTTCTCGTCTACATCTTAGCAAAAAGCTTTTCTACTATGTCTGGCTCGGAAAAACTGTGCCAGCACAGAAAACATCTCCCATCGTGTTCTAGACGTTGCACGGAGGTCTTCCAAGTGTTTGGCATGAAGAAAAGAAAAGTTGTCCAAAATAGCTTCCAATCGAATGTTCATGTGATTGGAAAAGTCAGGAGAGTGCAAAGGTACTGTTTTCTAGCAGTTGGCAAGCTGCGCACACAATCCCAGTGTTGTACAGCTTCCTTCTTCACCTTTCCGAAGGTGCCGCTCTCTCCGGCTCCCGGAGCCGAAGAAGCGGCTTCTTCGCGCAAAGACGATTGTGCCTCTCACTGTGCACTCCTTAGCGCGGCTTCTGCCGAAAGACGCCCGGGAGCGGCTCTTAGCTCCGGACAGCTCCGTACCTTTGTCTTTAGCGTCTCTTCTCGTCTACATCTTAGCAAAAAGCTTTTCTACTATGTCTGGCTCGGAAAAACTGTGCCAGCACAGAAAACATCTCCCATCGTGTTCTAGACGTTGCACGGAGGTCTTCCAAGTGTTTGGCATGAAGAAAAGAAAAGGTGTCCAAAACAGCTTCCAATCGAATGTTCATGTGATTGGAAAAGTCAGGAGAGTGCAAAGGTACTGTTTTCTAGCAGTTGGCAAGCTGCGCACACAATCCCAGTGTTGTACAGCTTCCTTCTTCACCTTTCCGAAGGTGCCGCTTTCTCCGGCTCCCGGAGGCGAAGAAGCGGCTTCTTCGCGCAAAGACGATTGTGCCGCTCACTGTGCACTCCTTAGCGCGGCTTCTGCCGAAAGACGCCCGGGAGCGGCTCTTAGCTCCGGACAGCATCGTACCTTCGTCTTTAGCGTCTCTTCTCGTCTACATCTTAGCAAAAAGCTTTTCTACTATGTCTGGCTCGGAAAAACTGTGCCAGCACAGAAAACATCTCCCATCGTGTTCTAGACGTTGCACGGAGGTCTTCCAAGTGTTTGGCATGAAGAAAAGAAAAGTTGTCCAAAACAGCTTCCAATCGAATGTTCATGTGATTGGAAAAGTCAGGAGAGTGCAAAGGTACTGTTTTCTAGCAGTTGGCAAGCTGCGCACACAATCCCAGTGTTGTACAGCTTCCTTCTTCACCTTTCCGAAGGTGCCGCTCTCTCCGGCTCCCGGAGGCGAAGAAGCGGCTTCTTCGCGCAAAGACGATTGTGCCGCTCACTGTGCACTCCTTAGCGCGGCTTCTGCCGAAAGACGCCCGGGAGCGGCTCTTAGCTCCGGACAGCATCGTACCTTCGTCTTTAGCGTCTCTTCTCGTCTACATCTTAGCAAAAAGCTTTTCTACTATGTCTGGCTCGGAAAAACTGTGCCAGCACAGAAAACATCTCCCATCGTGTTCTAGACGTTGCACGGAGGTCTTCCAAGTGTTTGGCATGAAGAAAAGAAAAGGTGTCCAAAACAGCTTCCAATCGAATGTTCATGTGATTGGAAAAGTCAGGAGAGTGCAAAGGTACTGTTTTCTAGCAGTTGGCAAGCTGCGCACACAATCCCAGTGTTGTACAGCTTCCTTCTTCACCTTTCCGAAGGTGCCGCTCTCTCCGGCTCCCGGAGGCGAAGAAGCGGCTTCTTCGCGCAAAGACGATTGTGCCGCTCACTGTGCACTCCTTAGCGCGGCTTCTGCCGAAAGACGCCCGGGAGCGGCTCTTAGCTCCGGACAGCATCGTACCTTCGTCTTTAGCGTCTCTTCTCGTCTACATCTTAGCAAAAAGCTTTTCTACTATGTCTGGCTCGGAAAAACTGTGCCAGCACAGAAAACATCTCCCATCGTGTTCTAGACGTTGCACGGAGGTCTTCCAAGTGTTTGGCATGAAGAAAAGAAAAGTTGTCCAAAACAGCTTCCAATCGAATGTTCATGTGATTGGAAAAGTCAGGAGAGTGCAAAGGTACTGTTTTCTAGCAGTTGGCAAGCTGCGCACACAATCCCAGTGTTGTACAGCTTCCTTCTTCACCTTTCCGAAGGTGCCGCTCTCTCCGGCTCCCGGAGGCGAAGAAGCGGCTTCTTCGCGCAAAGACGATTGTGCCGCTCACTGTGCACTCCTTAGCGCGGCTTCTGCCGAAAGACGCCCGGGAGCGGCTCTTAGCTCCGGACAGCATCGTACCTTCGTCTTTAGCGTCTCTTCTCGTCTACATCTTAGCAAAAAGCTTTTCTACTATGTCTGGCTCGGAAAAACTGTGCCAGCACAGAAAACATCTCCCATCGTGTTCTAGACGTTGCACGGAGGTCTTCCAAGTGTTTGGCATGAAGAAAAGAAAAGTTGTCTAAAACAGCTTCCAATCGAATGTTCATGTGATTGGAAAAGTCAGGAGAGTGCAAAGGTACTGTTTTCTAGCAGTTGGCAAGCTGCGCACACAATCCCAGTGTTGTACAGCTTCCTTCTTCACCTTTCCGAAGGTGCCGCTCTCTCCGGCTCCCGGAGCCGAAGAAGCGGCTTCTTCGCGCAAAGACGATTGTGCCGCTCACTGTGCACTCCTTAGCGCGGCTTCTGCCGAAAGACGCCCGGGAGCGGCTCTTAGCTCCGGACAGCATCGTACCTTCGTCTTTAGCGTCTCTTCTCGTCTACATCTTAGCAAAAAGCTTTTCTACTATGTCTGGCTCGGAAAAACTGTGCCAGCACAGAAAACATCTCCCATCGTGTTCTAGACGTTGCACGGAGGTCTTCCAAGTGTTTGGCATGAAGAAAAGAAAAGTTGTCCAAAACAGCTTCCAATCGAATGTTCATGTGATTGGAAAAGTCAGGAGAGTGCAAAGGTACTGTTTTCTAGCAGTTGGCAAGCTGCGCACACAATCCCAGTGTTGTACAGCTTCCTTCTTCACCTTTCCGAAGGTGCCGCTCTCTCCGGCTCCCGGAGGCGAAGAAGCGGCTTCTTCGCGCAAAGACGATTGTGCCGCTCACTGTGCACTCCTTAGCGCGGCTTCTGCCGAAAGACGCCCGGGAGCGGCTCTTAGCTCCGGACAGCATCGTACCTTCGTCTTTAGCGTCTCTTCTCGTCTACATCTTAGCAAAAAGCTTTTCTACTATGTCTGGCTCGGAAAAACTGTGCCAGCACAGAAAACATCTCCCATCGTGTTCTAGACGTTGCACGGAGGTCTTCCAAGTGTTTGGCATGAAGAAAAGAAAAGTTGTCCAAAACAGCTTCCAATCGAATGTTCATGTGATTGGAAAAGTCAGGAGAGTGCAAAGGTACTGTTTTCTAGCAGTTGGCAAGCTGCGCACACAATCCCAGTGTTGTACAGCTTCCTTCTTCACCTTTCCGAAGGTGCCGCTCTCTCCGGCTCCCGGAGGCGAAGAAGCGGCTTCTTCGCGCAAAGACGATTGTGCCGCTCACTGTGCACTCCTTAGCGCGGCTTCTGCCGAAAGACGCCCGGGAGCGGCTCTTAGCTCCGGACAGCATCGTACCTTTGTCTTTAGCGTCTCTTCTCGTCTACATCTTAGCAAAAAGCTTTTCCACTATGTCTGGCTCGGAAAAACTGTGCCAGCACAGAAAACATCTCCCATCGTGTTCTAGACGTTGCACGGAGGTCTTCCAAGTGTTTGGCATGAAGAAAAGAAAAGTTGTCCAAAACAGCTTCCAATCGAATGTTCATGTGATTGGAAAAGTCAGGAGAGTGCAAAGGTACTGTTTTCTAGCAGTTGGCAAGCTGCGCACACAATCCCAGTGTTGTACAGCTTCCTTCTTCACCTTTCCGAAGGTGCCGCTCTCTCCGGCTCCCGGAGGCGAAGAAGCGGCTTCTTCGCGCAAAGACGATTGTGCCGCTCACTGTGCACTCCTTAGCGCGGCTTCTGCCGAAAGACGCCCGGGAGCGGCTCTTAGCTCCGGACAGCATCGTACCTTTGTCTTTAGCGTCTCTTCTCGTCTACATCTTAGCAAAAAGCTTTTCTACTATGTCTGGCTCGGAAAAACTGTGCCAGCACAGAAAACATCTCCCATCGTGTTCTAGAGGTTGCACGGAGGTCTTCCAAGTGTTTGGCATGAAGAAAAGAAAAGGTGTCCAAAACAGCTTCCAATCGAATGTTCATGTGATTGGAAAAGTCAGGAGAGTGCAAAGGTACTGTTTTCTAGCAGTTGGCAAGCTGCGCACACAATCCCAGTGTTGTACAGCTTCCTTCTTCACCTTTCCGAAGGTGCCGCTTTCTCCGGCTCCCGGAGGCGAAGAAGCGGCTTCTTCGCGCAAAGACGATTGTGCCGCTCACTGTGCACTCCTTAGCGCGGCTTCTGCCGAAAGATGCCCGGGAGCGGCTCTTAGCTCCGGACAGCATCGTACCTTTGTCTTTAGCGTCTCTTCTCGTCTACATCTTAGCAAAAAGCTTTTCTACTATGTCTGGCTCGGAAAAACTGTGCCAGCACAGAAAACATCTCCCATCGTGTTCTAGACGTTGCACGGAGGTCTTCCAAGTGTTTGGCATGAAGAAAAGAAAAGTTGTCCAAAACAGCTTCCAATCGAATGTTCATGTGATTGGAAAAGTCAGGAGAGTGCAAAGGTACTGTTTTCTAGCAGTTGGCAAGCTGCGCACACAATCCCAGTGTTGTACAGCTTCCTTCTTCACCTTTCCGAAGGTGCCGCTCTCTCCGGCTCCCGGAGGCGAAGAAGCGGCTTCTTCGCGCAAAGACGATTGTGCCGCTCACTGTGCACTCCTTAGCGCGGCTTCTGCCGAAAGACGCCCGGGAGCGGCTCTTAGCTCCGGACAGCATCGTACCTTTGTCTTTAGCGTCTCTTCTCGTCTACATCTTAGCAAAAAGCTTTTCTACTATGTCTGGCTCGGAAAAACTGTGCCAGCACAGAAAACATCTCCCATCGTGTTCTAGACGTTGCACGGAGGTCTTCCAAGTGTTTGGCATGAAGAAAAGAAAAGTTGTCCAAAATAGCTTCCAATCGAATGTTCATGTGATTGGAAAAGTCAGGAGAGTGCAAAGGTACTGTTTTCTAGCAGTTGGCAAGCTGCGCACACAATCCCAGGGTTGTACAGCTTCCTTCTTCACCTTTCCGAAGGTGCCGCTTTCTCCGGCTCCCGGAGGCGAAGAAGCGGCTTCTTCGCGCAAAGACGATTGTGCCGCTCACTGTGCACTCCTTAGCGCGGCTTCTGCCGAAAGATGCCCGGGAGCGGCTCTTAGCTCCGGACAGCATCGTACCTTTGTCTTTAGCGTCTCTTCTCGTCTACATCTTAGCAAAAAGCTTTTCTACTATGTCTGGCTCGGAAAAACTGTGCCAGCACAGAAAACATCTCCCATCGTGTTCTAGACGTTGCACGGAGGTCTTCCAAGTGTTTGGCATGAAGAAAAGAAAAGTTGTCCAAAACAGCTTCCAATCGAATTTTCATGTGATTGGAAAAGTCAGGAGAGTGCAAAGGTACTGTTTTCTAGCAGTTGGCAAGCTGCGCACACAATCCCAGTGTTGTACAGCTTCCTTCTTCACCTTTCCGAAGGTGCCGCTCTCTCCGGCTCCCGGAGCCGAAGAAGCGGCTTCTTCGCGCAAAGACGATTGTGCCGCTCACTGTGCACTCCTTAGCGCGGCTTCTGCCGAAAGACGCCCGGGAGCGGCTCTTAGCTCCGGACAGCATCGTACCTTCGTCTTTAGCGTCTCTTCTCGTCTACATCTTAGCAAAAAGCTTTTCTACTATGTCTGGCTCGGAAAAACTGTGCCAGCACAGAAAACATCTCCCATCGTGTTCTAGACGTTGCACGGAGGTCTTCCAAGTGTTTGGCATGAAGAAAAGAAAAGGTGTCCAAAACAGCTTCCAATCGAATGTTCATGTGATTGGAAAAGTCAGGAGAGTGCAAAGGTACTGTTTTCTAGCAGTTGGCAAGCTGCGCACACAATCCCAGTGTTGTACAGCTTCCTTCTTCACCTTTCCGAAGGTGCCGCTTTCTCCGGCTCCCGGAGGCGAAGAAGCGGCTTCTTCGCGCAAAGACGATTGTGCCGCTCACTGTGCACTCCTTAGCGCGGCTTCTGCCGAAAGACGCCCGGGAGCGGCTCTTAGCTCCGGACAGCATCGTACCTTCGTCTTTAGCGTCTCTTCTCGTCTACATCTTAGCAAAAAGCTTTTCTACTATGTCTGGCTCGGAAAAACTGTGCCAGCACAGAAAACATCTCCCATCGTGTTCTAGACGTTGCACGGAGGTCTTCCAAGTGTTTGGCATGAAGAAAAGAAAAGTTGTCCAAAACAGCTTCCAATCGAATGTTCATGTGATTGGAAAAGTCAGGAGAGTGCAAAGGTACTGTTTTCTAGCAGTTGGCAAGCTGCGCACACAATCCCAGTGTTGTACAGCTTCCTTCTTCACCTTTCCGAAGGTGCCGCTCTCTCCGGCTCCCGGAGGCGAAGAAGCAGCTTCTTCGCGCAAAGACGATTGTCCTGCTCACTGTGAACTCCTTAGCGCGGCTTCTGCCGAAAGACGCCCGGGAGCGGCTCTTAGCTCCGGACAGCATCGTACCTTCGTCTTTAGCGTCTCTTCTCGTCTACATCTTAGCAAAAAGCTTTTCTACTATGTCTGGCTCGGAAAAACTGTGCCAGCACAGAAAACATCTCCCATCGTGTTCTAGACGTTGCACGGAGATCTTCCAAGTGTTTGGCATGAAGAAAAGAAAAGGTGTCCAAAACAGCTTCCAATTGAATGTTCATGTGATTGGAAAAGTCAGGAGAGTGCAAAGGTACTGTTTTCTAGCAGTTGGCAAGCTGCGCACACAATCCCAGTGTTGTACAGCTTCCTTCTTCACCTTTCCGAAGGTGCCGCTCTCTCCGGCTCCCGGAGGCGAAGAAGCGGCTTCTTCGCGCAAAGACGATTGTGCCGCTCACTGTGCACTCCTTAGCGCGGCTTCTGCCGAAAGACGCCCGGGAGCGGCTCTTAGCTCCGGACAGCATCGTACCTTCGTCTTTAGCGTCTCTTCTCGTCTACATCTTAGCAAAAAGCTTTTCTACTATGTCTGGCTCGGAAAAACTGTGCCAGCACAGAAAACATCTCCCATCGTGTTCTAGACGTTGCACGGAGGTCTTCCAAGTGTTTGGCATGAAGAAAAAAAAGTTGTCCAAAACAGCTTCCAATCGAATGTTCATGTGATTGGAAAAGTCAGGAGAGTGCAAAGGTACTGTTTTCTAGCTGTTGGCAAGCTGCGCACACAATCCCAGTGTTGTACAGCTTCCTTCTTCACCTTTCCGAAGGTGCCGCTTTCTCCGGCTCCCGGAGGCGAAGAAGCGGCTTCTTCGCGCAAAGACGATTGTGCCGCTCACTGTGCACTCCTTAGCGCGGCTTCTGCCGAAAGATTCCCGGGAGCGGCTCTTAGCTCCGGACAGCATCGTACCTTTGTCTTTAGCGTCTCTTCTCGTCTACATCTTAGCAAAAAGCTTTTCTACTATGTCTGGCTCGGAAAAACTGTGCCAGCACAGAAAACATCTCCCATCGTGTTCTAGACGTTGCACGGAGGTCTTCCAAGTGTTTGGCATGAAGAAAAGAAAAGTTGTCCAAAACAGCTTCCAATCGAATGTTCATGTGATTGGAAAAGTCAGGAGAGTGCAAAGGTACTGTTTTCTAGCAGTTGGCAAGCTGCGCACACAATCCCAGTGTTGTACAGCTTCCTTCTTCACCTTTCCGAAGGTGCCGCTCTCTCCGGCTCCCGGAGGCGAAGAAGCGGCTTCTTCGCGCAAAGACGATTGTGCCGCTCACTGTGCACTCCTTAGCGCGGCTTCTGCCGAAAGACGCCCGGGAGCGGCTCTTAGCTCCGGACAGCATCGTACCTTTGTCTTTAGCGTCTCTTCTCGTCTACATCTTAGCAAAAAGCTTTTCTACTATGTCTGGCTCGGAAAAACTGTGCCAGCACAGAAAACATCTCCCATCGTGTTCTAGACGTTGCACGGAGGTCTTCCAAGTGTTTGGCATGAAGAAAAGAAAAGTTGTCCAAAATAGCTTCCAATCGAATGTTCATGTGATTGGAAAAGTCAGGAGAGTGCAAAGGTACTGTTTTCTAGCAGTTGGCAAGCTGCGCACACAATCCCAGGGTTGTACAGCTTCCTTCTTCACCTTTCCGAAGGTGCCGCTTTCTCCGGCTCCCGGAGGCGAAGAAGCGGCTTCTTCGCGCAAAGACGATTGTGCCGCTCACTGTGCACTCCTTAGCGCGGCTTCTGCCGAAAGATGCCCGGGAGCGGCTCTTAGCTCCGGACAGCATCGTACCTTTGTCTTTAGCGTCTCTTCTCGTCTACATCTTAGCAAAAAGCTTTTCTACTATGTCTGGCTCGGAAAAACTGTGCCAGCACAGAAAACATCTCCCATCGTGTTCTAGACGTTGCACGGAGGTCTTCCAAGTGTTTGGCATGAAGAAAAGAAAAGTTGTCCAAAACAGCTTCCAATCGAATTTTCATGTGATTGGAAAAGTCAGGAGAGTGCAAAGGTACTGTTTTCTAGCAGTTGGCAAGCTGCGCACACAATCCCAGTGTTGTACAGCTTCCTTCTTCACCTTTCCGAAGGTGCCGCTCTCTCCGGCTCCCGGAGCCGAAGAAGCGGCTTCTTCGCGCAAAGACGATTGTGCCGCTCACTGTGCACTCCTTAGCGCGGCTTCTGCCGAAAGACGCCCGGGAGCGGCTCTTAGCTCCGGACAGCATCGTACCTTCGTCTTTAGCGTCTCTTCTCGTCTACATCTTAGCAAAAAGCTTTTCTACTATGTCTGGCTCGGAAAAACTGTGCCAGCACAGAAAACATCTCCCATCGTGTTCTAGACGTTGCACGGAGGTCTTCCAAGTGTTTGGCATGAAGAAAAGAAAAGTTGTCCAAAACAGCTTCCAATCGAATGTTCATGTGATTGGAAAAGTCAGGAGAGTGCAAAGGTACTGTTTTCTAGCAGTTGGCAAGCTGCGCACACAATCCCAGTGTTGTACAGCTTCCTTCTTCACCTTTCCGAAGGTGCCGCTCTCTCCGGCTCCCGGAGGCGAAGAAGCGGCTTCTTCGCGCAAAGACGATTGTGCCGCTCACTGTGCACTCCTTAGCGCGGCTTCTGCCGAAAGACGCCCGGGAGCGGCTCTTAGCTCCGGACAGCATCGTACCTTCGTCTTTAGCGTCTCTTCTCGTCTACATCTTAGCAAAAAGCTTTTCTACTATGTCTGGCTCGGAAAAACTGTGCCAGCACAGAAAACATCTCCCATCGTGTTCTAGACGTTGCACGGAGGTCTTCCAAGTGTTTGGCATGAAGAAAAGAAAAGGTGTCCAAAACAGCTTCCAATCGAATGTTCATGTGATTGGAAAAGTCAGGAGAGTGCAAAGGTACTGTTTTCTAGCAGTTGGCAAGCTGCGCACACAATCCCAGTGTTGTACAGCTTCCTTCTTCACCTTTCCGAAGGTGCCGCTCTCTCCGGCTCCCGGAGGCGAAGAAGCGGGTTCTTCGCGCAAAGACGATTGTGCCGCTCACTGTGCACTCCTTAGCGCGGCCTCTGCCGAAAGACGCCCGGGAGCGGCTCTTAGCTCCGGACAGCATCGTACCTTTGTCTTTAGCGTCTCTTCTCGTCTACATCTTAGCAAAAAGCTTTTCTACTATGTCTGGCTCGGAAAAACTGTGCCAGCACAGAAAACATCTCCCATCGTGTTCTAGACGTTGCACGGAGGTCTTCCAAGTGTTTGGCATGAAGAAAAGAAAAGTTGTCCAAAACAGCTTCCAATCGAATGTTCATGTGATTGGAAAAGTCAGGAGAGTGCAAAGGTACTGTTTTCTAGCAGTTGGCAAGCTGCGCACACAATCCCAGTGTTGTACAGCTTCCTTCTTCACCTTTCCGAAGGTGCCGCTCTCTCCGGCTCCCGGAGGCGAAGAAGCAGCTTCTTCGCGCAAAGACGATTGTCCTGCTCACTGTGAACTCCTTAGCGCGGCTTCTGCCGAAAGACGCCCGGGAGCGGCTCTTAGCTCCGGACAGCATCGTACCTTCGTCTTTAGCGTCTCTTCTCGTCTACATCTTAGCAAAAAGCTTTTCTACTATGTCTGGCTCGGAAAAACTGTGCCAGCACAGAAAACATCTCCCATCGTGTTCTAGACGTTGCACGGAGATCTTCCAAGTGTTTGGCATGAAGAAAAGAAAAGGTGTCCAAAACAGCTTCCAATTGAATGTTCATGTGATTGGAAAAGTCAGGAGAGTGCAAAGGTACTGTTTTCTAGCAGTTGGCAAGCTGCGCACACAATCCCAGTGTTGTACAGCTTCCTTCTTCACCTTTCCGAAGGTGCCGCTCTCTCCGGCTCCCGGAGGCGAAGAAGCGGCTTCTTCGCGCAAAGACGATTGTGCCGCTCACTGTGCACTCCTTAGCGCGGCTTCTGCCGAAAGACGCCCGGGAGCGGCTCTTAGCTCCGGACAGCATCGTACCTTCGTCTTTAGCGTCTCTTCTCGTCTACATCTTAGCAAAAAGCTTTTCTACTATGTCTGGCTCGGAAAAACTGTGCCAGCACAGAAAACATCTCCCATCGTGTTCTAGACGTTGCACGGAGGTCTTCCAAGTGTTTGGCATGAAGAAAAAAAAGTTGTCCAAAACAGCTTCCAATCGAATGTTCATGTGATTGGAAAAGTCAGGAGAGTGCAAAGGTACTGTTTTCTAGCTGTTGGCAAGCTGCGCACACAATCCCAGTGTTGTACAGCTTCCTTCTTCACCTTTCCGAAGGTGCCGCTCTCTCCGGCTCCCGGAGGCGAAGAAGCGGCTTCTTCGCGCAAAGACGATTGTGCCGCTCACTGTGCACTCCTTAGCGCGGCTTCTGCCGAAAGACGCCCGGGAGCGGCTCTTAGCTCCGGACAGCATCGTACCTTCGTCTTTAGCGTCTCTTCTCGTCTACATCTTAGCAAAAAGCTTTTCTACTATGTCTGGCTCGGAAAAACTGTGCCAGCACAGAAAACATCTCCCATCGTGTTCTAGACGTTGCACGGAGGTCTTCCAAGTGTTTGGCATGAAGAAAAGAAAAGTTGTCCAAAACAGCTTCCAATCGAATGTTCATGTGATTGGAAAAGTCAGGAGAGTGCAAAGGTACTGTTTTCTAGCAGTTGGCAAGCTGCGCACACAATCCCAGTGTTGTACAGCTTCCTTCTTCACCTTTCCGAAGGTGCCGCTCTCTCCGGCTCCCGGAGGCGAAGAAGCGGCTTCTTCGCGCAAAGACGATTGTGCCGCTCACTGTGCACTCCTTAGCGCGGCTTCTGCCGAAAGACGCCCGGGAGCGGCTCTTAGCTCCGGACAGCATCGTACCTTCGTCTTTAGCGTCTCTTCTCGTCTACATCTTAGCAAAAAGCTTTTCTACTATGTCTGGCGAGGAAAAACTGTGCCAGCACAGAAAACATCTCCCATCGTGTTCTAGACGTTGCACGGAGGTCTTCCAAGTGTTTGGCATGAAGAAAAGAAAAGTTGTCCAAAACAGCTTCCAATCGAATGTTCATGTGATTGGAAAAGTCAGGAGAGTGCAAAGGTACTGTTTTCTAGCAGTTGGCAAGCTGCGCACACAATCCCAGTGTTGTACAGCTTCCTTCTTCACCTTTCCGAAGGTGCCGCTCTCTCCGGCTCCCGGAGGCGAAGAAGCGGCTTCTTCGCGCAAAGACGATTGTGCCGCTCACTGTGCACTCCTTAGCGCGGCTTCTGCCGAAAGACGCCCGGGAGCGGCTCTTAGCTCCGGACAGCATCGTACCTTCGTCTTTAGCGTCTCTTCTCGTCTACATCTTAGCAAAAAGCTTTTCCACTATGTCTGGCTCGGAAAAACTGTGCCAGCACAGAAAACATCTCCCATCGTGTTCTAGACGTTGCACGGAGGTCTTCCAAGTGTTTGGCATGAAGAAAAGAAAAGTTGTCCAAAACAGCTTCCAATCGAATGTTCATGTGATTGGAAAAGTCAGGAGAGTGCAAAGGTACTGTTTTCTAGCAGTTGGCAAGCTGCGCACACAATCCCAGTGTTGTACAGCTTCCTTCTTCACCTTTCCGAAGGTGCCGCTTTCTCCGGCTCCCGGAGGCGAAGAAGCGGCTTCTTCGCGCAAAGACGATTGTGCCGCTCACTGTGCACTCCTTAGCGTGGCTTCTGCCGAAAGATGCCCGGGAGCGGCTCTTAGCTCCGGACAGCATCGTACCTTTGTCTTTAGCGTCTCTTCTCGTCTACATCTTAGCAAAAAGCTTTTCTACTATGTCTGGCTCGGAAAAACTGTGCCAGCACAGAAAACATCTCCCATCGTGTTCTAGACGTTGCACGGAGGTCTTCCAAGTGTTTGGCATGAAGAAAAGAAAAGTTGTCCAAAACAGCTTCCAATCGAATGTTCATGTGATTGGAAAAGTCAGGAGAGTGCAAAGGTACTGTTTTCTAGCAGTTGGCAAGCTGCGCACACAATCCCAGTGTTGTACAGCTTCCTTCTTCACCTTTCCGAAGGTGCCGCTCTCTCCGGCTCCCGGAGCCGAAGAAGCGGCTTCTTCGCGCAAAGACGATTGTGCCGCTCACTGTGCACTCCTTAGCGCGGCTTCTGCCGAAAGACGCCCGGGAGCGGCTCTTAGCTCCGGACAGCATCGTACCTTCGTCTTTAGCGTCTCTTCTCGTCTACATCTTAGCAAAAAGCTTTTCCACTATGTCTGGCTCGGAAAAACTGTGCCAGCACAGAAAACATCTCCCATCGTGTTCTAGACGTTGCACGGAGGTCTTCCAAGTGTTTGGCATGAAGAAAAGAAAAGTTGTCCAAAACAGCTTCCAATCGAATGTTCATGTGATTGGAAAAGTCAGGAGAGTGCAAAGGTACTGTTTTCTAGCAGTTGGCAAGCTGCGCACACAATCCCAGTGTTGTACAGCTTCCTTCTTCACCTTTCCGAAGGTGCCGCTCTCTCCGGCTCCCGGAGCCGAAGAAGCGGCTTCTTCGCGCAAAGACGATTGTGCCGCTCACTGTGCACTCCTTAGCGCGGCTTCTGCCGAAAGACGCCCGGGAGCGGCTCTTAGCTCCGGACAGCATCGTACCTTCGTCTTTAGCGTCTCTTCTCGTCTACATCTTAGCAAAAAGCTTTTCTACTATGTCTGGCTCGGAAAAACTGTGCCAGCACAGAAAACATCTCCCATCGTGTTCTAGACGTTGCACGGAGGTCTTCCAAGTGTTTGGCATGAAGAAAAGAAAAGTTGTCCAAAATAGCTTCCAATCGAATGTTCATGTGATTGGAAAAGTCAGGAGAGTGCAAAGGTACTGTTTTCTAGCAGTTGGCAAGCTGCGCACACAATCCCAGTGTTGTACAGCTTCCTTCTTCACCTTTCCGAAGGTGCCGCTCTCTCCGGCTCCCGGAGCCGAAGAAGCGGCTTCTTCGCGCAAAGACGATTGTGCCGCTCACTGTGCACTCCTTAGCGCGGCTTCTGCCGAAAGACGCCCGGGAGCGGCTCTTAGCTCCGGACAGCATCGTACCTTTGTCTTTAGCGTCTCTTCTCGTCTACATCTTAGCAAAAAGCTTTTCTACTATGTCTGGCTCGGAAAAACTGTGCCAGCACAGAAAACATCTCCCATCGTGTTCTAGACGTTGCACGGAGGTCTTCCAAGTGTTTGGCATGAAGAAAAGAAAAGTTGTCCAAAACAGCTTCCAATCGAATGTTCATGTGATTGGAAAAGTCAGGAGAGTGCAAAGGTACTGTTTTCTAGCAGTTGGCAAGCTGCGCACACAATCCCAGTGTTGTACAGCTTCCTTCTTCACCTTTCCGAAGGTGCCGCTTTCTCCGGCTCCCGGAGGCGAAGAAGCGGCTTCTTCGCGCAAAGACGATTGTGCCGCTCACTGTGCACTCCTTAGCGCGGCTTCTGCCGAAAGATGCCCGGGAGCGGCTCTTAGCTCCGGACAGCATCGTACCTTTGTCTTTAGCGTCTCTTCTCGTCTACATCTTAGCAAAAAGCTTTTCTACTATGTCTGGCTCGGAAAAACTGTGCCAGCACAGAAAACATCTCCCATCGTGTTCTAGACGTTGCACGGAGGTCTTCCAAGTGTTTGGCATGAAGAAAAGAAAAGTTGTCCAAAACAGCTTCCAATCGAATTTTCATGTGATTGGAAAAGTCAGGAGAGTGCAAAGGTACTGTTTTCTAGCAGTTGGCAAGCTGCGCACACAATCCCAGTGTTGTACAGCTTCCTTCTTCACCTTTCCGAAGGTGCCGCTCTCTCCGGCTCCCGGAGCCGAAGAAGCGGCTTCTTCGCGCAAAGACGATTGTGCCGCTCACTGTGCACTCCTTAGCGCGGCTTCTGCCGAAAGACGCCCGGGAGCGGCTCTTAGCTCCGGACAGCATCGTACCTTCGTCTTTAGCGTCTCTTCTCGTCTACATCTTAGCAAAAAGCTTTTCTACTATGTCTGGCTCGGAAAAACTGTGCCAGCACAGAAAACATCTCCCATCGTGTTCTAGACGTTGCACGGAGGTCTTCCAAGTGTTTGGCATGAAGAAAAGAAAAGTTGTCCAAAACAGCTTCCAATCGAATGTTCATGTGATTGGAAAAGTCAGGAGAGTGCAAAGGTACTGTTTTCTAGCAGTTGGCAAGCTGCGCACACAATCCCAGTGTTGTACAGCTTCCTTCTTCACCTTTCCGAAGGTGCCGCTCTCTCCGGCTCCCGGAGCCGAAGAAGCGGCTTCTTCGCGCAAAGACGATTGTGCCGCTCACTGTGCACTCCTTAGCGCGGCTTCTGCCGAAAGACGCCCGGGAGCGGCTCTTAGCTCCGGACAGCATCGTACCTTCGTCTTTAGCGTCTCTTCTCGTCTACATCTTAGCAAAAAGCTTTTCTACTATGTCTGGCTCGGAAAAACTGTGCCAGCACAGAAAACATCTCCCATCGTGTTCTAGACGTTGCACGGAGGTCTTCCAAGTGTTTGGCATGAAGAAAAGAAAAGTTGTCCAAAACAGCTTCCAATCGAATGTTCATGTGATTGGAAAAGTCAGGAGAGTGCAAAGGTACTGTTTTCTAGCAGTTGGCAAGCTGCGCACACAATCCCAGTGTTGTACAGCTTCCTTCTTCACCTTTCCGAAGGTGCCGCTCTCTCCGGCTCCCGGAGCCGAAGAAGCGGCTTCTTCGCGCAAAGACGATTGTGCCGCTCACTGTGCACTCCTTAGCGCGGCTTCTGCCGAAAGATGCCCGGGAGCGGCTCTTAGCTCTGGACAGCATCGTACCTTTGTCTTTAGCGTCTCTTCTCGTCTACATCTTAGCAAAAAGCTTTTCTACTATGTCTGGCTCGGAAAAACAGTGCCAGCACAGAAAACATCTCCCATCGTGTTCTAGACGTTGCACGGAGGTCTTCCAAGTGTTTGGCATGAAGAAAAGAAAAGTTGTCCAAAACAGCTTCCAATCGAATGTTCATGTGATTGGAAAAGTCAGGAGAGTGCAAAGGTACTGTTTTCTAGCAGTTGGCAAGCTGCGCACACAATCCCAGTGTTGTACAGCTTCCTTCTTCACCTTTCCGAAGGTGCCGCTCTCTCCGGCTCCCGGAGGCGAAGAAGTGGGTTCTTCGCGCAAAGACGATTGTGCCGCTCACTGTGCACTCCTTAGCGCGGCTTCTGCCGAAAGACGCCCGGGAGCGGCTCTTAGCTCTGGACAGCATCGTACCTTTGTCTTTAGCGTCTCTTCTCGTCTACATCTTAGCAAAAAGCTTTTCTACTATGTCTGGCTCGGAAAAACTGTGCCAGCACAGAAAACATCTCCCATCGTGTTCTAGACGTTGCACGGAGGTCTTCCAAGTGTTTGGCATGAAGAAAAGAAAAGTTGTCCAAAACAGCTTCCAATCGAATGTTCATGTGATTGGAAAAGTCAGGAGAGTGCAAAGGTACTGTTTTCTAGCAGTTGGCAAGCTGCGCACACAATCCCAGTGTTGTACAGCTTCCTTCTTCACCTTTCCGAAGGTGCCGCTCTCTCCGGCTCCCGGAGGCGAAGAAGCGGCTTCTTCGCGCAAAGACGATTGTCCTGCTCACTGTGAACTCCTTAGCGCGGCTTCTGCCGAAAGACGCCCGGGAGCGGCTCTTAGCTCCGGACAGCATCGTACCTTCGTCTTTAGCGTCTCTTCTCGTCTACATCTTAGCAAAAAGCTTTTCTACTATGTCTGGCTCGGAAAAACTGTGCCAGCACAGAAAACATCTCCCATCGTGTTCTAGACGTTGCACGGAGATCTTCCAAGTGTTTGGCATGAAGAAAAGAAAAGGTGTCCAAAACAGCTTCCAATCGAATGTTCATGTGATTGGAAAAGTCAGGAGAGTGCAAAGGTACTGTTTTCTAGCAGTTGGCAAGCTGCGCACACAATCCCAGTGTTGTACAGCTTCCTTCTTCACCTTTCCGAAGGTGCCGCTCTCTCCGGCTCCCGGAGGCGAAGAAGCGGCTTCTTCGCGCAAAGACGATTGTGCCGCTCACTGTGCACTCCTTAGCGCGGCTTCTGCCGAAAGACGCCCGGGAGCGGCTCTTAGCTCCGGACAGCATCGTACCTTTGTCTTTAGCGTCTCTTCTCGTCTACATCTTAGCAAAAAGCTTTTCTACTATGTCTGGCGAGGAAAAACTGTGCCAGCACAGAAAACATCTCCCATCGTGTTCTAGACGTTGCACGGAGGTCTTCCAAGTGTTTGGCATGAAGAAAAGAAAAGTTGTCCAAAACAGCTTCCAATCGAATGTTCATGTGATTGGAAAAGTCAGGAGAGTGCAAAGGTACTGTTTTCTAGCAGTTGGCAAGCTGCGCACACAATCCCAGTGTTGTACAGCTTCCTTCTTCACCTTTCCGAAGGTGCCGCTCTCTCCGGCTCCCGGAGGCGAAGAAGCGGCTTCTTCGCGCAAAGACGATTGTCCTGCTCACTGTGAACTCCTTAGCGCGGCTTCTGCCGAAAGACGCCCGGGAGCGGCTCTTAGCTCCGGACAGCATCGTACCTTCGTCTTTAGCGTCTCTTCTCGTCTACATCTTAGCAAAAAGCTTTTCTACTATGTCTGGCTCGGAAAAACTGTGCCAGCACAGAAAACATCTCCCATCGTGTTCTAGACGTTGCACGGAGGTCTTCCAAGTGTTTGGCATGAAGAAAAGAAAAGTTGTCCAAAACAGCTTCCAATCGAATGTTCATGTGATTGGAAAAGTCAGGAGAGTGCAAAGGTACTGTTTTCTAGCAGTTGGCAAGCTGCGCACACAATCCCAGTGTTGTACAGCTTCCTTCTTCACCTTTCCGAAGGTGCCGCTCTCTCCGGCTCCCGGAGGCGAAGAAGCGGCTTCTTCGCGCAAAGACGATTGTGCCGCTCACTGTGCACTCCTTAGCGCGGCTTCTGCCGAAAGACGCCCGGGAGCGGCTCTTAGCTCTGGACAGCATCGTACCTTTGTCTTTAGCGTCTCTTCTCGTCTACATCTTAGCAAAAAGCTTTTCTACTATGTCTGGCTCGGAAAAACTGTGCCAGCACAGAAAACATCTCCCATCGTGTTCTAGACGTTGCACGGAGGTCTTCCAAGTGTTTGGCATGAAGAAAAGAAAAGTTGTCCAAAACAGCTTCCAATCGAATGTTCATGTGATTGGAAAAGTCAGGAGAGTGCAAAGGTACTGTTTTCTAGCAGTTGGCAAGCTGCGCACACAATCCCAGTGTTGTACAGCTTCCTTCTTCACCTTTCCGAAGGTGCCGCTCTCTCCGGCTCCCGGAGGCGAAGAAGCGGCTTCTTCGCGCAAAGACGATTGTCCTGCTCACTGTGAACTCCTTAGCGCGGCTTCTGCCGAAAGACGCCCGGGAGCGGCTCTTAGCTCCGGACAGCATCGTACCTTCGTCTTTAGCGTCTCTTCTCGTCTACATCTTAGCAAAAAGCTTTTCTACTATGTCTGGCTCGGAAAAACTGTGCCAGCACAGAAAACATCTCCCATCGTGTTCTAGACGTTGCACGGAGATCTTCCAAGTGTTTGGCATGAAGAAAAGAAAAGGTGTCCAAAACAGCTTCCAATCGAATGTTCATGTGATTGGAAAAGTCAGGAGAGTGCAAAGGTACTGTTTTCTAGCAGTTGGCAAGCTGCGCACACAATCCCAGTGTTGTACAGCTTCCTTCTTCACCTTTCCGAAGGTGCCGCTCTCTCCGGCTCCCGGAGGCGAAGAAGCGGCTTCTTCGCGCAAAGACGATTGTGCCGCTCACTGTGCACTCCTTAGCGCGGCTTCTGCCGAAAGACGCCCGGGAGCGGCTCTTAGCTCCGGACAGCATCGTACCTTCGTCTTTAGCGTCTCTTCTCGTCTACATCTTAGCAAAAAGCTTTTCTACTATGTCTGGCTCGGAAAAACTGTGCCAGCACAGAAAACATCTCCCATCGTGTTCTAGACATTGCACGGAGGTCTTCCAAGTGTTTGGCATGAAGAAAAGAAAAGTTGTCCAAAACAGCTTCCAATCGAATGTTCATGTGATTGGAAAAGTCAGGAGAGTGCAAAGGTACTGTTTTCTAGCTGTTGGCAAGCTGCGCACACAATCCCAGTGTTGTACAGCTTCCTTCTTCACCTTTCCGAAGGTGCCGCTCTCTCCGGCTCCCGGAGGCGAAGAAGCGGCTTCTTCGCGCAAAGACGATTGTGCCGCTCACTGTGCACTCCTTAGCGCGGCTTCTGCCGAAAGACGCCCGGGAGCGGCTCTTAGCTCCGGACAGCATCGTACCTTCGTCTTTAGCGTCTCTTCTCGTCTACATCTTAGCAAAAAGCTTTTCTACTATGTCTGGCTCGGAAAAACTGTGCCAGCACAGAAAACATCTCCCATCGTGTTCTAGACGTTGCACGGAGGTCTTCCAAGTGTTTGGCATGAAGAAAAGAAAAGTTGTCCAAAACAGCTTCCAATCGAATGTTCATGTGATTGGAAAAGTCAGGAGAGTGCAAAGGTACTGTTTTCTAGCAGTTGGCAAGCTGCGCACACAATCCCAGTGTTGTACAGCTTCCTTCTTCACCTTTCCGAAGGTGCCGCTCTCTCCGGCTCCCGGAGGCGAAGAAGCGGCTTCTTCGCGCAAAGACGATTGTGCCGCTCACTGTGCACTCCTTAGCGCGGCTTCTGCCGAAAGACGCCCGGGAGCGGCTCTTAGCTCCGGACAGCATCGTACCTTTGTCTTTAGCGTCTCTTCTCGTCTACATCTTAGCAAAAAGCTTTTCTACTATGTCTGGCGAGGAAAAACTGTGCCAGCACAGAAAACATCTCCCATCGTGTTCTAGACGTTGCACGGAGGTCTTCCAAGTGTTTGGCATGAAGAAAAGAAAAGTTGTCCAAAACAGCTTCCAATCGAATGTTCATGTGATTGGAAAAGTCAGGAGAGTGCAAAGGTACTGTTTTCTAGCAGTTGGCAAGCTGCGCACACAATCCCAGTGTTGTACAGCTTCCTTCTTCACCTTTCCGAAGGTGCCGCTCTCTCCGGCTCCCGGAGGCGAAGAAGCGGCTTCTTCGCGCAAAGACGATTGTGCCGCTCACTGTGCACTCCTTAGCGCGGCTTCTGCCGAAAGACGCCCGGGAGCGGCTCTTAGCTCCGGACAGCATCGTACCTTCGTCTTTAGCGTCTCTTCTCGTCTACATCTTAGCAAAAAGCTTTTCCACTATGTCTGGCTCGGAAAAACTGTGCCAGCACAGAAAACATCTCCCATCGTGTTCTAGACGTTGCACGGAGGTCTTCCAAGTGTTTGGCATGAAGAAAAGAAAAGTTGTCCAAAACAGCTTCCAATCGAATGTTCATGTGATTGGAAAAGTCAGGAGAGTGCAAAGGTACTGTTTTCTAGCAGTTGGCAAGCTGCGCACACAATCCCAGTGTTGTACAGCTTCCTTCTTCACCTTTCCGAAGGTGCCGCTTTCTCCGGCTCCCGGAGGCAAAGAAGCGGCTTCTTCGCGCAAAGACGATTGTGCCGCTCACTGTGCACTCCTTAGCGCGGCTTCTGCCGAAAGATGCCCGGGAGCGGCTCTTAGCTCCGGACAGCATCGTACCTTTGTCTTTAGCGTCTCTTCTCGTCTACATCTTAGCAAAAAGCTTTTCTACTATGTCTGGCTCGGAAAAACTGTGCCAGCACAGAAAACATCTCCCATCGTGTTCTAGACGTTGCACGGAGGTCTTCCAAGTGTTTGGCATGAAGAAAAGAAAAGTTGTCCAAAACAGCTTCCAATCGAATGTTCATGTGATTGGAAAAGTCAGGAGAGTGCAAAGGTACTGTTTTCTAGCAGTTGGCAAGCTGCGCACACAATCCCAGTGTTGTACAGCTTCCTTCTTCACCTTTCCGAAGGTGCCGCTCTCTCCGGCTCCCGGAGCCGAAGAAGCGGCTTCTTCGCGCAAAGACGATTGTGCCGCTCACTGTGCACTCCTTAGCGCGGCTTCTGCCGAAAGACGCCCGGGAGCGGCTCTTAGCTCCGGACAGCATCGTACCTTCGTCTTTAGCGTCTCTTCTCGTCTACATCTTAGCAAAAAGCTTTTCCACTATGTCTGGCTCGGAAAAACTGTGCCAGCACAGAAAACATCTCCCATCGTGTTCTAGACGTTGCACGGAGGTCTTCCAAGTGTTTGGCATGAAGAAAAGAAAAGTTGTCCAAAACAGCTTCCAATCGAATGTTCATGTGATTGGAAAAGTCAGGAGAGTGCAAAGGTACTGTTTTCTAGCAGTTGGCAAGCTGCGCACACAATCCCAGTGTTGTACAGCTTCCTTCTTCACCTTTCCGAAGGTGCCGCTCTCTCCGGCTCCCGGAGCCGAAGAAGCGGCTTCTTCGCGCAAAGACGATTGTGCCGCTCACTGTGCACTCCTTAGCGCGGCTTCTGCCGAAAGACGCCCGGGAGCGGCTCTTAGCTCCGGACAGCATCGTACCTTCGTCTTTAGCGTCTCTTCTCGTCTACATCTTAGCAAAAAGCTTTTCTACTATGTCTGGCTCGGAAAAACTGTGCCAGCACAGAAAACATCTCCCATCGTGTTCTAGACGTTGCACGGAGGTCTTCCAAGTGTTTGGCATGAAGAAAAGAAAAGTTGTCCAAAATAGCTTCCAATCGAATGTTCATGTGATTGGAAAAGTCAGGAGAGTGCAAAGGTACTGTTTTCTAGCAGTTGGCAAGCTGCGCACACAATCCCAGTGTTGTACAGCTTCCTTCTTCACCTTTCCGAAGGTGCCGCTCTCTCCGGCTCCCGGAGGCGAAGAAGCGGCTTCTTCGCGCAAAGACGATTGTGCCGCTCACTGTGCACTCCTTAGCGCGGCTTCTGCCGAAAGACGCCCGGGAGCGGCTCTTAGCTCCGGACAGCATCGTACCTTTGTCTTTAGCGTCTCTTCTCGTCTACATCTTAGCAAAAAGCTTTTCTACTATGTCTGGCTCGGAAAAACTGTGCCAGCACAGAAAACATCTCCCATCGTGTTCTAGACGTTGCACGGAGGTCTTCCAAGTGTTTGGCATAAAGAAAAGAAAAGTTGTCCAAAACAGCTTCCAATCGAATGTTCATGTGATTGGAAAAGTCAGGAGAGTGCAAAGGTACTGTTTTCTAGCAGTTGGCAAGCTGCGCACACAATCCCAGTGTTGTACAGCTTCCTTCTTCACCTTTCCGATGCTGCCGCTCTCTCCGGCTCCCGGAGGCGAAGAAGCGGCTTCTTCGCGCAAAGACGATTGTGCCGCTCACTGTGCACTCCTTAGCGCGGCTTCTGCCGAAAGACGCCCGGGAGCGGCTCTTAGCTCTGGACAGCATCGTACCTTTGTCTTTAGCGTCTCTTCTCGTCTACATCTTAGCAAAAAGCTTTTCTACTATGTCTGGCTCGGAAAAACTGTGCCAGCACAGAAAACATCTCCCATCGTGTTCTAGACGTTGCACGGAGGTCTTCCAAGTGTTTGGCATGAAGAAAAGAAAAGTTGTCCAAAACAGCTTCCAATCGAATGTTCATGTGATTGGAAAAGTCAGGAGAGTGCAAAGGTACTGTTTTCTAGCAGTTGGCAAGCTGCGCACACAATCCCAGTGTTGTACAGCTTCCTTCTTCACCTTTCCGAAGGTGCCGCTCTCTCCGGCTCCCGGAGGCGAAGAAGCGGCTTCTTCGCGCAAAGACGATTGTGCCGCTCACTGTGCACTCCTTAGCGCGGCTTCTGCCGAAAGACGCCCGGGAGCGGCTCTTAGCTCCGGACAGCATCGTACCTTCGTCTTTAGCGTCTCTTCTCGTCTACATCTTAGCAAAAAGCTTTTCCACTATGTCTGGCGAGGAAAAACTGTGCCAGCACAGAAAACATCTCCCATCGTGTTCTAGACGTTGCACGGAGGTCTTCCAAGTGTTTGGCATGAAGAAAAGAAAAGTTGTCCAAAACAGCTTCCAATCGAATGTTCATGTGATTGGAAAAGTCAGGAGAGTGCAAAGGTACTGTTTTCTAGCAGTTGGCAAGCTGCGCACACAATCCCAGTGTTGTACAGCTTCCTTCTTCACCTTTCCGAAGGTGCCGCTCTCTCCGGCTCCCGGAGGCGAAGAAGCGGCTTCTTCGCGCAAAGACGATTGTGCCGCTCACTGTGCACTCCTTAGCGCGGCTTCTGCCGAAAGACGCCCGGGAGCGGCTCTTAGCTCCGGACAGCATCGTACCTTCGTCTTTAGCGTCTCTTCTCGTCTACATCTTAGCAAAAAGCTTTTCTACTATGTCTGGCTCGGAAAAACTGTGCCAGCACAGAAAACATCTCCCATCGTGTTCTAGACGTTGCACGGAGGTCTTCCAAGTGTTTGGCATGAAGAAAAGAAAAGTTGTCCAAAACAGCTTCCAATCGAATGTTCATGTGATTGGAAAAGTCAGGAGAGTGCAAAGGTACTGTTTTCTAGCAGTTGGCAAGCTGCGCACACAATCCCAGTGTTGTACAGCTTCCTTCTTCACCTTTCCGAAGGTGCCGCTCTCTCCGGCTCCCGGAGGCGAAGAAGCGGCTTCTTCGCGCAAAGACGATTGTGCCGCTCACTGTGCACTCCTTAGCGCGGCTTCTGCCGAAAGACGCCCGGGAGCGGCTCTTAGCTCCGGACAGCATCGTACCTTCGTCTTTAGCGTCTCTTCTCGTCTACATCTTAGCAAAAAGCTTTTCTACTATGTCTGGCTCGGAAAACTGTGCCAGCACAGAAAACATCTCCCATCGTGTTCTAGACGTTGCACAGAGGTCTTCCAAGTGTTTGGCATGAAGAAAAGAAAAGTTGTCCAAAACAGCTTCCAATCGAATGTTCATGTGATTGGAAAAGTCAGGAGAGTGCAAAGGTACTGTTTTCTAGCAGTTGGCAAGCTGCGCACACAATCCCAGTGTTGTACAGCTTCCTTCTTCACCTTTCCGAAGGTGCCGCTCTCTCCGGCTCCCGGAGGCGAAGAAGCGGCTTCTTCGCGCAAAGACGATTGTCCTGCTCACTGTGAACTCCTTAGCGCGGCTTCTGCCGAAAGACGCACGGGAGCGGCTCTTAGCTCCGGACAGCATCATACCTTCGTCTTTAGCGTCTCTTCTCGTCTACATCTTAGCAAAAACCTTTTCTACTATGTCTGGCTCGGAAAAACTGTGCCAGCACAGAAAACATCTCCCATCGTGTTCTAGACGTTGCACGGAGATCTTCCAAGTGTTTGGCATGAAGAAAAGAAAAGGTGTCCAAAACAGCTTCCAATCGAATGTTCATGTGATTGGAAAAGTCAGGAGAGTGCAAAGGTACTGTTTTCTAGCAGTTGGCAAGCTGCGCACACAATCCCAGTGTTGTACAGCTTCCTTCTTCACCTTTCCGAAGGTGCCGCTCTCTCCGGCTCCCGGAGGCGAAGAAGCGGCTTCTTCGCGCAAAGACGATTGTGCCGCTCACTGTGCACTCCTTAGCGCGGCTTCTGCCGAAAGACGCCCGGGAGCGGCTCTTAGCTCCGGACAGCATCGTACCTTCGTCTTTAGCGTCTCTTCTCGTCTACATCTTAGCAAAAAGCTTTTCTACTATGTCTGGCTCGGAAAAACTGTGCCAGCACAGAAAACATCTCCCATCGTGTTCTAGACGTTGCACGGAGGTCTTCCAAGTGTATGGCATGAAGAAAAGAAAAGTTGTCCAAAACAGCTTCCAATCGAATGTTCATGTGATTGGAAAAGTCAGGAGAGTGCAAAGGTACTGTTTTCTAGCTGTTGGCAAGCTGCGCACACAATCCCAGTGTTGTACAGCTTCCTTCTTCACCTTTCCGAAGGTGCCGCTCTCTCCGGCTCCCGGACGTGAAGAAGCGGCTTCTTCGCGCAAAGACGATTGTGCCGCTCACTGTGCACTCCTTAGCGCGGCTTCTGCCGAAAGACGCCCGGGAGCGGCTCTTAGCTCCGGACAGCATCGTACCTTCGTCTTTAGCGTCTCTTCTCGTCTACATCTTAGCAAAAAGCTTTTCTACTATGTCTGGCTCGGAAAAACTGTGCCAGCACAGAAAACATCTCCCATCGTGTTCTAGACGTTGCACGGAGGTCTTCCAAGTGTTTGGCATGAAGAAAAGAAAAGTTGTCCAAAACAGCTTCCAATCGAATGTTCATGTGATTGGAAAAGTCAGGAGAGTGCAAAGGTACTGTTTTCTAGCAGTTGGCAAGCTGCGCACGACAATCCCAGTGTTGTACAGCTTCCTTCTTCACCTTTCCGAAGGTGCCGCTCTCTCGGCTCCCGGAGGCGAAGAAGCGGCTTCTTCGCGCAAAGACGATTGTGCCGCTCACTGTGCACTCCTTAGCGCGGCTTCTGCCGAAAGACGCCCGGGAGCGGCTCTTAGCTCCGGACAGCATCGTACCTTTGTCTTTAGCGTCTCTTCTCGTCTACATCTTAGCAAAAAGCTTTTCTACTATGTCTGGCTCGGAAAAACTGTGCCAGCACAGAAAACATCTCCCATCGTGTTCTAGACGTTGCACGGAGGTCTTCCAAGTGTTTGGCATGAAGAAAAGAAAAGTTGTCCAAAACAGCTTCCAATCGAATGTTCATGTGATTGGAAAAGTCAGGAGAGTGCAAAGGTACTGTTTTCTAGCAGTTGGCAAGCTGCGCACACAATCCAGTGTTGTACAGCTTCCTTCTTCACCTTTCCGAAGGTGCCGCTCTCTCCGGCTCCCGGAGCGAAGAAGCGGCTTCTTCGCGCAAAGACGATTGTGCCGCTCACTGTGCACTCCTTAGCGCGGCTTCTGCCGAAAGACGCCCGGGAGCGGCTCTTAGCTCCGGACAGCATCGTACCTTTGTCTTTAGCGTCTCTTCTCGTCTACATCTTAGCAAAAGCTTTTCCACTATGTCTGGCTCGGAAAAACTGTGCCAGCACAGAAAACATCTCCCATCGTGTTCTAGACGTTGCACGGAGGTCTTCCAAGTGTTTGGCATGAAGAAAAGAAAAGTTGTCCAAAACAGCTTCCAATCGAATGTTCATGTGATTGGAAAAGTCAGGAGAGTGCAAAGGTACTGTTTTCTAGCAGTTGGCAAGCTGCGCACACAATCCCAGTGTTGTACAGCTTCCTTCTTCACCTTTCCGAAGGTGCCGCTCTCTCCGGCTCCCGGAGGCGAAGAAGCGGCTTCTTCGCGCAAAGACGATTGTGCCGCTCACTGTGCACTCCTTAGCGCGGCTTCTGCCGAAAGACGCCCGGAGCGGCTCTTAGCTCCGGACAGCATCGTACCTTCGTCTTTAGCGTCTCTTCTCGTCTACATCTTAGCAAAAAGCTTTTCTACTATGTCTGGCTCGGAAAAACTGTGCCAGCACAGAAAACATCTCCCATCGTGTTCTAGACGTTGCACGGAGGTCTTCCAAGTGTTTGGCATGAAGAAAAGAAAAGGTGTCCAAAACAGCTTCCAATCGAATGTTCATGTGATTGGAAAAGTCAGGAGAGTGCAAAGGTACTGTTTTCTAGCAGTTGGCAAGCTGCGCACACAATCCCAGTGTTGTACAGCTTCCTTCTTCACCTTTCGAAGGTGCCGCTTTCTCCGGCTCCCGGAGGCGAAGAAGCGGCTTCTTCGCGCAAAGACGATTGTGCCGCTCACTGTGCACTCCTTAGCGCGGCTTCTGCCGAAAGACGCCCGGGAGCGGCTCTTAGCTCCGGACAGCATCGTACCTTCGTCTTTAGCGTCTCTTCTCGTCTACATCTTAGCAAAAAGCTTTTCTACTATGTCTGGCTCGGAAAAACTGTGCCAGCACAGAAAACATCTCCCATCGTGTTCTAGACGTTGCACGGAGGTCTTCCAAGTGTTTGGCATGAAGAAAAGAAAAGTTGTCCAAAACAGCTTCCAATCGAATGTTCATGTGATTGGAAAAGTCAGGAGAGTGCAAAGGTACTGTTTTCTAGCAGTTGGCAAGCTGCGCACACAATCCCAGTGTTGTACAGCTTCCTTCTTCACCTTTCCGAAGGTGCCGCTCTCTCCGGCTCCCGGAGGCGAAGAAGCGGCTTCTTCGCGCAAAGACGATTGTGCCGCTCACTGTGCACTCCTTAGCGCGGCTTCTGCCGAAAGACGCCCGGGAGCGGCTCTTAGCTCCGGACAGCATCGTACCTTCGTCTTTAGCGTCTCTTCTCGTCTACATCTTAGCAAAAAGCTTTTCTACTATGTCTGGCTCGGAAAAACTGTGCCAGCACAGAAAACATCTCCCATCGTGTTCTAGACGTTGCACGGAGGTCTTCCAAGTGTTTGGCATGAAGAAAAGAAAAGTTGTCCAAAACAGCTTCCAATCGAATGTTCATGTGATTGGAAAAGTCAGGAGAGTGCAAAGGTACTGTTTTCTAGCAGTTGGCAAGCTGCGCACACAATCCCAGTGTTGTACAGCTTCCTTCTTCACCTTTCCGAAGGTGCCGCTCTCTCCGGCTCCCGGAGGCGAAGAAGCGGCTTCTTCGCGCAAAGACGATTGTGCCGCTCACTGTGCACTCCTTAGCGCGGCTTCTGCCGAAAGACGCCCGGGAGCGGCTCTTAGCTCCGGACAGCATCGTACCTTCGTCTTTAGCGTCTCTTCTCGTCTACATCTTAGCAAAAAGCTTTTCTACTATGTCTGGCTCGGAAAAACTGTGCCAGCACAGAAAACATCTCCCATCGTGTTCTAGACGTTGCACGGAGGTCTTCCAAGTGTTTGGCATGAAGAAAAGAAAAGTTGTCCAAAACAGCTTCCAATCGAATGTTCATGTGATTGGAAAAGTCAGGAGAGTGCAAAGGTACTGTTTTCTAGCAGTTGGCAAGCTGCGCACACAATCCCAGTGTTGTACAGCTTCCTTCTTCACCTTTCCGAAGGTGCCGCTCTCTCCGGCTCCCGGAGGCGAAGAAGCGGCTTCTTCGCGCAAAGACGATTGTGCCGCTCACTGTGCACTCCTTAGCGCGGCTTCTGCCGAAAGACGCCCGGGAGCGGCTCTTAGCTCCGGACAGCATCGTACCTTCGTCTTTAGCGTCTCTTCTCGTCTACATCTTAGCAAAAAGCTTTTCTACTATGTCTGGCTCGGAAAAACTGTGCCAGCACAGAAAACATCTCCCATCGTGTTCTAGACGTTGCACGGAGGTCTTCCAAGTGTTTGGCATGAAGAAAAGAAAAGTTGTCCAAAACAGCTTCCAATCGAATGTTCATGTGATTGGAAAAGTCAGGAGAGTGCAAAGGTACTGTTTTTCTAGCAGTTGGCAAGCTGCGCACACAATCCAGTGTTGTACAGCTTCCTTCTTCACCTTTCCGAAGGTGCCGCTCTCTCCGGCTCCCGGAGGCGAAGAAGCGGCTTCTTCGCGCAAAGACGATTGTGCCGCTCACTGTGCACTCCTTAGCGCGGCTTCTGCCGAAAGACGCCCGGGAGCGGCTCTTAGCTCCGGACAGCATCGTACCTTCGTCTTTAGCGTCTCTTCTCGTCTACATCTTAGCAAAAAGCTTTTCTACTATGTCTGGCTCGGAAAAACTGTGCCAGCACAGAAAACATCTCCCATCGTGTTCTAGACGTTGCACGGAGGTCTTCCAAGTGTTTGGCATGAAGAAAAGAAAAGTTGTCCAAAACAGCTTCCAATCGAATGTTCATGTGATTGGAAAAGTCAGGAGAGTGCAAAGGTACTGTTTTCTAGCAGTTGGCAAGCTGCGCACACAATCCCAGTGTTGTACAGCTTCCTTCTTCACCTTTCCGAAGGTGCCGCTCTCTCCGGCTCCCGGAGGCGAAGAAGCGGCTTCTTCGCGCAAAGACGATTGTGCCGCTCACTGTGCACTCCTTAGTGCGGCTTCTGCCGAAAGACGCCCGGGAGCGGCTCTTAGCTCCGGACAGCATCGTACCTTCGTCTTTAGCGTCTCTTCTCGTCTACATCTTAGCAAAAAGCTTTTCTACTATGTCTGGCTCGGAAAAACTGTGCCAGCACAGAAAACATCTCCCATCGTGTTCTAGACGTTGCACGGAGATCTTCCAAGTGTTTGGCATGAAGAAAAGAAAAGGTGTCCAAAACAGCTTCCAATCGAATGTTCATGTGATTGGAAAAGTCAGGAGAGTGCAAAGGTACTGTTTTCTAGCAGTTGGCAAGCTGCGCACACAATCCCAGTGTTGTACAGCTTCCTTCTTCACCTTTCCGAAGGTGCCGCTCTCTCCGGCTCCCGGAGGTGAAGAAGCGGCTTCTTCGCGCAAAGACGATTGTGCCGCTCACTGTGCACTCCTTAGCGCGGCTTCTGCCGAAAGACGCCCGGGAGCGGCTCTTAGCTCCGGACAGCATCGTACCTTCGTCTTTAGCGTCTCTTCTCGTCTACATCTTAGCAAAAAGCTTTTCCACTATGTCTGGCTCGGAAAAACTGTGCCAGCACAGAAAACATCTCCCATCGTGTTCTAGACGTTGCACGGAGGTCTTCCAAGTGTTTGGCATGAAGAAAAGAAAAGTTGTCCAAAACAGCTTCCAATCGAATGTTCATGTGATTGGAAAAGTCAGGAGAGTGCAAAGGTACTGTTTTCTAGCAGTTGGCAAGCTGCGCACACAATCCCAGTGTTGTACAGCTTCCTTCTTCACCTTTCCGAAGGTGCCGCTCTCTCCGGCTCCCGGAGGCGAAGAAGCGGCTTCTTCGCGCAAAGACGATTGTGCCGCTCACTGTGCACTCCTTAGCGCGGCTTCTGCCGAAAGACGCCCGGGAGCGGCTCTTAGCTCCGGACAGCATCGTACCTTCGTCTTTAGCGTCTCTTCTCGTCTACATCTTAGCAAAATGCTTTTCTACTATGTCTGGCTCGGAAAAACTGTGCCAGCACAGAAAACATCTCCCATCGTGTTCTAGACGTTGCACGGAGGTCTTCCAAGTGTTTGGCATGAAGAAAAGAAAAGTTGTCCAAAACAGCTTCCAATCGAATGTTCATGTGATTGGAAAAGTCAGGAGAGTGCAAAGGTACTGTTTTCTAGCAGTTGGCAAGCTGCGCACACAATCCCAGTGTTGTACAGCTTCCTTCTTCACCTTTCCGAAGGTGCCGCTCTCTCCGGCTCCCGGAGCCGAAGAAGCGGCTTCTTCGCGCAAAGACGATTGTGCCGCTCACTGTGCACTCCTTAGCGCGGTTTCTGCCGAAAGACGCCCGGGAGCGGCTCTTAGCTCCGGACAGCATCGTACCTTCGTCTTTAGCGTCTCTTCTCGTCTACATCTTAGCAAAAAGCTTTTCCACTATGTCTGGCTCGGAAAAACTGTGCCAGCACAGAAAACATCTCCCATCGTGTTCTAGACGTTGCACGGAGGTCTTCCAAGTGTTTGGCATGAAGAAAAGAAAAGTTGTCCAAAACAGCTTCCAATCGAATGTTCATGTGATTGGAAAAGTCAGGAGAGTGCAAAGGTACTGTTTTCTAGCAGTTGGCAAGCTGCGCACACAATCCCAGTGTTGTACAGCTTCCTTCTTCACCTTTCCGAAGGTGCCGCTCTCTCCGGCTCCCGGAGGCGAAGAAGCGGCTTCTTCGCGCAAAGACGATTGTGCCGCTCACTGTGCACTCCTTAGCGCGGCTTCTGCCGAAAGACGCCCGGGAGCGGCTCTTAGCTCCGGACAGCATCGTACCTTCGTCTTTAGCGTCTCTTCTCGTCTACATCTTAGCAAAAAGCTTTTCTACTATGTCTGGCTCGGAAAAACTGTGCCAGCACAGAAAACATCTCCCATCGTGTTCTAGACGTTGCACGGAGGTCTTCCAAGTGTTTGGCATGAAGAAAAGAAAAGTTGTCCAAAACAGCTTCCAATCGAATGTTCATGTGATTGGAAAAGTCAGGAGAGTGCAAAGGTACTGTTTTCTAGCAGTTGGCAAGCTGCGCACACAATCCCAGTGTTGTACAGCTTCCTTCTTCACCTTTCCGAAGGTGCCGCTCTCTCCGGCTCCCGGAGGCGAAGAAGCGGCTTCTTCGCGCAAAGACGATTGTGCCGCTCACTGTGAACTCCTTAGCGCGGCTTCTGCCGAAAGACGCACGGGAGCGGCTCTTAGCTCCGGACAGCATCGTACCTTCGTCTTTAGCGTCTCTTCTCGTCTACATCTTAGCAAAAAGCTTTTCTACTATGTCTGGCTCGGAAAAACTGTGCCAGCACAGAAAACATCTCCCATCGTGTTCTAGACGTTGCACGGAGGTCTTCCAAGTGTTTGGCATGAAGAAAAGAAAAGTTGTCCAAAACAGCTTCCAATCGAATGTTCATGTGATTGGAAAAGTCAGGAGAGTGCAAAGGTACTGTTTTCTAGCAGTTGGCAAGCTGCGCACACAATCCCAGTGTTGTACAGCTTCCTTCTTCACCTTTCCGAAGGTGCCGCTCTCTCCGGCTCCCGGAGGCGAAGAAGCGGCTTCTTCGCGCAAAGACGATTGTGCCGCTCACTGTGCACTCCTTAGCGCGGCTTCTGCCGAAAGACGCCCGGGAGCGGCTCTTAGCTCCGGACAGCATCGTACCTTCGTCTTTAGCGTCTCTTCTCGTCTACATCTTAGCAAAAAGCTTTTCTACTATGTCTGGCTCGGAAAAACTGTGCCAGCACAGAAAACATCTCCCATCGTGTTCTAGACGTTGCACGGAGGTCTTCCAAGTGTTTGGCATGAAGAAAAGAAAAGTTGTCCAAAACAGCTTCCAATCGAATGTTCATGTGATTGGAAAAGTCAGGAGAGTGCAAAGGTACTGTTTTCTAGCAGTTGGCAAGCTGCGCACACAATCCCAGTGTTGTACAGCTTCCTTCTTCACCTTTCCGAAGGTGCCGCTCTCTCCGGCTCCCGGAGGCGAAGAAGCGGCTTCTTCGCGCAAAGACGATTGTGCCGCTCACTGTGCACTCCTTAGCGCGGCTTCTGCCGAACGACGCCCGGGAGCGGCTCTTAGCTCCGGACAGCATCGTACCTTCGTCTTTAGCGTCTCTTCTCGTCTACATCTTAGCAAAAAGCTTTTCTACTATGTCTGGCTCGGAAAAACTGTGCCAGCACAGAAAACATCTCCCATCGTGTTCTAGACGTTGCACGGAGGTCTTCCAAGTGTTTGGCATGAAGAAAAGAAAAGTTGTCCAAAACAGCTTCCAATCGAATGTTCATGTGATTGGAAAAGTCAGGAGAGTGCAAAGGTACTGTTTTCTAGCAGTTGGCAAGCTGCGCACACAATCCCAGTGTTGTACAGCTTCCTTCTTCACCTTTCCGAAGGTGCCGCTCTCTCCGGCTCCCGGAGGCGAAGAAGCGGCTTCTTCGCGCAAAGACGATTGTGCCGCTCACTGTGCACTCCTTAGCGCGGCTTCTGCCGAAAGACACCCGGGAGCGGCTCTTAGCTCCGGACAGCATCGTACCTTCGTCTTTAGCGTCTCTTCTCGTCTACATCTTAGCAAAAAGCTTTTCTACTATGTCTGGCTCGGAAAAACTGTGCCAGCACAGAAAACATCTCCCATCGTGTTCTAGACGTTGCACGGAGGTCTTCCAAGTGTTTGGCATGAAGAAAAGAAAAGTTGTCCAAAACAGCTTCCAATCGAATGTTCATGTGATTGGAAAAGTCAGGAGAGTGCAAAGGTACTGTTTTCTAGCAGTTGGCAAGCTGCGCACACAATCCCAGTGTTGTACAGCTTCCTTCTTCACCTTTCCGAAGGTGCCGCTCTCTCCGGCTCCCGGAGGCGAAGAAGCGGCTTCTTCGCGCAAAGACGATTGTGCCGCTCACTGTGCACTCCTTAGCGCGGCTTCTGCCGAAAGACGCCCGGGAGCGGCTCTTAGCTCCGGACAGCATCGTACCTTCGTCTTTAGCGTCTCTTCTCGTCTACATCTTAGCAAAAAGCTTTTCTACTATGTCTGGCTCGGAAAAACTGTGCCAGCACAGAAAACATCTCCCATCGTGTTCTAGACGTTGCACGGAGGTCTTCCAAGTGTTTGGCATGAAGAAAAGAAAAGTTGTCCAAAACAGCTTCCAATCGAATGTTCATGTGATTGGAAAAGTCAGGAGAGTGCAAAGGTACTGTTTTCTAGCAGTTGGCAAGCTGCGCACACAATCCCAGTGTTGTACAGCTTCCTTCTTCACCTTTCCGAAGGTGCCGCTCTCTCCGGCTCCCGGAGGCGAAGAAGCGGCTTCTTCGCGCAAAGACGATTGTGCCGCTCACTGTGCACTCCTTAGCGCGGCTTCTGCCGAAAGACGCCCGGGAGCGGCTCTTAGCTCCGGACAGCATTGTACCTTTGTCTTTAGCGTCTCTTCTCGTCTACATCTTAGCAAAAAGCTTTTCTACTATGTCTGGCTCGGAAAAACTGTGCCAGCACAGAAAACATCTCCCATCGTGTTCTAGACGTTGCACGGAGATCTTCCAAGTGTTTGGCATGAAGAAAAGAAAAGTTGTCCAAAACAGCTTCCAATCGAATGTTCATGTGATTGGAAAAGTCAGGAGAGTGCAAAGGTACTGTTTTCTAGCAGTTGGCAAGCTGCGCACACAATCCCAGTGTTGTACAGCTTCCTTCTTCACCTTTCCGAAGGTGCCGCTCTCTCCGGCTCCCGGAGGCGAAGAAGCGGCTTCTTCGTGCAAAGACGATTGTGCCGCTCACTGTGAACTCCTTAGCGCGGCTTCTGCCGAAAGACGCCCGGGAGCGGCTCTTAGCTCCGGACAGCATCGTACCTTCGTCTTTAGCGTCTCTTCTCGTCTACATCTTAGCAAAAAGCTTTTCTACTATGTCTGGCTTGGAAAAACTGTGCCAGCACAGAAAACATCTCCCATCGTGTTCTAGACGTTGCACGGAGATCTTCCAAGTGTTTGGCATGAAGAAAAGAAAAGGTGTCCAAAACAGCTTCCAATCGAATGTTCATGTGATTGGAAAAGTCAGGAGAGTGCAAAGGTACTGTTTTCTAGCAGTTGGCAAGCTGCGCACACAATCCCAGTGTTGTACAGCTTCCTTCTTCACCTTTCCGAAGGTGCCGCTCTCTCCGGCTCCCGGAGGTGAAGAAGCGGCTTCTTCGCGCAAAGACGATTGTGCCGCTCACTGTGCACTCCTTAGCGCGGCTTCTGCCGAAAGACGCCCGGGAGCGGCTCTTAGCTCCGGACAGCATCGTACCTTCGTCTTTAGCGTCTCTTCTCGTCTACATCTTAGCAAAAAGCTTTTCCACTATGTCTGGCTCGGAAAAACAGTGCCAGCACAGAAAACATCTCCCATCGTGTTCTAGACGTTGCACTAAAGTCTTCCAAGTGTTTGGCATGAAGAAAAGAAAAGGTGTCCAAAACAGCTTCCAATCGAATGTTCCTGTGATTGGAAAAGTCAGGAGAGTGCAAAGGTACTGTTTTCTAGCAGTTGGCAAGCTGCGCACACAATCCCAGTGTTGTACAGCTTCCTTCTTCACCTTTCCGAAGGTGCCGCTCTCTCCGGCTCCCGGAGGCAAAGAAGCGGCTTCTTCACGCAAAGACGATTGTGCCGCTCACTGTGCACTCCTTAGCGCGGCTTCTGCCGAAAGACGCCCGGGAGCGGCTCTTAGCTCCGGACAGCATCGTACCTTCGTCTTTAGCGTCTCTTCTCGTCTACATCTTAGCAAAAAGCTTTTCCACTATGTCTGGCGAGGAAAAACTGTGCCAGCACAGAAAACATCTCCCATCGTGTTCTAGACGTTGCACGGAGGTCTTCCAAGTGTTTGGCATGAAGAAAAGAAAAGGTGTCCAAAACAGCTTCCAATCGAATGTTCATGTGATTGGAAAAGTCAGGAGAGTGCAAAGGTACTGTTTTCTAGCAGTTGGCAAGCTGCGCACACAATCCCAGTGTTGTACAGCTTCCTTCTTCACCTTTCCGAAGGTGCCGCTCTCTCCGGCTCCCGGAGGCGAAGAAGCGGCTTCTTCGCGCAAAGACGATTGTGCCGCTCACTGTGCACTCCTTAGCGCGGCTTCTGCCGAAAGACGCCCGGGAGCGGCTCTTAGCTCCGGACAGCATCGTACCTTCGTCTTTAGCGTCTCTTCTCGTCTACATCTTAGCAAAAAGCTTTTCCACTATGTCTGGCTCGGAAAAACTGTGCCAGCACAGAAAACATCTCCCATCGTGTTCTAGACGTTGCACGGAGGTCTTCCAAGTGTTTGGCATGAAGAAAAGAAAAGTTGTCCAAAACAGCTTCCAATCGAATGTTCATGTGATTGGAAAAGTCAGGAGAGTGCAAAGGTACGGTTTTCTAGCAGTTGGCAAGCTGCGCACACAATCCCAGTGTTGTACAGCTTCCTTCTTCACCTTTCCGAAGGTGCCGCTCTCTCCGGCTCCCGGAGGCGAAGAAGCGGCTTCTTCGCGCAAAGACGATTGTGCCGCTCACTGTGCACTCCTTAGCGCGGCTTCTGCCGAAAGACGCCCGGGAGCGGCTCTTAGCTCCGGACAGCATCGTACCTTTGTCTTTAGCGTCTCTTCTCGTCTACATCTTAGCAAAAAGCTTTTCTACTATGTCTGGCTCGGAAAAACTGTGCCAGCACAGAAAACATCTCCCATCGTGTTCTAGACGTTGCACGGAGGTCTTCCAAGTGTTTGGCATGAAGAAAAGAAAAGTTGTCCAAAACAGCTTCCAATCGAATGTTCATGTGATTGGAAAAGTCAGGAGAGTGCAAAGGTACTGTTTTCTAGCAGTTGGCAAGCTGCGCACACAATCCCAGTGTTGTACAGCTTCCTTCTTCACCTTTCCGAAGGTGCCGCTCTCTCCGGCTCCCGGAGGCGAAGAAGCGGCTTCTTCGCGCAAAGACGATTGTGCCGCTCACTGTGCACTCCTTAGCGCGGCTTCTGCCGAAAGACGCCCGGGAGCGGCTCTTAGCTCCGGACAGCATCGTACCTTCGTCTTTAGCGTCTCTTCTCGTCTACATCTTAGCAAAAAGCTTTTCTACTATGTCTGGCTCGGAAAAACTGTGCCAGCACAGAAAACATCTCCCATCGTGTTCTAGACGTTGCACGGAGGTCTTCCAAGTGTTTGGCATGAAGAAAAGAAAAGTTGTCCAAAACAGCTTCCAATCGAATGTTCATGTGATTGGAAAAGTCAGGAGAGTGCAAACGTACTGTTTTCTAGCAGTTGGCAAGCTGCGCACACAATCCCAGTGTTGTACAGCTTCCTTCTTCACCTTTCCGATGCTGCCGCTCTCTCCGGCTCCCGGAGGCGAAGAAGCGGCTTCTTCGCGCAAAGACGATTGTGCCGCTCACTGTGCACTCCTTAGCGTGGCTTCTGCCGAAAGACGCCCGGGAGCGGCTCTTAGCTCCGGACAGCATCGTACCTTCGTCTTTAGCGTCTCTTCTCGTCTACATCTTAGCAAAAAGCTTTTCTACTATGTCTGGCTCGGAAAAACTGTGCCAGCACAGAAAACATCTCCCATCGTGTTCTAGACGTTGCACGGAGGTCTTCCAAGTGTTTGGCATGAAGAAAAGAAAAGTTGTCCAAAACAGCTTCCAATCGAATGTTCATGTGATTGGAAAAGTCAGGAGAGTGCAAAGGTACTGTTTTCTAGCAGTTGGCAAGCTGCGCACACAATCCCAGTGTTGTACAGCTTCCTTCTTCACCTTTCCGAAGGTGCCGCTCTCTCCGGCTCCCGGAGCCGAAGAAGCGGCTTCTTCGCGCAAAGACGATTGTGCCGCTCACTGTGCACTCCTTAGCGCGGCTTCTGCCGAAAGACGCCCGGGAGCGGCTCTTAGCTCCGGACAGCATCGTACCTTCGTCTTTAGCGTCTCTTCTCGTCTACATCTTAGCAAAAAGCTTTTCTACTATGTCTGGCTCGGAAAAACTGTGCCAGCACAGAAAACATCTCCCATCGTGTTCTAGATGTTGCACGGAGGTCTTCCAAGTGTTTGGCATGAAGAAAAGAAAAGTTGTCCAAAACAGCTTCCAATCGAATGTTCATGTGATTGGAAAAGTCAGGAGAGTGCAAAGGTACTGTTTTCTAGCAGTTGGCAAGCTGCGCACACAATCCCAGTGTTGTACAGCTTCCTTCTTCACCTTTCCGAAGGTGCCGCTCTCTCCGGCTCCCGGAGGCGAAGAAGCGGCTTCTTCGCGCAAAGACGATTGTGCCGCTCACTGTGCACTCCTTAGCGCGGCTTCTGCCGAAAGACGCCCGGGAGCGGCTCTTAGCTCCGGACAGCATCGTACCTTCGTCTTTAGCGTCTCTTCTCGTCTACATCTTAGCAAAAAGCTTTTCTACTATGTCTGGCTTGGAAAAACTGTGCCAGCACAGAAAACATCTCCCATCGTGTTCTAGACGTTGCACGGAGATCTTCCAAGTGTTTGGCATGAAGAAAAGAAAAGTTGTCCAAAACAGCTTCCAATCGAATGTTCATGTGATTGGAAAAGTCAGGAGAGTGCAAAGGTACTGTTTTCTAGCAGTTGGCAAGCTGCGCACACAATCCCAGTGTTGTACAGCTTCCTTCTTCACCTTTCCGAAGGTGCCGCTCTCTCCGGCTCCCGGAGGCGAAGAAGCGGCTTCTTCGCGCAAAGACGATTGTGCCGCTCACTGTGCACTCCTTAGCGTGGCTTCTGCCGAAAGACGCCCGGGAGCGGCTCTTAGCTCCGGACAGCATCGTACCTTCGTCTTTAGCGTCTCTTCTCGTCTACATCTTAGCAAAAAGCTTTTCCACTATGTCTGGCTCGGAAAAACTGTGCCAGCACAGAAAACATCTCCCATCGTGTTCTAGACGTTGCACGAAGGTCTTCCAAGTGTTTGGCATGAAGAAAAGAAAAGTTGTCCAAAACAGCTTCCAATCGAATGTTCATGTGATTGGAAAAGTCAGGAGAGTGCAAAGGTACTGTTTTCTAGCAGTTGGCAAGCTGCGCACACAATCCCAGTGTTGTACAGCTTCCTTCTTCACCTTTCCGAAGGTGCCGCTCTCTCCGGCTCCCGGAGGCGAAGAAGCGGCTTCTTCGCGCAAAGACGATTGTGCCGCTCACTGTGCACTCCTTAGCGCGGCTTCTGCCGAAAGACGCCCGGGAGCGGCTCTTAGCTCCGGACAGCATCGTACCTTCGTCTTTAGCGTCTCTTCTCGTCTACATCTTAGCAAAAAGCTTTTCTACTATGTCTGGCTCGGAAAAACTGTGCCAGCACAGAAAACATCTCCCATCGTGTTCTAGACGTTGCACGGAGGTCTTCCAAGTGTTTGGCATGAAGAAAAGAAAAGTTGTCCAAAACAGCTTCCAATCGAATGTTCATGTGATTGGAAAAGTCAGGAGAGTGCAAAGGTACTGTTTTCTAGCAGTTGGCAAGCTGCGCACACAATCCCAGTGTTGTACAGCTTCCTTCTTCACCTTTCCGAAGGTGCCGCTCTCTCCGGCTCCCGGAGGCGAAGAAGCGGCTTCTTCGCGCAAAGACGATTGTGCCGCTCACTGTGCACTCCTTAGCGTGGCTTCTGCCGAAAGACGCCCGGGAGCGGCTCTTAGCTCCGGACAGCATCGTACCTTCGTCTTTAGCGTCTCTTCTCGTCTACATCTTAGCAAAAAGCTTTTCTACTATGTCTGGCTCGGAAAAACTGTGCCAGCACAGAAAACATCTCCCATCGTGTTCTAGACGTTGCACGGAGGTCTTCCAAGTGTTTGGCATGAAGAAAAGAAAAGTTGTCCAAAACAGCTTCCAATCGAATGTTCATGTGATTGGAAAAGTCAGGAGAGTGCAAACGTACTGTTTTCTAGCAGTTGGCAAGCTGCGCACACAATCCCAGTGTTGTACAGCTTCCTTCTTCACCTTTCCGAAGGTGCCGCTCTCTCCGGCTCCCGGAGGCGAAGAAGCGGCTTCTTCGCGCAAAGACGATTGTGCCGCTCACTGTGCACTCCTTAGCGCGGCTTCTGCCGAAAGACGCCCGGGAGCGGCTCTTAGCTCCGGACAGCATCGTACCTTCGTCTTTAGCGTCTCTTCTCGTCTACATCTTAGCAAAAAGCTTTTCTACTATGTCTGGCGAGGAAAAACTGTGCCAGCACAGAAAACATCTCCCATCGTGTTCTAGATGTTGCACGGAGGTCTTCCAAGTGTTTGGCATGAAGAAAAGAAAAGTTGTCCAAAACAGCTTCCAATCGAATGTTCATGTGATTGGAAAAGTCAGGAGAGTGCAAAGGTACTGTTTTCTAGCAGTTGGCAAGCTGCGCACACAATCCCAGTGTTGTACAGCTTCCTTCTTCACCTTTCCGAAGGTGCCGCTCTCTCCGGCTCCCGGAGGCGAAGAAGCGGCTTCTTCGCGCAAAGACGATTGTGCCGCTCACTGTGCACTCCTTAGCGCGGCTTCTGCCGAAAGACGCCCGGGAGCGGCTCTTAGCTCCGGACAGCATCGTACCTTCGTCTTTAGCGTCTCTTCTCGTCTACATCTTAGCAAAAAGCTTTTCTACTATGTCTGGCTTGGAAAACCTGTGCCAGCACAGAAAACATCTCCCATCGTGTTCTAGACGTTGCACGGAGATCTTCCAAGTGTTTGGCATGAAGAAAAGAAAAGTTGTCCAAAACAGCTTCCAATCGAATGTTCATGTGATTGGAAAAGTCAGGAGAGTGCAAAGGTACTGTTTTCTAGCAGTTGGCAAGCTGCGCACACAATCCCAGTGTTGTACAGCTTCCTTCTTCACCTTTCCGAAGGTGCCGCTCTCTCCGGCTCCCGGAGGCGAAGAAGCGGCTTCTTCGTGCAAAGACGATTGTGCCGCTCACTGTGAACTCCTTAGCGCGGCTTCTGCCGAAAGACGCCCGGGAGCGGCTCTTAGCTCCGGACAGCATCGTACCTTCGTCTTTAGCGTCTCTTCTCGTCTACATCTTAGCAAAAAGCTTTTCTACTATGTCTGGCTTGGAAAAACTGTGCCAGCACAGAAAACATCTCCCATCGTGTTCTAGACGTTGCACGGAGATCTTCCAAGTGTTTGGCATGAAGAAAAGAAAAGTTGTCCAAAAAAGCTTCCAATCGAATGTTCATGTGATTGGAAAAGTCAGGAGAGTGCAAAGGTACTGTTTTCTAGCAGTTGGCAAGCTGCGCACACAATCCCAGTGTTGTACAGCTTCCTTCTTCACCTTTCCGAAGGTGCCGCTCTCTCCGGCTCCCGGAGGCGAAGAAGCGGCTTCTTCGCGCAAAGACGATTGTGCCGCTCACTGTGCACTCCTTAGCGCGGCTTCTGCCGAAAGACGCCCGGGAGCGGCTCTTAGCTCCGGACAGCATCGTACCTTCGTCTTTAGCGTCTCTTCTCGTCTACATCTTAGCAAAAAGCTTTTCTACTATGTCTGGCGAGGAAAAACTGTGCCAGCACAGAAAACATCTCCCATCGTGTTCTAGATGTTGCACGGAGGTCTTCCAAGTGTTTGGCATGAAGAAAAGAAAAGTTGTCCAAAACAGCTTCCAATCGAATGTTCATGTGATTGGAAAAGTCAGGAGAGTGCAAAGGTACTGTTTTCTAGCAGTTGGCAAGCTGCGCACACAATCCCAGTGTTGTACAGCTTCCTTCTTCACCTTTCCGAAGGTGCCGCTCTCTCCGGCTCCCGGAGGCGAAGAAGCGGCTTCTTCGCGCAAAGACGATTGTGCCGCTCACTGTGCACTCCTTAGCGCGGCTTCTGCCGAAAGACGCCCGGGAGCGGCTCTTAGCTCCGGACAGCATCGTACCTTCGTCTTTAGCGTCTCTTCTCGTCTACATCTTAGCAAAAAGCTTTTCTACTATGTCTGGCTTGGAAAACCTGTGCCAGCACAGAAAACATCTCCCATCGTGTTCTAGACGTTGCACGGAGATCTTCCAAGTGTTTGGCATGAAGAAAAGAAAAGTTGTCCAAAACAGCTTCCAATCGAATGTTCATGTGATTGGAAAAGTCAGGAGAGTGCAAAGGTACTGTTTTCTAGCAGTTGGCAAGCTGCGCACACAATCCCAGTGTTGTACAGCTTCCTTCTTCACCTTTCCGAAGGTGCCGCTCTCTCCGGCTCCCGGAGGCGAAGAAGCGGCTTCTTCGTGCAAAGACGATTGTGCCGCTCACTGTGAACTCCTTAGCGCGGCTTCTGCCGAAAGACGCCCGGGAGCGGCTCTTAGCTCCGGACAGCATCGTACCTTCGTCTTTAGCGTCTCTTCTCGTCTACATCTTAGCAAAAAGCTTTTCTACTATGTCTGGCTTGGAAAAACTGTGCCAGCACAGAAAACATCTCCCATCGTGTTCTAGACGTTGCACGGAGATCTTCCAAGTGTTTGGCATGAAGAAAAGAAAAGTTGTCCAAAAAAGCTTCCAATCGAATGTTCATGTGATTGGAAAAGTCAGGAGAGTGCAAAGGTACTGTTTTCTAGCAGTTGGCAAGCTGCGCACACAATCCCAGTGTTGTACAGCTTCCTTCTTCACCTTTCCGAAGGTGCCGCTCTCTCCGGCTCCCGGAGGCGAAGAAGCGGCTTCTTCGCGCAAAGACGATTGTGCCGCTCACTGTGCACTCCTTAGCGCGGCTTCTGCCGAAAGACGCCCGGGAGCGGCTCTTAGCTCCGGACAGCATCGTACCTTCGTCTTTAGCGTCTCTTCTCGTCTACATCTTAGCAAAAAGCTTTTCCACTATGTCTGGCTCGGAAAAACAGTGCCAGCACAGAAAACATCTCCCATCGTGTTCTAGACGTTGCACGAAAGTCTTCCAAGTGTTTGGCATGAAGAAAAGAAAAGTTGTCCAAAACAGCTTCCAATCGAATGTTCATGTGATTGGAAAAGTCAGGAGAGTGCAAAGGTACTGTTTTCTAGCAGTTGGCAAGCTGCGCACACAATCCCAGTGTTGTACAGCTTCCTTCTTCACCTTTCCGAAGGTGCCGCTCTCTCCGGCTCCCGGAGGCGAAGAAGCGGCTTCTTCACGCAAAGACGATTGTGCCGCTCACTGTGCACTCCTTAGCGCGGCTTCTGCCGAAAGACGCCCGGGAGCGGCTCTTAGCTCCGGACAGCATCGTACCTTCGTCTTTAGCGTCTCTTCTCGTCTACATCTTAGCAAAAAGCTTTTCCACTATGTCTGGCTCGGAAAAACTGTGCCAGCACAGAAAACATCTCCCATCGTGTTCTAGACGTTGCACGGAGGTCTTCCAAGTGTTTGGCATGAAGAAAAGAAAAGGTGTCCAAAACAGCTTCCAATCGAATGTTCATGTGATTGGAAAAGTCAGGAGAGTGCAAAGGTACTGTTTTCTAGCAGTTGGCAAGCTGCGCACACAATCCCAGTGTTGTACAGCTTCCTTCTTCACCTTTCCGAAGGTGCCGCTCTCTCCGGCTCCCGGAGGCGAAGAAGCGGCTTCTTCGCGCAAAGACGATTGTGCCGCTCACTGTGCACTCCTTAGCGCGGCTTCTGCCGAAAGACGCCCGGGAGCGGCTCTTAGCTCCGGACAGCATCGTACCTTCGTCTTTAGTCTTCTCGTCTACATCTTAGCAAAAAGCTTTTCCACTATGTCTGGCGAGGAAAAACTGTGCCAGCACAGAAAACATCTCCCATCGTGTTCTAGACGTTGCACGGAGGTCTTCCAAGTGTTTGGCATGAAGAAAAGAAAAGTTGTCCAAAACAGCTTCCAATCGAAAGTTCATGTGATTGGAAAAGTCAGGAGAGTGCAAAGGTACTGTTTTTCTAGCAGTTGGCAAGCTGCGCACACAATCCCAGTGTTGTACAGCTTCCTTCTTCACCTTTCCGAAGGTGCCGCTCTCTCCGGCTCCCGGAGGCGAAGAAGCGGCTTCTTCGCGCAAAGACGATTGTGCCGCTCACTGTGCACTCCTTAGCGCGGCTTCTGCCGAAAGACGCCCGGGAGCGGCTCTTAGCTCCGGACAGCATCGTACCTTCGTCTTTAGCGTCTCTTCTCGTCTACATCTTAGCAAAAAGCTTTTCTACTATGTCTGGCTCGGAAAAACTGTGCCAGCACAGAAAAACATCTCCCATCGTGTTCTAGACGTTGCACGGAGGTCTTCCAAGTGTTTGGCATGAAGAAAAGAAAAGTTGTCCAAAACAGCTTCCAATCGAATGTTCATGTGATTGGAAAAGTCAGGAGAGTGCAAAGGTACTGTTTTCTAGCAGTTGGCAAGCTGCGCACACAATCCCAGTGTTGTACAGCTTCCTTCTTCACCTTTCCGAAGGTGCCGCTCTCTCCGGCTCCCGGAGGCGAAGAAGCGGCTTCTTCGCGCAAAGACGATTGTGCCGCTCACTGTGCACTCCTTAGCGCGGCTTCTGCCGAAAGACGCCCGGGAGCGGCTCTTAGCTCCGGACAGCATCGTACCTTCGTCTTTAGCGTCTCTTCTCGTCTACATCTTAGCAAAAAGCTTTTCTACTATGTCTGGCTCGGAAAAACTGTGCCAGCACAGAAAACATCTCCCATCGTGTTCTAGACGTTTGCACGGAGGTCTTCCAAGTGTTTGGCATGAAGAAAAGAAAAGTTGTCCAAAACAGCTTCCAATCGAATGTTCATGTGATTGGAAAAGTCAGGAGAGTGCAAAGGTACTGTTTTCTAGCAGTTGGCAAGCTGCGCACACAATCCCAGTGTTGTACAGCTTCCTTCTTCACCTTTCCGAAGGTGCCGCTCTCTCCGGCTCCCGGAGCCGAAGAAGTGGCTTCTTCGCGCAAAGACGATTGTGCCGCTCACTGTGCACTCCTTAGCGCGGCTTCTGCCGAAAGACGCCCGGGAGCGGCTCTTAGCTCCGGACAGCATCGTACCTTCGTCTTTAGCGTCTCTTCTCGTCTACATCTTAGCAAAAAGCTTTTCTACTATGTCTGGCTCGGAAAAAACTGTGCCAGCACAGAAAACATCTCCCATCGTGTTCTAGACGTTGCACGGAGGTCTTCCAAGTGTTTGGCATGAAGAAAAGAAAAGTTGTCCAAAACAGCTTCCAATCGAATGTTCATGTGATTGGAAAAGTCAGGAGAGTGCAAAGGTACTGTTTTCTAGCAGTTGGCAAGCTGCGCACACAATCCCAGTGTTGTACAGCTTCCTTCTTCACCTTTCCGAAGGTGCCGCTCTCTCCGGCTCCCGGAGGCGAAGAAGCGGCTTCTTCGCGCAAAGACGATTGTGCCGCTCACTGTGCACTCCTTAGCGCGGCTTCTGCCGAAAGACGCCCGGGAGCGGCTCTTAGCTCCGGACAGCATCGTACCTTCGTCTTTAGCGTCTCTTCTCGTCTACATCTTAGCAAAAAGCTTTTCTACTATGTCTGGCTTGGAAAAACTGTGCCAGCACAGAAAACATCTCCCATCGTGTTCTAGACGTTGCACGGAGATCTTCCAAGTGTTTGGCATGAAGAAAAGAAAAGTTGTCCAAAACAGCTTCCAATCGAATGTTCATGTGATTGGAAAAGTCAGGAGAGTGCAAAGGTACTGTTTTCTATCAGTTGGCAAGCTGCGCACACAATCCCAGTGTTGTACAGCTTCCTTCTTCACCTTTCCGATGCTGCCGCTCTCTCCGGCTCCCGGAGGCGAAGAAGCGGCTTCTTCGCGCAAAGACGATTGTGCCGCTCACTGTGCACTCCTTAGCGCGGCTTCTGCCGAAAGACGCCCGGGAGCGGCTCTTAGCTCCGGACAGCATCGTACCTTCGTCTTTAGCGTCTCTTCTCGTCTACATCTTAGCAAAAAGCTTTTCCACTATGTCTGGCTCGGAAAAACTGTGCCAGCACAGAAAACATCTCCCATCGTGTTCTAGACGTTGCACGGAGGTCTTCCAAGTGTTTGGCATGAAGAAAAGAAAAGTTGTCCAAAACAGCTTCCAATCGAATGTTCATGTGATTGGAAAAGTCAGGAGAGTGCAAAGGTACTGTTTTCTAGCAGTTGGCAAGCTGCGCACACAATCCCAGTGTTGTACAGCTTCCTTCTTCACCTTTCCGAAGGTGCCGCTCTCTCCGGCTCCCGGAGGCGAAGAAGCGGCTTCTTCGCGCAAAGACGATTGTGCCGCTCACTGTGCACTCCTTAGCGCGGCTTCTGCCGAAAGACGCCCGGGAGCGGCTCTTAGCTCCGGACAGCATCGTACCTTCGTCTTTAGCGTCTCTTCTCGTCTACATCTTAGCAAAAAGCTTTTCTACAATGTCTGGCTCGGAAAAACTGTGCCAGCACAGAAAACATCTCCCATCGTGTTCTAGACGTTGCACGGAGGTCTTCCAAGTGTTTGGCATGAAGAAAAGAAAAGTTGTCCAAAACAGCTTCCAATCGAATGTTCATGTGATTGGAAAAGTCAGGAGAGTGCAAAGGTACTGTTTTCTAGCAGTTGGCAAGCTGCGCACACAATCCCAGTGTTGTACAGCTTCCTTCTTCACCTTTCCGAAGGTGCCGCTCTCTCCGGCTCCCGGAGGCGAAGAAGCGGCTTCTTCGCGCAAAGACGATTGTGCCGCTCACTGTGCACTCCTTAGCGCGGCTTCTGCCGAAAGACGCCCGGGAGCGGCTCTTAGCTCCGGACAGCATCGTACCTTCGTCTTTAGCGTCTCTTCTCGTCTACATCTTAGCAAAAAGCTTTTCCACTATGTCTGGCTCGGAAAAACTGTGCCAGCACAGAAAACATCTCCCATCGTGTTCTAGACGTTGCACGGAGGTCTTCCAAGTGTTTGGCATGAAGAAAAGAAAAGTTGTCCAAAACAGCTTCCAATCGAATGTTCATGTGATTGGAAAAGTCAGGAGAGTGCAAAGGTACTGTTTTCTAGCAGTTGGCAAGCTGCGCACACAATCCCAGTGTTGTACAGCTTCCTTCTTCACCTTTCCGAAGGTGCCGCTCTCTCCGGCTCCCGGAGCCGAAGAAGCGGCTTCTTCGCGCAAAGACGATTGTGCCGCTCACTGTGCACTCCTTAGCGCGGCTTCTGCCGAAAGACGCCCGGGAGCGGCTCTTAGCTCCGGACAGCATCGTACCTTCGTCTTTAGCGTCTCTTCTCGTCTACATCTTAGCAAAAAGCTTTTCCACTATGTCTGGCTCGGAAAAACTGTGCCAGCACAGAAAACATCTCCCATCGTGTTCTAGACGTTGCACGGAGGTCTTCCAAGTGTTTGGCATGAAGAAAAGAAAAGTTGTCCAAAACAGCTTCCAATCGAATGTTCATGTGATTGGAAAAGTCAGGAGAGTGCAAACGTACTGTTTTCTAGCAGTTGGCAAGCTGCGCACACAATCCCAGTGTTGTACAGCTTCCTTCTTCACCTTTCCGAAGGTGCCGCTCTCTCCGGCTCCCGGAGGCGAAGAAGCGGCTTCTTCGCGCAAAGACGATTGTGCCGCTCACTGTGCACTCCTTAGCGCGGCTTCTGCCGAAAGACGCCCGGGAGCGGCTCTTAGCTCCGGACAGCATCGTACCTTCGTCTTTAGCGTCTCTTCTCGTCTACATCTTAGCAAAAAGCTTTTCTACTATGTCTGGCGAGGAAAAACTGTGCCAGCACAGAAAACATCTCCCATCGTGTTCTAGATGTTGCACGGAGGTCTTCCAAGTGTTTGGCATGAAGAAAAGAAAAGTTGTCCAAAACAGCTTCCAATCGAATGTTCATGTGATTGGAAAAGTCAGGAGAGTGCAAAGGTACTGTTTTCTAGCAGTTGGCAAGCTGCGCACACAATCCCAGTGTTGTACAGCTTCCTTCTTCACCTTTCCGAAGGTGCCGCTCTCTCCGGCTCCCGGAGGCGAAGAAGCGGCTTCTTCGCGCAAAGACGATTGTGCCGCTCACTGTGCACTCCTTAGCGCGGCTTCTGCCGAAAGACGCCCGGGAGCGGCTCTTAGCTCCGGACAGCATCGTACCTTCGTCTTTAGCGTCTCTTCTCGTCTACATCTTAGCAAAAAGCTTTTCTACTATGTCTGGCTTGGAAAACCTGTGCCAGCACAGAAAACATCTCCCATCGTGTTCTAGACGTTGCACGGAGATCTTCCAAGTGTTTGGCATGAAGAAAAGAAAAGTTGTCCAAAACAGCTTCCAATCGAATGTTCATGTGATTGGAAAAGTCAGGAGAGTGCAAAGGTACTGTTTTCTAGCAGTTGGCAAGCTGCGCACACAATCCCAGTGTTGTACAGCTTCCTTCTTCACCTTTCCGAAGGTGCCGCTCTCTCCGGCTCCCGGAGGCGAAGAAGCGGCTTCTTCGCGCAAAGACGATTGTGCCGCTCACTGTGCACTCCTTAGCGTGGCTTCTGCCGAAAGACGCCCGGGAGCGGCTCTTAGCTCTGGACAGCATCGTACCTTCGTCTTTAGCGTCTCTTCTCGTCTACATCTTAGCAAAAAGCTTTTCCACTATGTCTGGCGAGAAAAAACTGTGCCAGCACAGAAAACATCTCCCATCGTGTTCTAGACGTTGCACGAAGGTCTTCCAAGTGTTTGGCATGAAGAAAAGAAAAGTTGTCCAAAACAGCTTCCAATCGAATGTTCATGTGATTGGAAAAGTCAGGAGAGTGCAAAGGTACTGTTTTCTAGCAGTTGGCAAGCTGCGCACACAATCCCAGTGTTGTACAGCTTCCTTCTTCACCTTTCCGAAGGTGCCGCTCTCTCCGGCTCCCGGAGGCGAAGAAGCGGCTTCTTCGCGCAAAGACGATTGTGCCGCTCACTGTGCACTCCTTAGCGCGGCTTCTGCCGAAAGACGCCCGGGAGCGGCTCTTAGCTCCGGACAGCATCGTACCTTCGTCTTTAGCGTCTCTTCTCGTCTACATCTTAGCAAAAAGCTTTTCTACTATGTCTGGCTCGGAAAAACTGTGCCAGCACAGAAAACATCTCCCATCGTGTTCTAGACGTTGCACAGAGGTCTTCCAAGTGTTTGGCATGAAGAAAAGAAAAGTTGTCCAAAACAGCTTCCAATCGAATGTTCATGTGATTGGAAAAGTCAGGAGAGTGCAAAGGTACTGTTTTCTAGCAGTTGGCAAGCTGCGCACACAATCCCAGTGTTGTACAGCTTCCTTCTTCACCTTTCCGAAGGTGCCGCTCTCTCCGGCTCCCGGAGGCGAAGAAGCGGCTTCTTCGTGCAAAGACGATTGTGCCGCTCACTGTGAACTCCTTAGCGCGGCTTCTGCCGAAAGACGCCCGGGAGCGGCTCTTAGCTCCGGACAGCATCGTACCTTCGTCTTTAGCGTCTCTTCTCGTCTACATCTTAGCAAAAAGCTTTTCTACTATGTCTGGCTTGGAAAAACTGTGCCAGCACAGAAAACATCTCCCATCGTGTTCTAGACGTTGCACGGAGATCTTCCAAGTGTTTGGCATGAAGAAAAGAAAAGTTGTCCAAAAAAGCTTCCAATCGAATGTTCATGTGATTGGAAAAGTCAGGAGAGTGCAAAGGTACTGTTTTCTAGCAGTTGGCAAGCTGCGCACACAATCCCAGTGTTGTACAGCTTCCTTCTTCACCTTTCCGAAGGTGCCGCTCTCTCCGGCTCCCGGAGGCGAAGAAGCGGCTTCTTCGCGCAAAGACGATTGTGCCGCTCACTGTGCACTCCTTAGCGCGGCTTCTGCCGAAAGACGCCCGGGAGCGGCTCTTAGCTCCGGACAGCATCGTACCTTCGTCTTTAGCGTCTCTTCTCGTCTACATCTTAGCAAAAAGCTTTTCCACTATGTCTGGCTCGGAAAAACAGTGCCAGCACAGAAAACATCTCCCATCGTGTTCTAGACGTTGCACGAAAGTCTTCCAAGTGTTTGGCATGAAGAAAAGAAAAGTTGTCCAAAACAGCTTCCAATCGAATGTTCATGTGATTGGAAAAGTCAGGAGAGTGCAAAGGTACTGTTTTCTAGCAGTTGGCAAGCTGCGCACACAATCCCAGTGTTGTACAGCTTCCTTCTTCACCTTTCCGAAGGTGCCGCTCTCTCCGGCTCCCGGAGGCGAAGAAGCGGCTTCTTCACGCAAAGACGATTGTGCCGCTCACTGTGCACTCCTTAGCGCGGCTTCTGCCGAAAGACGCCCGGGAGCGGCTCTTAGCTCCGGACAGCATCGTACCTTCGTCTTTAGCGTCTCTTCTCGTCTACATCTTAGCAAAAAGCTTTTCCACTATGTCTGGCTCGGAAAAAACTGTGCCAGCACAGAAAACATCTCCCATCGTGTTCTAGACGTTGCACGGAGGTCTTCCAAGTGTTTGGCATGAAGAAAAGAAAAGGTGTCCAAAACAGCTTCCAATCGAATGTTCATGTGATTGGAAAAGTCAGGAGAGTGCAAAGGTACTGTTTTCTAGCAGTTGGCAAGCTGCGCACACAATCCCAGTGTTGTACAGCTTCCTTCTTCACCTTTCCGAAGGTGCCGCTCTCTCCGGCTCCCGGAGGCGAAGAAGCGGCTTCTTCGCGCAAAGACGATTGTGCCGCTCACTGTGCACTCCTTAGCGCGGCTTCTGCCGAAAGACGCCCGGGAGCGGCTCTTAGCTCCGGACAGCATCGTACCTTCGTCTTTAGCGTCTCTTCTCGTCTACATCTTAGCAAAAAGCTTTTCCACTATGTCTGGCGAGGAAAAACTGTGCCAGCACAGAAAACATCTCCCATCGTGTTCTAGACGTTGCACGGAGGTCTTCCAAGTGTTTGGCATGAAGAAAAGAAAAGTTGTCCAAAACAGCTTCCAATCGAAAGTTCATGTGATTGGAAAAGTCAGGAGAGTGCAAAGGTACTGTTTTCTAGCAGTTGGCAAGCTGCGCACACAATCCCAGTGTTGTACAGCTTCCTTCTTCACCTTTCCGAAGGTGCCGCTCTCTCCGGCTCCCGGAGGCGAAGAAGCGGCTTCTTCGCGCAAAGACGATTGTGCCGCTCACTGTGCACTCCTTAGCGCGGCTTCTGCCGAAAGACGCCCGGGAGCGGCTCTTAGCTCCGGACAGCATCGTACCTTCGTCTTTAGCGTCTCTTCTCGTCTACATCTTAGCAAAAAGCTTTTCTACTATGTCTGGCTCGGAAAAACTGTGCCAGCACAGAAAACATCTCCCATCGTGTTCTAGACGTTGCACGGAGGTCTTCCAAGTGTTTGGCATGAAGAAAAGAAAAGTTGTCCAAAACAGCTTCCAATCGAATGTTCATGTGATTGGAAAAGTCAGGAGAGTGCAAAGGTACTGTTTTCTAGCAGTTGGCAAGCTGCGCACACAATCCCAGTGTTGTACAGCTTCCTTCTTCACCTTTCCGAAGGTGCCGCTCTCTCCGGCTCCCGGAGGCGAAGAAGCGGCTTCTTCGCGCAAAGACGATTGTGCCGCTCACTGTGCACTCCTTAGCGCGGCTTCTGCCGAAAGACGCCCGGGAGCGGCTCTTAGCTCCGGACAGCATCGTACCTTCGTCTTTAGCGTCTCTTCTCGTCTACATCTTAGCAAAAAGCTTTTCTACTATGTCTGGCTCGGAAAAACTGTGCCAGCACAGAAAACATCTCCCATCGTGTTCTAGACGTTGCACGGAGGTCTTCCAAGTGTTTGGCATGAAGAAAAGAAAAGTTGTCCAAAACAGCTTCCAATCGAATGTTCATGTGATTGGAAAAGTCAGGAGAGTGCAAAGGTACTGTTTTCTAGCAGTTGGCAAGCTGCGCACACAATCCCAGTGTTGTACAGCTTCCTTCTTCACCTTTCCGAAGGTGCCGCTCTCTCCGGCTCCCGGAGCCGAAGAAGTGGCTTCTTCGCGCAAAGACGATTGTGCCGCTCACTGTGCACTCCTTAGCGCGGCTTCTGCCGAAAGACGCCCGGGAGCGGCTCTTAGCTCCGGACAGCATCGTACCTTCGTCTTTAGCGTCTCTTCTCGTCTACATCTTAGCAAAAAGCTTTTCTACTATGTCTGGCTCGGAAAAACTGTGCCAGCACAGAAAACATCTCCCATCGTGTTCTAGACGTTGCACGGAGGTCTTCCAAGTGTTTGGCATGAAGAAAAGAAAAGTTGTCCAAAACAGCTTCCAATCGAATGTTCATGTGATTGGAAAAGTCAGGAGAGTGCAAAGGTACTGTTTTCTAGCAGTTGGCAAGCTGCGCACACAATCCCAGTGTTGTACAGCTTCCTTCTTCACCTTTCCGAAGGTGCCGCTCTCTCCGGCTCCCGGAGGCGAAGAAGCGGCTTCTTCGCGCAAAGACGATTGTGCCGCTCACTGTGCACTCCTTAGCGCGGCTTCTGCCGAAAGACGCCCGGGAGCGGCTCTTAGCTCCGGACAGCATCGTACCTTCGTCTTTAGCGTCTCTTCTCGTCTACATCTTAGCAAAAAGCTTTTCTACTATGTCTGGCTTGGAAAAACTGTGCCAGCACAGAAAACATCTCCCATCGTGTTCTAGACGTTGCACGGAGATCTTCCAAGTGTTTGGCATGAAGAAAAGAAAAGGTGTCCAAAACAGCTTCCAATCGAATGTTCATGTGATTGGAAAAGTCAGGAGAGTGCAAAGGTACTGTTTTCTATCAGTTGGCAAGCTGCGCACACAATCCCAGTGTTGTACAGCTTCCTTCTTCACCTTTCCGATGCTGCCGCTCTCTCCGGCTCCCGGAGGCGAAGAAGCGGCTTCTTCGCGCAAAGACGATTGTGCCGCTCACTGTGCACTCCTTAGCGCGGCTTCTGCCGAAAGACGCCCGGGAGCGGCTCTTAGCTCCGGACAGCATCGTACCTTCGTCTTTAGCGTCTCTTCTCGTCTACATCTTAGCAAAAAGCTTTTCCACTATGTCTGGCTCGGAAAAACTGTGCCAGCACAGAAAACATCTCCCATCGTGTTCTAGACGTTGCACGGAGGTCTTCCAAGTGTTTGGCATGAAGAAAAGAAAAGTTGTCCAAAACAGCTTCCAATCGAATGTTCATGTGATTGGAAAAGTCAGGAGAGTGCAAAGGTACTGTTTTCTAGCAGTTGGCAAGCTGCGCACACAATCCCAGTGTTGTACAGCTTCCTTCTTCACCTTTCCGAAGGTGCCGCTCTCTCCGGCTCCCGGAGGCGAAGAAGCGGCTTCTTCGCGCAAAGACGATTGTGCCGCTCACTGTGCACTCCTTAGCGCGGCTTCTGCCGAAAGACGCCCGGGAGCGGCTCTTAGCTCCGGACAGCATCGTACCTTCGTCTTTAGCGTCTCTTCTCGTCTACATCTTAGCAAAAAGCTTTTCTACAATGTCTGGCTCGGAAAAACTGTGCCAGCACAGAAAACATCTCCCATCGTGTTCTAGACGTTGCACGGAGGTCTTCCAAGTGTTTGGCATGAAGAAAAGAAAAGTTGTCCAAAACAGCTTCCAATCGAATGTTCATGTGATTGGAAAAGTCAGGAGAGTGCAAAGGTACTGTTTTCTAGCAGTTGGCAAGCTGCGCACACAATCCCAGTGTTGTACAGCTTCCTTCTTCACCTTTCCGAAGGTGCCGCTCTCTCCGGCTCCCGGAGGCGAAGAAGCGGCTTCTTCGCGCAAAGACGATTGTGCCGCTCACTGTGCACTCCTTAGCGCGGCTTCTGCCGAAAGACGCCCGGGAGCGGCTCTTAGCTCCGGACAGCATCGTACCTTCGTCTTTAGCGTCTCTTCTCGTCTACATCTTAGCAAAAAGCTTTTCCACTATGTCTGGCTCGGAAAAACTGTGCCAGCACAGAAAACATCTCCCATCGTGTTCTAGACGTTGCACGGAGGTCTTCCAAGTGTTTGGCATGAAGAAAAGAAAAGTTGTCCAAAACAGCTTCCAATCGAATGTTCATGTGATTGGAAAAGTCAGGAGAGTGCAAAGGTACTGTTTTCTAGCAGTTGGCAAGCTGCGCACACAATCCCAGTGTTGTACAGCTTCCTTCTTCACCTTTCCGAAGGTGCCGCTCTCTCCGGCTCCCGGAGCCGAAGAAGCGGCTTCTTCGCGCAAAGACGATTGTGCCGCTCACTGTGCACTCCTTAGCGCGGCTTCTGCCGAAAGACGCCCGGGAGCGGCTCTTAGCTCCGGACAGCATCGTACCTTCGTCTTTAGCGTCTCTTCTCGTCTACATCTTAGCAAAAAGCTTTTCCACTATGTCTGGCTCGGAAAAACTGTGCCAGCACAGAAAACATCTCCCATCGTGTTCTAGACGTTGCACGGAGGTCTTCCAAGTGTTTGGCATGAAGAAAAGAAAAGGTGTCCAAAACAGCTTCCAATCGAATGTTCATGTGATTGGAAAAGTCAGGAGAGTGCAAAGGTACTGTTTTCTAGCAGTTGGCAAGCTGCGCACACAATCCCAGTGTTGTACAGCTTCCTTCTTCACCTTTCCGAAGGTGCCGCTCTCTCCGGCTCCCGGAGGCGAAGAAGCGGCTTCTTCACGCAAAGACGATTGTGCCGCTCACTGTGCACTCCTTAGCGCGGCTTCTGCCGAAAGACGCCCGGGAGCGGCTCTTAGCTCCGGACAGCATCGTACCTTCGTCTTTAGCGTCTCTTCTCGTCTACATCTTAGCAAAAAGCTTTTCTACTATGTCTGGCTCGGAAAAACTGTGCCAGCACAGAAAACATCTCCCATCGTGTTCTAGACGTTGCACGGAGGTCTTCCAAGTGTTTGGCATGAAGAAAAGAAAAGTTGTCCAAAACAGCTTCCAATCGAATGTTCATGTGATTGGAAAAGTCAGGAGAGTGCAAAGGTACTGTTTTCTAGCAGTTGGCAAGCTGCGCACACAATCCCAGTGTTGTACAGCTTCCTTCTTCACCTTTCCGAAGGTGCCGCTCTCTCCGGCTCCCGGAGGCGAAGAAGCGGCTTCTTCGCGCAAAGACGATTGTGCCGCTCACTGTGCACTCCTTAGCGCGGCTTCTGCCGAAAGACGCCCGGGAGCGGCTCTTAGCTCCGGACAGCATCGTACCTTCGTCTTTAGCGTCTCTTCTCGTCTACATCTTAGCAAAAAGCTTTTCCACTATGTCTGGCGAGGAAAAACTGTGCCAGCACAGAAAACATCTCCCATCGTGTTCTAGACGTTGCACGGAGGTCTTCCAAGTGTTTGGCATGAAGAAAAGAAAAGTTGTCCAAAACAGCTTCCAATCGAATGTTCATGTGATTGGAAAAGTCAGGAGAGTGCAAAGGTACTGTTTTCTAGCAGTTGGCAAGCTGCGCACACAATCCCAGTGTTGTACAGCTTCCTTCTTCACCTTTCCGAAGGTGCCGCTCTCTCCGGCTCCCGGAGGCGAAGAAGCGGCTTCTTCGCGCAAAGACGATTGTGCCGCTCACTGTGCACTCCTTAGCGCGGCTTCTGCCGAAAGACGCCCGGGAGCGGCTCTTAGCTCCGGACAGCATCGTACCTTCGTCTTTAGCGTCTCTTCTCGTCTACATCTTAGCAAAAAGCTTTTCCACTATGTCTGGCGAGGAAAAACTGTGCCAGCACAGAAAACATCTCCCATCGTGTTCTAGACGTTGCACGGAGGTCTTCCAAGTGTTTGGCATGAAGAAAAGAAAAGTTGTCCAAAACAGCTTCCAATCGAATGTTCATGTGATTGGAAAAGTCAGGAGAGTGCAAAGGTACTGTTTTCTAGCAGTTGGCAAGCTGCGCACACAATCCCAGTGTTGTACAGCTTCCTTCTTCACCTTTCCGATGCTGCCGCTCTCTCCGGCTCCCGGAGGCGAAGAAGCGGCTTCTTCGCGCAAAGACGATTGTGCCGCTCACTGTGCACTCCTTAGCGCGGCTTCTGCCGAAAGACGCCCGGGAGCGGCTCTTAGCTCCGGACAGCATCGTACCTTCGTCTTTAGCGTCTCTTCTCGTCTACATCTTAGCAAAAAGCTTTTCTACTATGTCTGGCTCGGAAAAACTGTGCCAGCACAGAAAACATCTCCCATCGTGTTCTAGACGTTGCACGGAGGTCTTCCAAGTGTTTGGCATGAAGAAAAGAAAAGTTGTCCAAAACAGCTTCCAATCGAATGTTCATGTGATTGGAAAAGTCAGGAGAGTGCAAAGGTACTGTTTTCTAGCAGTTGGCAAGCTGCGCACACAATCCCAGTGTTGTACAGCTTCCTTCTTCACCTTTCCGAAGGTGCCGCTCTCTCCGGCTCCCGGAGGCGAAGAAGCGGCTTCTTCGCGCAAAGACGATTGTGCCGCTCACTGTGCACTCCTTAGCGCGGCTTCTGCCGAAAGACGCCCGGGAGCGGCTCTTAGCTCCGGACAGCATCGTACCTTCGTCTTTAGCGTCTCTTCTCGTCTACACCTTAGCAAAAAGCTTTTCTACTATGTCTGGCTCGGAAAAACTGTGCCAGCACAGAAAACATCTCCCATCGTGTTCTAGACGTTGCACGGAGGTCTTCCAAGTGTTTGGCATGAAGAAAAGAAAAGGTGTCCAAAACAGCTTCCAATCGAATGTTCATGTGATTGGAAAAGTCAGGAGAGTGCAAAGGTACTGTTTTCTAGCAGTTGGCAAGCTGCGCACACAATCCCAGTGTTGTACAGCTTCCTTCTTCACCTTTCCGAAGGTGCCGCTCTCTCCGGCTCCCGGAGGCGAAGAAGCGGCTTCTTCGCGCAAAGACGATTGTGCCGCTCACTGTGCACTCCTTAGCGCGGCTTCTGCCGAAAGACGCCCGGGAGCGGCTCTTAGCTCCGGACAGCATCGTACCTTCGTCTTTAGCGTCTCTTCTCGTCTACATCTTAGCAAAAAGCTTTTCTACTATGTCTGGCTCGGAAAAACTGTGCCAGCACAGAAAACATCTCCCATCGTGTTCTAGACGTTGCACGGAGGTCTTCCAAGTGTTTGGCATGAAGAAAAGAAAAGTTGTCCAAAACCGCTTCCAATCGAATGTTCATGTGATTGGAAAAGTCAGGAGAGTGCAAAGGTACTGTTTTCTAGCAGTTGGCAAGCTGCGCACACAATCCCAGTGTTGTACAGCTTCCTTCTTCACCTTTCCGAAGGTGCCGCTCTCTCCGGCTCCCGGAGGCGAAGAAGCGGCTTCTTCGCGCAAAGACGATTGTGCCGCTCACTGTGCACTCCTTAGCGCGGCTTCTGCCGAAAGACGCCCGGGAGCGGCTCTTAGCTCCGGACAGCATCGTACCTTCGTCTTTAGCGTCTCTTCTCGTCTACATCTTAGCAAAAAGCTTTTCCACTATGTCTGGCGAGGAAAAACTGTGCCAGCACAGAAAACATCTCCCATCGTGTTCTAGACGTTGCACGGAGGTCTTCCAAGTGTTTGGCATGAAGAAAAGAAAAGTTTTCCAAAACAGCTTCCAATCGAATGTTCATGTGATTGGAAAAGTCAGGAGAGTGCAAAGGTACTGTTTTCTAGCAGTTGGCAAGCTGCGCACACAATCCCAGTGTTGTACAGCTTCCTTCTTCACCTTTCCGAAGGTGCCGCTCTCTCCGGCTGCCGGAGGCGAAGAAGCGGCTTCTTCGCGCAAAGACGATTGTGCCGCTCACTGTGCACTCCTTAGCGCGGCTTCTGCCGAAAGACGCCCGGGAGCGGCTCTTAGCTCCGGACAGCATCGTACCTTCGTCTTTAGCGTCTCTTCTCGTCTACATCTTAGCAAAAAGCTTTTCTACTATGTCTGGCTCGGAAAAACTGTGCCAGCACAGAAAACATCTCCCATCGTGTTCTAGACGTTGCACGGAGGTCTTCCAAGTGTTTGACATGAAGAAAAGAAAAGGTGTCCAAAACAGCTTCCAATCGAATGTTCATGTGATTGGAAAAGTCAGGAGAGTGCAAAGGTACTGTTTTCTAGCAGTTGGCAAGCTGCGCACACAATCCCAGTGTTGTACAGCTTCCTTCTTCACCTTTCCGAAGGTGCCGCTCTCTCCGGCTCCCGGAGGCGAAGAAGCGGCTTCTTCGCGCAAAGACGATTGTGCCGCTCACTGTGCACTCCTTAGCGCGGCTTCTGCCGAAAGACGCCCGGGAGCGGCTCTTAGCTCCGGACAGCATCGTACCTTCGTCTTTAGCGTCTCTTCTCGTCTACATCTTAGCAAAAAGCTTTTCTACTATGTCTGGCTCGGAAAAACTGTGCCAGCACAGAAAACATCTCCCATCGTGTTCTAGACGTTGCACGGAGGTCTTCCAAGTGTTTGGCATGAAGAAAAGAAAAGTTGTCCAAAACAGCTTCCAATCGAATGTTCATGTGATTGGAAAAGTCAGGAGAGTGCAAAGGTACTGTTTTCTAGCAGTTGGCAAGCTGCGCACACAATCCCAGTGTTGTACAGGTTCCTTCTTCACCTTTCCGAAGGTGCCGCTCTCTCCGGCTCCCGGAGGCGAAGAAGCGGCTTCTTCGCGCAAAGACGATTGTGCCGCTCACTGTGCACTCCTTAGCGCGGCTTCTGCCGAAAGACGCCCGGGAGCGGCTCTTAGCTCCGGACAGCATCGTACCTTCGTCTTTAGCGTCTCTTCTCGTCTACATCTTAGCAAAAAGCTTTTCTACTATGTCTGGCTCGGAAAAATTGTGCCAGCACAGAAAACATCTCCCATCGTGTTCTAGACGTTGCACGGAGGTCTTCCAAGTGTTTGGCATGAAGAAAAGTAAAGTTGTCCAAAACAGCTTCCAATCGAATGTTCATGTGATTGGAAAAGTCAGGAGAGTGCAAAGGTACTGTTTTCTAGCAGTTGGCAAGCTGCGCACACAATCCCAGTGTTGTACAGCTTCCTTCTTCACCTTTCCGAAGGTGCCGCTCTCTCCGGCTCCCGGAGGCGAAGAAGCGGCTTCTTCGCGCAAAGACGATTGTGCCGCTCACTGTGCACTCCTTAGCGCGGCTTCTGCCGAAAGACGCCCGGGAGCGGCTCTTAGCTCCGGACAGCATCGTACCTTCGTCTTTAGCGTCTCTTCTCGTCTACATCTTAGCAAAAAGCTTTTCTACTATGTCTGGCTCGGAAAAACTGTGCCAGCACAGAAAACATCTCCCATCGTGTTCTAGACGTTGCACGGAGGTCTTCCAAGTGTTTGGCATGAAGAAAAGAAAAGTTGTCCAAAACAGCTTCCAATCGAATGTTCATGTGATTGGAAAAGTCAGGAGAGTGCAAAGGTACTGTTTACTAGCAGCTGGCAAGCTGCGCACACAATCCCAGTGTTGTACAGCTTCCTTCTTCACCTTTCCGAAGGTGCCGCTCTCTCCGGCTCCCGGAGGCGAAGAAGCGGCTTCTTCGCGCAAAGACGATTGTGCCGCTCACTGTGCACTCCTTAGCGCGGCTTCTGCCGAAAGACGCCTGGGAGCGGCTCTTAGCTCCGGACAGCATCGTACCTTCGTCTTTAGCGTCTCTTCTCGTCTACATCTTAGCAAAAAGCTTTTCTACTATGTCTGGCTCGGAAAAACTGTGCCAGCACAGAAAACATCTCCCATCGTGTTCTAGACGTTGCACGGAGGTCTTCCAAGTGTTTGGCATGAAGAAAAGAAAAGTTGTCCAAAACAGCTTCCAATCGAATGTTCATGTGATTGGAAAAGTCAGGAGAGTGCAAAGGTACTGTTTTCTAGCAGTTGGCAAGCTGCGCACACAATCCCAGTGTTGTACAGCTTCCTTCTTCACCTTTCCGAAGGTGCCGCTCTCTCCGGCTCCCGGAGGCGAAGAAGCGGCTTCTTCGCGCAAAGACGATTGTGCCGCTCACTGTGCACTCCTTAGCGCGGCTTCTGCCGAAAGACGCCCGGGAGCGGCTCTTAGCTCCGGACAGCATCGTACCTTCGTCTTTAGCGTCTCTTCTCGTCTACATCTTAGCAAAAAGCTTTTCCACTATGTCTGGCTCGGAAAAACTGTGCCAGCACAGAAAACATCTCCCATCGTGTTCTAGACGTTGCACGGAGGTCTTCCAAGTGTTTGGCATGAAGAAAAGAAAAGGTGTCCAAAACAGCTTCCAATCGAATGTTCATGTGATTGGAAAAGTCAGGAGAGTGCAAAGGTACTGTTTTCTAGCAGTTGGCAAGCTGCGCACACAATCCCAGTGTTGTACAGCTTCCTTCTTCACCTTTCCGAAGGTGCCGCTCTCTCCGGCTCCCGGAGGCGAAGAAGCGGCTTCTTCGCGCAAAGACGATTGTGCCGCTCACTGTGCACTCCTTAGCGCGGCTTCTGCCGAAAGACGCCCGGGAGCGGCTCTTAGCTCCGGACAGCATCGTACCTTCGTCTTTAGCGTCTCTTCTCGTCTACATCTTAGCAAAAAGCTTTTCTACTATGTCTGGCTCGGAAAAACTGTGCCAGCACAGAAAACATCTCCCATCGTGTTCTAGACGTTGCACGAAGGTCTTCCAAGTGTTTGGCATGAAGAAAAGAAAAGTTGTCCAAAACAGCTTCCAATCGAATGTTCATGTGATTGGAAAAGTCAGGAGAGTGCAAAGGTACTGTTTTCTAGCAGTTGGCAAGCTGCGCACACAATCCCAGTGTTGTACAGCTTCCTTCTTCACCTTTCCGAAGGTGCCGCTCTCTCCGGCTCCCGGAGGCGAAGAAGCGGCTTCTTCGCGCAAAGACGATTGTGCCGCTCACTGTGCACTCCTTAGCGCGGCTTCTGCCGAAAGACGCCCGGGAGCGGCTCTTAGCTCCGGACAGCATCGTACCTTCGTCTTTAGCGTCTCTTCTCGTCTACATCTTAGCAAAAAGCTTTTCTACTATGTCTGGCTCGGAAAAATTGTGCCAGCACAGAAAACATCTCCCATCGTGTTCTAGACGTTGCACGGAGGTCTTCCAAGTGTTTGGCATGAAGAAAAGAAAAGTTGTCCAAAACAGCTTCCAATCGAATGTTCATGTGATTGGAAAAGTCAGGAGAGTGCAAAGGTACTGTTTTCTAGCAGTTGGCAAGCTGCGCACACAATCCCAGTGTTGTACAGCTTCCTTCTTCACCTTTCCGAAGGTGCCGCTCTCTCCGGCTCCCGGAGGCGAAGAAGCGGCTTCTTCGCGCAAAGACGATTGTGCCGCTCACTGTGCACTCCTTAGCGCGGCTTCTGCCGAAAGACGCCCGGGAGCGGCTCTTAGCTCCGGACAGCATCGTACCTTCGTCTTTAGCGTCTCTTCTCGTCTACATCTTAGCAAAAAGCTTTTCTACTATGTCTGGCTCGGAAAAACTGTGCCAGCACAGAAAACATCTCCCATCGTGTTCTAGACGTTGCACGGAGGTCTTCCAAGTGTTTGGCATGAAGAAAAGAAAAGTTGTCCAAAACAGCTTCCAATCGAATGTTCATGTGATTGGAAAAGTCAGGAGAGTGCAAAGGTACTGTTTACTAGCAGCTGGCAAGCTGCGCACACAATCCCAGTGTTGTACAGCTTCCTTCTTCACCTTTCCGAAGGTGCCGCTCTCTCCGGCTCCCGGAGGCGAAGAAGCGGCTTCTTCGCGCAAAGACGATTGTGCCGCTCACTGTGCACTCCTTAGCGCGGCTTCTGCCGAAAGACGCCCGGGAGCGGCTCTTAGCTCCGGACAGCATCGTACCTTCGTCTTTAGCGTCTCTTCTCGTCTACATCTTAGCAAAAAGCTTTTCCACTATGTCTGGCTCGGAAAAACTGTGCCAGCACAGAAAACATCTCCCATCGTGTTCTAGACGTTGCACGGAGGTCTTCCAAGTGTTTGGCATGAAGAAAAGAAAAGTTGTCCAAAACAGCTTCCAATCGAATGTTCATGTGATTGGAAAAGTCAGGAGAGTGCAAAGGTACTGTTTTCTAGCAGTTGGCAAGCTGCGCACACAATCCCAGTGTTGTACAGCTTCCTTCTTCACCTTTCCGAAGGTGCCGCTCTCTCCGGCTCCCGGAGGCGAAGAAGCGGCTTCTTCGCGCAAAGACGATTGTGCCGCTCACTGTGCACTCCTTAGCGCGGCTTCTGCCGAAAGACGCCCGGGAGCGGCTCTTAGCTCCGGACAGCATCGTACCTTCGTCTTTAGCGTCTCTTCTCGTCTACATCTTAGCAAAAAGCTTTTCTACTATGTCTGGCTCGGAAAAACTGTGCCAGCACAGAAAACATCTCCCATCGTGTTCTAGACGTTGCACGGAGGTCTTCCAAGTGTTTGGCATGAAGAAAAGAAAAGTTGTCCAAAACAGCTTCCAATCGAATGTTCATGTGATTGGAAAAGTCAGGAGAGTGCAAAGGTACTGTTTTCTAGCAGTTGGCAAGCTGCGCACACAATCCCAGTGTTGTACAGCTTCCTTCCTCACCTTTCCGAAGGTGCCGCTCTCTCCGGCTCCCGGAGGCGAAGAAGCGGCTTCTTCGCGCAAAGACGATTGTGCCGCTCACTGTGCACTCCTTAGCGCGGCTTCTGCCGAAAGACGCCCGGGAGCGGCTCTTATCTCCGGACAGCATCGTACCTTCGTCTTTAGCGTCTCTTCTCGTCTACATCTTAGCAAAAAGCTTTTCTACTATGTCTGGCTTGGAAAAACTGTGCCAGCACAGAAAACATCTCCCATCGTGTTCTAGACGTTGCACGGAGATCTTCCAAGTGTTTGGCATGAAGAAAAGAAAAGTTGTCCAAAACAGCTTCCAATCGAATGTTCATGTGATTGGAAAAGTCAGGAGAGTGCAAAGGTACTGTTTTCTAGCAGTTGGCAAGCTGCGCACACAATCCCAGTGTTGTACAGCTTCCTTCTTCACCTTTCCGAAGGTGCCGCTCTCTCCGGCTCCCGGAGCCGAAGAAGCGGCTTCTTCGCGCAAAGACGATTGTGCCGCTCACTGTGCACTCCTTAGCGTGGCTTCTGCCGAAAGACGCCCGGGAGCGGCTCTTAGCTCCGGAGAGCATCGTACCTTCGTCTTTAGCGTCTCTTCTCGTCTACATCTTAGCAAAAAGCTTTTCTACTATGTCTGGCTCGGAAAAACTGTGCCAGCACAGAAAACATCTCCCATCGTGTTCTAGACGTTGCACGAAGGTCTTCCAAGTGTTTGGCATGAAGAAAAGAAAAGTTGTCCAAAACAGCTTCCAATCGAATGTTCATGTGATTGGAAAAGTCAGGAGAGTGCAAAGGTACTGTTTTCTAGCAGTTGGCAAGCTGCGCACACAATCCCAGTGTTGTACAGCTTCCTTCTTCACCTTTCCGAAGGTGCCGCTCTCTCCGGCTCCCGGAGGCGAAGAAGCGGCTTCTTCGCGCAAAGACGATTGTGCCGCTCACTGTGCACTCCTTAGCGCGGCTTCTGCCGAAAGACGCCCGGGAGCGGCTCTTAGCTCTGGACAGCATCGTACCTTCGTCTTTAGCGTCTCTTCTCGTCTACATCTTAGCAAAAAGCTTTTCCACTATGTCTGGCGAGAAAAAACTGTGCCAGCACAGAAAACATCTCCCATCGTGTTCTAGACGTTGCACGGAGGTCTTCCAAGTGTTTGGCATGAAGAAAAGAAAAGTTGTCCAAAACAGCTTCCAATCGAATGTTCATGTGATTGGAAAAGTCAGGAGAGTGCAAAGGTACTGTTTTCTAGCAGTTGGCAAGCTGCGCACACAATCCCAGTGTTGTACAGCTTCCTTCTTCACCTTTCCGAAGGTGCCGCTCTCTCCGGCTCCCGGAGGCGAAGAAGCGGCTTCTTCGCGCAAAGACGATTGTGCCGCTCACTGTGCACTCCTTAGCGCGGCTTCTGCCGAAAGACGCCCGGGAGCGGCTCTTAGCTCCGGACAGCATTGTACCTTCGTCTTTAGCGTCTCTTCTCGTCTACATCTTAGCAAAAAGCTTTTCTACTATGTCTGGCTCGGAAAAACTGTGCCAGCACAGAAAACATCTCCCATCGTGTTCTAGACGTTGCACGGAGGTCTTCCAAGTGTTTGGCATGAAGAAAAGAAAAGTTGTCCAAAACAGCTTCCAATCGAATGTTCATGTGATTGGAAAAGTCAGGAGAGTGCAAAGGTACTGTTTTCTAGCAGTTGGCAAGCTGCGCACACAATCCCAGTGTTGTACAGCTTCCTTCTTCACCTTTCTGAAGGTGCCGCTCTCTCCGGCTCCCGGAGGCGAAGAAGCGGCTTCTTCGTGCAAAGACGATTGTGCCGCTCACTGTGAACTCCTTAGCGCGGCTTCTGCCGAAAGACGCCCGGGAGCGGCTCTTAGCTCCGGACAGCATCGTACCTTCGTCTTTAGCGTCTCTTCTCGTCTACATCTTAGCAAAAAGCTTTTCTACTATGTCTGGCTTGGAAAAACTGTGCCAGCACAGAAAACATCTCCCATCGTGTTCTAGACGTTGCACGGAGATCTTCCAAGTGTTTGGCATGAAGAAAAGAAAAGTTGTCCAAAACAGCTTCCAATCGAATGTTCATGTGATTGGAAAAGTCAGGAGAGTGCAAAGGTACTGTTTTCTAGCAGTTGGCAAGCTGCGCACACAATCCCAGTGTTGTACAGCTTCCTTCTTCACCTTTCCGAAGGTGCCGCTCTCTCCGGCTCCCGGAGGCGAAGAAGCGGCTTCTTCGCGCAAAGACGATTGTGCCGCTCACTGTGCACTCCTTAGCGCGGCTTCTGCCGAAAGACGCCCGGGAGCGGCTCTTAGCTCCGGACAGCATCGTACCTTCGTCTTTAGCGTCTCTTCTCGTCTACATCTTAGCAAAAAGCTTTTCCACTATGTCTGGCTCGGAAAAACAGTGCCAGCACAGAAAACATCTCCCATCGTGTTCTAGACGTTGCACGAAAGTCTTCCAAGTGTTTGGCATGAAGAAAAGAAAAGTTGTCCAAAACAGCTTCCAATCGAATGTTCATGTGGTTGGAAAAGTCAGGAGAGTGCAAAGGTACTGTTTTCTAGCAGTTGGCAAGCTGCGCACACAATCCCAGTGTTGTACAGCTTCCTTCTTCACCTTTCCGAAGGTGCCGCTCTCTCCGGCTCCCGGAGGCGAAGAAGCGGCTTCTTCACGCAAAGACGATTGTGCCGCTCACTGTGCACTCCTTAGCGCGGCTTCTGCCGAAAGACGCCCGGGAGCGGCTCTTAGCTCCGGACAGCATCGTACCTTCGTCTTTAGCGTCTCTTCTCGTCTACATCTTAGCAAAAAGCTTTTCCACTATGTCTGGCGAGGAAAAACTGTGCCAGCACAGAAAACATCTCCCATCGTGTTCTAGACGTTGCACGGAGGTCTTCCAAGTGTTTGGCATGAAGAAAAGAAAAGTTGTCCAAAACAGCTTCCAATCGAATGTTCATGTGATTGGAAAAGTCAGGAGAGTGCAAAGGTACTGTTTTCTAGCAGTTGGCAAGCTGCGCACACAATCCCAGTGTTGTACAGCTTCCTTCTTCACCTTTCCGAAGGTGCCGCTCTCTCCGGCTCCCGGAGGCGAAGAAGCGGCTTCTTCGCGCAAAGACGATTGTGCCGCTCACTGTGCACTCCTTAGCGCGGCTTCTGCCGAAAGACGCCCGGGAGCGGCTCTTAGCTCCAGACAGCATTGTACCTTCGTCTTTAGCGTCTCTTCTCGTCTACATCTTAGCAAAAAGCTTTTCTACTATGTCTGGCTCGGAAAAACTGTGCCAGCACAGAAAACATCTCCCATCGTGTTCTAGACGTTGCACGGAGGTCTTCCAAGTGTTTGGCATGAAGAAAAGAAAAGTTGTCCAAAACAGCTTCCAATCGAATGTTCATGTGATTGGAAAAGTCAGGAGAGTGCAAAGGTACTGTTTTCTAGCAGTTGGCAAGCTGCGCACACAATCCCAGTGTTGTACAGCTTCCTTCTTCACCTTTCCGAAGGTGCCGCTCTCTCCGGCTCCCGGAGGCGAAGAAGCGGCTTCTTCGCGCAAAGACGATTGTGCCGCTCACTGTGCACTCCTTAGCGCCGCTTCTGCCGAAAGACGCCCGGGAGCGGCTCTTAGCTCCGGACAGCATCGTACCTTCGTCTTTAGCGTCTCTTCTCGTCTACATCTTAGCAAAAAGCTTTTCTACTATGTCTGGCTCGGAAAAACTGTGCCAGCACAGAAAACATCTCCCATCGTGTTCTAGACGTTGCACGGAGGTCTTCCAAGTGTTTGGCATGAAGAAAAGAAAAGTTGTCCAAAACAGCTTCCAATCGAATGTTCATGTGATTGGAAAAGTCAGGAGAGTGCAAAGGTACTGTTTTCTAGCAGTTGGCAAGCTGCGCACACAATCCCAGTGTTGTACAGCTTCCTTCTTCACCTTTCCGAAGGTGCCGCTCTCTCCGGCTCCCGGAGGCGAAGAAGCGGCTTCTTCACGCAAAGACGATTGTGCCGCTCACTGTGCACTCCTTAGCGCGGCTTCTGCCGAAAGACGCCCGGGAGCGGCTCTTAGCTCCGGACAGCATCGTACCTTCGTCTTTAGCGTCTCTTCTCGTCTACATCTTAGCAAAAAGCTTTTCCACTATGTCTGGCGAGGAAAAACTGTGCCAGCACAGAAAACATCTCCCATCGTGTTCTAGACGTTGCACGGAGGTCTTCCAAGTGTTTGGCATGAAGAAAAGAAAAGTTGTCCAAAACAGCTTCCAATCGAATGTTCATGTGATTGGAAAAGTCAGGAGAGTGCAAAGGTACTGTTTTCTAGCAGTTGGCAAGCTGCGCACACAATCCCAGTGTTGTACAGCTTCCTTCTTCACCTTTCCGAAGGTGCCGCTCTCTCCGGCTCCCGGAGGCGAAGAAGCGGCTTCTTCGCGCAAAGACGATTGTGCCGCTCACTGTGCACTCCTTAGCGCGGCTTCTGCCGAAAGACGCCCGGGAGCGGCTCTTAGCTCCAGACAGCATTGTACCTTCGTCTTTAGCGTCTCTTCTCGTCTACATCTTAGCAAAAAGCTTTTCTACTATGTCTGGCTCGGAAAAACTGTGCCAGCACAGAAAACATCTCCCATCGTGTTCTAGACGTTGCACGGAGGTCTTCCAAGTGTTTGGCATGAAGAAAAGAAAAGTTGTCCAAAACAGCTTCCAATCGAATGTTCATGTGATTGGAAAAGTCAGGAGAGTGCAAAGGTACTGTTTTCTAGCAGTTGGCAAGCTGCGCACACAATCCCAGTGTTGTACAGCTTCCTTCTTCACCTTTCCGAAGGTGCCGCTCTCTCCGGCTCCCGGAGGCGAAGAAGCGGCTTCTTCGCGCAAAGACGATTGTGCCGCTCACTGTGCACTCCTTAGCGCCGCTTCTGCCGAAAGACGCCCGGGAGCGGCTCTTAGCTCCGGACAGCATCGTACCTTCGTCTTTAGCGTCTCTTCTCGTCTACATCTTAGCAAAAAGCTTTTCTACTATGTCTGGCTCGGAAAAACTGTGCCAGCACAGAAAACATCTCCCATCGTGTTCTAGACGTTGCACGGAGGTCTTCCAAGTGTTTGGCATGAAGAAAAGAAAAGTTGTCCAAAACAGCTTCCAATCGAATGTTCATGTGATTGGAAAAGTCAGGAGAGTGCAAAGGTACTGTTTTCTAGCAGTTGGCAAGCTGCGCACACAATCCCAGTGTTGTACAGCTTCCTTCTTCACCTTTCCGAAGGTGCCGCTCTCTCCGGCTCCCGGAGGCGAAGAAGCGGCTTCTTCGCGCAAAGACGATTGTGCCGCTCACTGTGCACTCCTTAGCGCGGCTTCTGCCGAAAGACGCCCGGGAGCGGCTCTTAGCTCCGGACAGCATCGTACCTTCGTCTTTAGCGTCTCTTCTCGTCTACATCTTAGCAAAAAGCTTTTCTACTATGTCTGGCTCGGAAAAACTGTGCCAGCACAGAAAACATCTCCCATCGTGTTCTAGACGTTGCACGGAGGTCTTCCAAGTGTTTGGCATGAAGAAAAGAAAAGTTGTCCAAAACAGCTTCCAATCGAATGTTCATGTGATTGGAAAAGTCAGGAGAGTGCAAAGGTACTGTTTTCTAGCAGTTGGCAAGCTGCGCACACAATCCCAGTGTTGTACAGCTTCCTTCTTCACCTTTCCGAAGGTGCCGCTCTCTCCGGCTCCCGGAGGGGAAGAAGCGGCTTCTTCGCGCAAAGACGATTGTGCCGCTCACTGTGCACTCCTTAGCGCGGCTTCTGCCGAAAGACGCCCGGGAGCGGCTCTTAGCTCCGGACAGCATCGTACCTTCGTCTTTAGCGTCTCTTCTCGTCTACATCTTAGCAAAAAGCTTTTCCACTATGTCTGGCTCGGAAAAACAGTGCCAGCACAGAAAACATCTCCCATCGTGTTCTAGACGTTGCACGAAAGTCTTCCAAGTGTTTGGCATGAAGAAAAGAAAAGTTGTCCAAAACAGCTTCCAATCGAATGTTCATGTGGTTGGAAAAGTCAGGAGAGTGCAAAGGTACTGTTTTCTAGCAGTTGGCAAGCTGCGCACACAATCCCAGTGTTGTACAGCTTCCTTCTTCACCTTTCCGAAGGTGCCGCTCTCTCCGGCTCCCGGAGGCGAAGAAGCGGCTTCTTCACGCAAAGACGATTGTGCCGCTCACTGTGCACTCCTTAGCGCGGCTTCTGCCGAAAGACGCCCGGGAGCGGCTCTTAGCTCCGGACAGCATCGTACCTTCGTCTTTAGCGTCTCTTCTCGTCTACATCTTAGCAAAAAGCTTTTCCACTATGTCTGGCGAGGAAAAACTGTGCCAGCACAGAAAACATCTCCCATCGTGTTCTAGACGTTGCACGGAGGTCTTCCAAGTGTTTGGCATGAAGAAAAGAAAAGTTGTCCAAAACAGCTTCCAATCGAATGTTCATGTGATTGGAAAAGTCAGGAGAGTGCAAAGGTACTGTTTTCTAGCAGTTGGCAAGCTGCGCACACAATCCCAGTGTTGTACAGCTTCCTTCTTCACCTTTCCGAAGGTGCCGCTCTCTCCGGCTCCCGGAGGCGAAGAAGCGGCTTCTTCGCGCAAAGACGATTGTGCCGCTCACTGTGCACTCCTTAGCGCGGCTTCTGCCGAAAGACGCCCGGGAGCGGCTCTTAGCTCCAGACAGCATTGTACCTTCGTCTTTAGCGTCTCTTCTCGTCTACATCTTAGCAAAAAGCTTTTCTACTATGTCTGGCTCGGAAAAACTGTGCCAGCACAGAAAACATCTCCCATCGTGTTCTAGACGTTGCACGGAGGTCTTCCAAGTGTTTGGCATGAAGAAAAGAAAAGTTGTCCAAAACAGCTTCCAATCGAATGTTCATGTGATTGGAAAAGTCAGGAGAGTGCAAAGGTACTGTTTTCTAGCAGTTGGCAAGCTGCGCACACAATCCCAGTGTTGTACAGCTTCCTTCTTCACCTTTCCGAAGGTGCCGCTCTCTCCGGCTCCCGGAGGCGAAGAAGCGGCTTCTTCGCGCAAAGACGATTGTGCCGCTCACTGTGCACTCCTTAGCGCCGCTTCTGCCGAAAGACGCCCGGGAGCGGCTCTTAGCTCCGGACAGCATCGTACCTTCGTCTTTAGCGTCTCTTCTCGTCTACATCTTAGCAAAAAGCTTTTCTACTATGTCTGGCTCGGAAAAACTGTGCCAGCACAGAAAACATCTCCCATCGTGTTCTAGACGTTGCACGGAGGTCTTCCAAGTGTTTGGCATGAAGAAAAGAAAAGTTGTCCAAAACAGCTTCCAATCGAATGTTCATGTGATTGGAAAAGTCAGGAGAGTGCAAAGGTACTGTTTTCTAGCAGTTGGCAAGCTGCGCACACAATCCCAGTGTTGTACAGCTTCCTTCTTCACCTTTCCGAAGGTGCCGCTCTCTCCGGCTCCCGGAGGCGAAGAAGCGGCTTCTTCGCGCAAAGACGATTGTGCCGCTCACTGTGCACTCCTTAGCGCGGCTTCTGCCGAAAGACGCCCGGGAGCGGCTCTTAGCTCCGGACAGCATCGTACCTTCGTCTTTAGCGTCTCTTCTCGTCTACATCTTAGCAAAAAGCTTTTCTACTATGTCTGGCTCGGAAAAACTGTGCCAGCACAGAAAACATCTCCCATCGTGTTCTAGACGTTGCACGGAGGTCTTCCAAGTGTTTGGCATGAAGAAAAGAAAAGTTGTCCAAAACAGCTTCCAATCGAATGTTCATGTGATTGGAAAAGTCAGGAGAGTGCAAAGGTACTGTTTTCTAGCAGTTGGCAAGCTGCGCACACAATCCCAGTGTTGTACAGCTTCCTTCTTCACCTTTCCGAAGGTGCCGCTCTCTCCGGCTCCCGGAGGCGAAGAAGCGGCTTCTTCGCGCAAAGACGATTGTGCTGCTCACTGTGCACTCCTTAGCGCGGCTTCTGCCGAAAGACGCCCGGGAGCGGCTCTTAGCTCCGGAGAGCATCGTACCTTCGTCTTTAGCGTCTCTTCTCGTCTACATCTTAGCAAAAAGCTTTTCTACTATGTCTGGCTTGGAAAAACTGTGCCAGCACAGAAAACATCTCCCATCGTGTTCTAGACGTTGCACGGAGATCTTCCAAGTGTTTGGCATGAAGAAAAGAAAAGGTGTCCAAAACAGCTTCCAATCGAATGTTCATGTGATTGGAAAAGTCAGGAGAGTGCAAAGGTACTGTTTTCTATCAGTTGGCAAGCTGCGCACACAATCCCAGTGTTGTACAGCTTCCTTCTTCACCTTTCCGATGCTGCCGCTCTCTCCGGCTCCCGGAGGCGAAGAAGCGGCTTCTTCGCGCAAAGACGATTGTGCCGCTCACTGTGCACTCCTTAGCGCGGCTTCTGCCGAAAGACGCCCGGGAGCGGCTCTTAGCTCCGGACAGCATCGTACCTTCGTCTTTAGCGTCTCTTCTCGTCTACATCTTAGCAAAAAGCTTTTCCACTATGTCTGGCTCGGAAAAACTGTGCCAGCACAGAAAACATCTCCCATCGTGTTCTAGACGTTGCACGGAGGTCTTCCAAGTGTTTGGCATGAAGAAAAGAAAAGTTGTCCAAAACAGCTTCCAATCGAATGTTCATGTGATTGGAAAAGTCAGGAGAGTGCAAAGGTACTGTTTTCTAGCAGTTGGCAAGCTGCGCACACAATCCCAGTGTTGTACAGCTTCCTTCTTCACCTTTCCGAAGGTGCCGCTCTCTCCGGCTCCCGGAGCCGAAGAAGCGGCTTCTTCGCGCAAAGACGATTGTGCCGCTCACTGTGCACTCCTTAGCGCGGCTTCTGCCGAAAGACGCCCGGGAGCGGCTCTTAGCTCCGGACAGCATCGTACCTTCGTCTTTAGCGTCTCTTCTCGTCTACATCTTAGCAAAAAGCTTTTCCACTATGTCTGGCTCGGAAAAACTGTGCCAGCACAGAAAACATCTCCCATCGTGTTCTAGACGTTGCACGAAGGTCTTCCAAGTGTTTGGCATGAAGAAAAGAAAAGTTGTCCAAAACAGCTTCCAATCGAATGTTCATGTGATTGGAAAAGTCAGGAGAGTGCAAAGGTACTGTTTTCTAGCAGTTGGCAAGCTGCGCACACAATCCCAGTGTTGTACAGCTTCCTTCTTCACCTTTCCGAAGGTGCCGCTCTCTCCGGCTCCCGGAGGCGAAGAAGCGGCTTCTTCGCGCAAAGACGATTGTGCCGCTCACTGTGCACTCCTTAGCGCGGCTTCTGCCGAAAGACGCCCGGGAGCGGCTCTTAGCTCCGGACAGCATCGTACCTTCGTCTTTAGCGTCTCTTCTCGTCTACATCTTAGCAAAAAGCTTTTCCACTATGTCTGGCGAGGAAAAACTGTGCCAGCACAGAAAACATCTCCCATCGTGTTCTAGACGTTGCACGGAGGTCTTCCAAGTGTTTGGCATGAAGAAAAGAAAAGGTGTCCAAAACAGCTTCCAATCGAATGTTCATGTGATTGGAAAAGTCAGGAGAGTGCAAAGGTACTGGTTTCTAGCAGTTGGCAAGCTGCGCACACAATCCCAGTGTTGTACAGCTTCCTTCTTCACCTTTCCGAAGGTGCCGCTCTCTCCGGCTCCCGGAGCCGAAGAAGCGGCTTCTTCGCGCAAAGACGATTGTGCCGCTCACTGTGCACTCCTTAGCGCGGCTTCTGCCGAAAGACGCCCGGGAGCGGCTCTTAGCTCCGGACAGCATCGTACCTTCGTCTTTAGCGTCTCTTCTCGTCTACATCTTAGCAAAAAGCTTTTCCACTATGTCTGGCTCGGAAAAACTGTGCCAGCACAGAAAACATCTCCCATCGTGTTCTAGACGTTGCACGGAGGTCTTCCAAGTGTTTGGCATGAAGAAAAGAAAAGTTGTCCAAAACAGCTTCCAATCGAATGTTCATGTGATTGGAAAAGTCAGGAGAGTGCAAAGGTACTGTTTTCTAGCAGTTGGCAAGCTGCGCACACAATCCCAGTGTTGTACAGCTTCCTTCTTCACCTTTCCGAAGGTGCCGCTCTCTCCGGCTCCCGGAGGCGAAGAAGCGGCTTCTTCGCGCAAAGACGATTGTGCCGCTCACTGTGCACTCCTTAGCGCGGCTTCTGCCGAAAGACGCCCGGGAGCGGCTCTTAGCTCCGGACAGCATCGTACCTTCGTCTTTAGCGTCTCTTCTCGTCTACATCTTAGCAAAAAGCTTTTCTACTATGTCTGGCTTGGAAAAACTGTGCCAGCACAGAAAACATCTCCCATCGTGTTCTAGACGTTGCACGGAGATCTTCCAAGTGTTTGGCATGAAGAAAAGAAAAGGTGTCCAAAACAGCTTCCAATCGAATGTTCATGTGATTGGAAAAGTCAGGAGAGTGCAAAGGTACTGTTTTCTATCAGTTGGCAAGCTGCGCACACAATCCCAGTGTTGTACAGCTTCCTTCTTCACCTTTCCGAAGGTGCCGCTCTCTCCGGCTCCCGGAGGCGAAGAAGCGGCTTCTTCGCGCAAAGACGATTGTGCCGCTCACTGTGCACTCCTTAGCGCGGCTTCTGCCGAAAGACGCCCGGGAGCGGCTCTTAGCTCCGGACAGCATCGTACCTTCGTCTTTAGCGTCTCTTCTCGTCTACATCTTAGCAAAAAGCTTTTCCACTATGTCTGGCGAGGAAAAACTGTGCCAGCACAGAAAACATCTCCCATCGTGTTCTAGACGTTGCACGGAGGTCTTCCAAGTGTTTGGCATGAAGAAAAGAAAAGTTGTCCAAAACAGCTTCCAATCGAATGTTCATGTGATTGGAAAAGTCAGGAGAGTGCAAAGGTACTGTTTTCTAGCAGTTGGCAAGCTGCGCACACAATCCCAGTGTTGTACAGCTTCCTTCTTCACCTTTCCGAAGGTGCCGCTCTCTCCGGCTCCCGGAGGCGAAGAAGCGGCTTCTTCGCGCAAAGACGATTGTGCCGCTCACTGTGCACTCCTTAGCGCGGCTTCTGCCGAAAGACGCCCGGGAGCGGCTCTTAGCTCCGGACAGCATCGTACCTTCGTCTTTAGCGTCTCTTCTCGTCTACATCTTAGCAAAAAGCTTTTCTACTATGTCTGGCTCGGAAAAACTGTGCCAGCACAGAAAACATCTCCCATCGTGTTCTAGACGTTGCACGGAGGTCTTCCAAGTGTTTGGCATGAAGAAAAGAAAAGTTGTCCAAAACAGCTTCCAATCGAATGTTCATGTGATTGGAAAAGTCAGGAGAGTGCAAAGGTACTGTTTTCTATCAGTTGGCAAGCTGCGCACACAATCCCAGTGTTGTACAGCTTCCTTCTTCACCTTTCCGAAGGTGCCGCTCTCTCCGGCTCCCGGAGCCGAAGAAGCGGCTTCTTCGCGCAAAGACGATTGTGCCGCTCACTGTGCACTCCTTAGCGCGGCTTCTGCCGAAAGACGCCCGGGAGCGGCTCTTAGCTCCGGAGAGCATCGTACCTTCGTCTTTAGCGTCTCTTCTCGTCTACATCTTAGCAAAAAGCTTTTCTACTATGTCTGGCTTGGAAAAACTGTGCCAGCACAGAAAACATCTCCCATCGTGTTCTAGACGTTGCACGGAGATCTTCCAAGTGTTTGGCATGAAGAAAAGAAAAGGTGTCCAAAACAGCTTCCAATCGAATGTTCATGTGATTGGAAAAGTCAGGAGAGTGCAAAGGTACTGTTTTCTATCAGTTGGCAAGCTGCGCACACAATCCCAGTGTTGTACAGCTTCCTTCTTCACCTTTCCGATGCTGCCGCTCTCTCCGGCTCCCGGAGGCGAAGAAGCGGCTTCTTCGCGCAAAGACGATTGTGCCGCTCACTGTGCACTCCTTAGCGCGGCTTCTGCCGAAAGACGCCCGGGAGCGGCTCTTAGCTCCGGACAGCATCGTACCTTCGTCTTTAGCGTCTCTTCTCGTCTACATCTTAGCAAAAAGCTTTTCCACTATGTCTGGCGAGGAAAAACTGTGCCAGCACAGAAAACATCTCCCATCGTGTTCTAGACGTTGCACGGAGGTCTTCCAAGTGTTTGGCATGAAGAAAAGAAAAGTTGTCCAAAACAGCTTCCAATCGAATGTTCATGTGATTGGAAAAGTCAGGAGAGTGCAAAGGTACTGTTTTCTAGCAGTTGGCAAGCTGCGCACACAATCCCAGTGTTGTACAGCTTCCTTCTTCACCTTTCCGAAGGTGCCGCTCTCTCCGGCTCCCGGAGGCGAAGAAGCGGCTTCTTCGCGCAAAGACGATTGTGCCGCTCACTGTGCACTCCTTAGCGCGGCTTCTGCCGAAAGACGCCCGGGAGCGGCTCTTAGCTCCGGACAGCATCGTACCTTCGTCTTTAGCGTCTCTTCTCGTCTACATCTTAGCAAAAAGCTTTTCCACTATGTCTGGCTCGGAAAAACTGTGCCAGCACAGAAAACATCTCCCATCGTGTTCTAGACGTTGCACGAAGGTCTTCCAAGTGTTTGGCATGAAGAAAAGAAAAGTTGTCCAAAACAGCTTCCAATCGAATGTTCATGTGATTGGAAAAGTCAGGAGAGTGCAAAGGTACTGTTTTCTAGCAGTTGGCAAGCTGCGCACACAATCCCAGTGTTGTACAGCTTCCTTCTTCACCTTTCCGAAGGTGCCGCTCTCTCCGGCTCCCGGAGGCGAAGAAGCGGCTTCTTCGCGCAAAGACGATTGTGCCGCTCACTGTGCACTCCTTAGCGCGGCTTCTGCCGAAAGACGCCCGGGAGCGGCTCTTAGCTCCGGACAGCATCGTACCTTCGTCTTTAGCGTCTCTTCTCGTCTACATCTTAGCAAAAAGCTTTTCCACTATGTCTGGCGAGGAAAAACTGTGCCAGCACAGAAAACATCTCCCATCGTGTTCTAGACGTTGCACGGAGGTCTTCCAAGTGTTTGGCATGAAGAAAAGAAAAGGTGTCCAAAACAGCTTCCAATCGAATGTTCATGTGATTGGAAAAGTCAGGAGAGTGCAAAGGTACTGGTTTCTAGCAGTTGGCAAGCTGCGCACACAATCCCAGTGTTGTACAGCTTCCTTCTTCACCTTTCCGAAGGTGCCGCTCTCTCCGGCTCCCGGAGCCGAAGAAGCGGCTTCTTCGCGCAAAGACGATTGTGCCGCTCACTGTGCACTCCTTAGCGCGGCTTCTGCCGAAAGACGCCCGGGAGCGGCTCTTAGCTCCGGACAGCATCGTACCTTCGTCTTTAGCGTCTCTTCTCGTCTACATCTTAGCAAAAAGCTTTTCCACTATGTCTGGCGAGGAAAAACTGTGCCAGCACAGAAAACATCTCCCATCGTGTTCTAGACGTTGCACGGAGGTCTTCCAAGTGTTTGGCATGAAGAAAAGAAAAGTTGTCCAAAACAGCTTCCAATCGAATGTTCATGTGATTGGAAAAGTCAGGAGAGTGCAAAGGTACTGTTTTCTAGCAGTTGGCAAGCTGCGCACACAATCCCAGTGTTGTACAGCTTCCTTCTTCACCTTTCCGAAGGTGCCGCTCTCTCCGGCTCCCGGAGGCGAAGAAGCGGCTTCTTCGCGCAAAGACGATTGTGCCGCTCACTGTGCACTCCTTAGCGCGGCTTCTGCCGAAAGACGCCCGGGAGCGGCTCTTAGCTCCGGACAGCATCGTACCTTCGTCTTTAGCGTCTCTTCTCGTCTACATCTTAGCAAAAAGCTTTTCTACTATGTCTGGCTTGGAAAAACTGTGCCAGCACAGAAAACATCTCCCATCGTGTTCTAGACGTTGCACGGAGATCTTCCAAGTGTTTGGCATGAAGAAAAGAAAAGGTGTCCAAAACAGCTTCCAATCGAATGTTCATGTGATTGGAAAAGTCAGGAGAGTGCAAAGGTACTGTTTTCTATCAGTTGGCAAGCTGCGCACACAATCCCAGTGTTGTACAGCTTCCTTCTTCACCTTTCCGAAGGTGCCGCTCTCTCCGGCTCCCGGAGGCGAAGAAGCGGCTTCTTCGCGCAAAGACGATTGTGCCGCTCACTGTGCACTCCTTAGCGCGGCTTCTGCCGAAAGACGCCCGGGAGCGGCTCTTAGCTCCGGACAGCATCGTACCTTCGTCTTTAGCGTCTCTTCTCGTCTACATCTTAGCAAAAAGCTTTTCCACTATGTCTGGCGAGGAAAAACTGTGCCAGCACAGAAAACATCTCCCATCGTGTTCTAGACGTTGCACGAAGGTCTTCCAAGTGTTTGGCATGAAGAAAAGAAAAGTTGTCCAAAACAGTTTCCAATCAAATGTTCATGTGATTGGAAAAGTCAGGAGAGTGCAAAGGTACTGTTTTCTATCAGTTGGCAAGCTGCGCACACAATCCCAGTGTTGTACAGCTTCCTTCTTCACCTTTCCGAAGGTGCCGCTCTCTCCGGCTCCCGGAGGCGAAGAAGCGGCTTCTTCGCGCAAAGACGATTGTGCCGCTCACTGTGCACTCCTTAGCGCGGCTTCTGCCGAAAGACGCCCGGGAGCGGCTCTTAGCTCCGGACAGCATCGTACCTTCGTCTTTAGCGTCTCTTCTCGTCTACATCTTAGCAAAAAGCTTTTCCACTATGTCTGGCTCGGAAAAACTGTGCCAGCACAGAAAACATCTCCCATCGTGTTCTAGACGTTGCACGGAGGTCTTCCAAGTGTTTGGCATGAAGAAAAGAAAAGTTGTCCAAAACAGCTTCCAATCGAATGTTCATGTGATTGGAAAAGTCAGGAGAGTGCAAAGGTACTGTTTTCTAGCAGTTGGCAAGCTGCGCACACAATCCCAGTGTTGTACAGCTTCCTTCTTCACCTTTCCGAAGGTGCCGCTCTCTCCGGCTCCCGGAGGCGAAGAAGCGGCTTCTTCGCGCAAAGACGATTGTGCCGCTCACTGTGCACTCCTTAGCGCGGCTTCTGCCGAAAGACGCCCGGGAGCGGCTCTTAGCTCCGGACAGCATCGTACCTTCGTCTTTAGCGTCTCTTCTCGTCTACATCTTAGCAAAAAGCTTTTCTACTATGTCTGGCTCGGAAAAACTGTGCCAGCACAGAAAACATCTCCCATCGTGTTCTAGACGTTGCACGGAGGTCTTCCAAGTGTTTGGCATGAAGAAAAGAAAAGTTGTCCAAAACAGCTTCCAATCGAATGTTCATGTGATTGGAAAAGTCAGGAGAGTGCAAAGGTACTGTTTTCTAGCAGTTGGCAAGCTGCGCACACAATCCCAGTGTTGTACAGCTTCCTTCTTCACCTTTCCGAAGGTGCCGCTCTCTCCGGCTCCCGGAGGCGAAGAAGCGGCTTCTTCGCGCAAAGACGATTGTGCCGCTCACTGTGCACTCCTTAGCGCAGCTTCTGCCGAAAGACGCCCGGGAGCGGCTCTTAGCTCCGGACAGCATCGTACCTTCGTCTTTAGCGTCTCTTCTCGTCTACATCTTAGCAAAAAGCTTTTCCACTATGTCTGGCGAGGAAAAACTGTGCCAGCACAGAAAACATCTCCCATCGTGTTCTAGACGTTGCACGAAGGTCTTCCAAGTGTTTGGCATGAAGAAAAGAAAAGTTGTCCAAAACAGCTTCCAATCGAATGTTCATGTGATTGGAAAAGTCAGGAGAGTGCAAAGGTACTGTTTTCTATCAGTTGGCAAGCTGCGCACACAATCCCAGTGTTGTACAGCTTCCTTCTTCACCTTTCCGAAGGTGCCGCTCTCTCCGGCTCCCGGAGGCGAAGAAGCGGCTTCTTCGCGCAAAGACGATTGTGCCGCTCACTGTGCACTCCTTAGCGCGGCTTCTGCCGAAAGACGCCCGGGAGCGGCTCTTAGCTCCGGACAGCATCGTACCTTCGTCTTTAGCGTCTCTTCTCGTCTACATCTTAGCAAAAAGCTTTTCCACTATGTCTGGCTCGGAAAAACTGTGCCAGCACAGAAAACATCTCCCATCGTGTTCTAGACGTTGCACGGAGGTCTTCCAAGTGTTTGGCATGAAGAAAAGAAAAGTTGTCCAAAACAGCTTCCAATCGAATGTTCATGTGATTGGAAAAGTCAGGAGAGTGCAAAGGTACTGTTTTCTAGCAGTTGGCAAGCTGCGCACACAATCCCAGTGTTGTACAGCTTCCTTCTTCACCTTTCCGAAGGTGCCGCTCTCTCCGGCTCCCGGAGGCGAAGAAGCGGCTTCTTCGCGCAAAGACGATTGTGCCGCTCACTGTGCACTCCTTAGCGCGGCTTCTGCCGAAAGACGCCCGGGAGCGGCTCTTAGCTCCGGACAGCATCGTACCTTCGTCTTTAGCGTCTCTTCTCGTCTACATCTTAGCAAAAAGCTTTTCTACTATGTCTGGCTCGGAAAAACTGTGCCAGCACAGAAAACATCTCCCATCGTGTTCTAGACGTTGCACGGAGGTCTTCCAAGTGTTTGGCATGAAGAAAAGAAAAGTTGTCCAAAACAGCTTCCAATCGAATGTTCATGTGATTGGAAAAGTCAGGAGAGTGCAAAGGTACTGTTTTCTAGCAGTTGGCAAGCTGCGCACACAATCCCAGTGTTGTACAGCTTCCTTCTTCACCTTTCCGAAGGTGCCGCTCTCTCCGGCTCCCGGAGGCGAAGAAGCGGCTTCTTCGCGCAAAGACGATTGTGCCGCTCACTGTGAACTCCTTAGCGCGGCTTCTGCCGAAAGACACCCGGGAGCGGCTCTTAGCTCCGGACAGCATCGTACCTTCGTCTTTAGCGTCTCTTCTCGTCTACATCTTAGCAAAAAGCTTTTCCACTATGTCTGGCGAGGAAAAACTGTGCCAGCACAGAAAACATCTCCCATCGTGTTCTAGACGTTGCACAGAGGTCTTCCAAGTGTTTGGCATGAAGAAAAGAAAAGTTGTCCAAAACAGCTTCCAATCGAATGTTCATGTGATTGGAAAAGTCAGGAGAGTGCAAAGGTACTGTTTTCTAGCAGTTGGCAAGCTGCGCACACAATCCCAGTGTTGTACAGCTTCCTTCTTCACCTTTCCGATGCTGCCGCTCTCTCCGGCTCCCGGAGGCGAAGAAGCGGCTTCTTCGCGCAAAGACGATTGTGCCGCTCACTGTGCACTCCTTAGCGCGGCTTCTGCCGAAAGACGCCCGGGAGCGGCTCTTAGCTCCGGACAGCATCGTACCTTCGTCTTTAGCGTCTCTTCTCGTCTACATCTTAGCAAAAAGCTTTTCCACTATGTCTGGCTCGGAAAAACTGTGCCAGCACAGAAAACATCTCCCATCGTGTTCTAGACGTTGCACGGAGGTCTTCCAAGTGTTTGGCATGAAGAAAAGAAAAGTTGTCCAAAACAGCTTCCAATCGAATGTTCATGTGATTGGAAAAGTCAGGAGAGTGCAAAGGTACTGTTTTCTATCAGTTGGCAAGCTGCGCACACAATCCCAGTGTTGTACAGCTTCCTTCTTCACCTTTCCGAAGGTGCCGCTCTCTCCGGCTCCCGGAGGCGAAGAAGCGGCTTCTTCGCGCAAAGACGATTGTGCCGCTCACTGTGCACTCCTTAGCGCGGCTTCTGCCGAAAGACGCCCGGGAGCGGCTCTTAGCTCCGGACAGCATCGTACCTTCGTCTTTAGCGTCTCTTCTCGTCTACATCTTAGCAAAAAGCTTTTCTACTATGTCTGGCTCGGAAAAACTGTGCCAGCACAGAAAACATCTCCCATCGTGTTCTAGACGTTGCACGGAGGTCTTCCAAGTGTTTGGCATGAAGAAAAGAAAAGTTGTCCAAAACAGCTTCCAATCGAATGTTCATGTGATTGGAAAAGTCAGGAGAGTGCAAAGGTACTGTTTTCTAGCAGTTGGCAAGCTGCGCACACAATCCCAGTGTTGTACAGCTTCCTTCTTCACCTTTCCGAAGGTGCCGCTCTCTCCGGCTCCCGGAGGCGAAGAAGCGGCTTCTTCGCGCAAAGACGATTGTGCCGCTCACTGTGCACTCCTTAGCGCGGCTTCTGCCGAAAGACGCCCGGGAGCGGCTCTTAGCTCTGGACAGCATCGTACCTTCGTCTTTAGCGTCTCTTCTCGTCTACATCTTAGCAAAAAGCTTTTCCACTATGTCTGGCGAGAAAAAACTGTGCCAGCACAGAAAACATCTCCCATCGTGTTCTAGACGTTGCACGGAGGTCTTCCAAGTGTTTGGCATGAAGAAAAGAAAAGTTGTCCAAAACAGCTTCCAATCGAATGTTCATGTGATTGGAAAAGTCAGGAGAGTGCAAAGGTACTGTTTTCTAGCAGTTGGCAAGCTGCGCACACAATCCCAGTGTTGTACAGCTTCCTTCTTCACCTTTCCGAAGGTGCCGCTCTCTCCGGCTCCCGGAGGCGAAGAAGCGGCTTCTTCGCGCAAAGACGATTGTGCCGCTCACTGTGCACTCCTTAGCGCGGCTTCTGCCGAAAGACGCCCGGGAGCGGCTCTTAGCTCCGGACAGCATTGTACCTTCGTCTTTAGCGTCTCTTCTCGTCTACATCTTAGCAAAAAGCTTTTCTACTATGTCTGGCTCGGAAAAACTGTGCCAGCACAGAAAACATCTCCCATCGTGTTCTAGACGTTGCACGGAGGTCTTCCAAGTGTTTGGCATGAAGAAAAGAAAAGTTGTCCAAAACAGCTTCCAATCGAATGTTCATGTGATTGGAAAAGTCAGGAGAGTGCAAAGGTACTGTTTTCTAGCAGTTGGCAAGCTGCGCACACAATCCCAGTGTTGTACAGCTTCCTTCTTCACCTTTCCGAAGGTGCCGCTCTCTCCGGCTCCCGGAGGCGAAGAAGCGGCTTCTTCGTGCAAAGACGATTGTGCCGCTCACTGTGAACTCCTTAGCGCGGCTTCTGCCGAAAGACGCCCGGGAGCGGCTCTTAGCTCCGGACAGCATCGTACCTTCGTCTTTAGCGTCTCTTCTCGTCTACATCTTAGCAAAAAGCTTTTCTACTATGTCTGGCTTGGAAAAACTGTGCCAGCACAGAAAACATCTCCCATCGTGTTCTAGACGTTGCACGGAGATCTTCCAAGTGTTTGGCATGAAGAAAAGAAAAGTTGTCCAAAACAGCTTCCAATCGAATGTTCATGTGATTGGAAAAGTCAGGAGAGTGCAAAGGTACTGTTTTCTAGCAGTTGGCAAGCTGCGCACACAATCCCAGTGTTGTACAGCTTCCTTCTTCACCTTTCCGAAGGTGCCGCTCTCTCCGGCTCCCGGAGGCGAAGAAGCGGCTTCTTCGCGCAAAGACGATTGTGCCGCTCACTGTGCACTCCTTAGCGCGGCTTCTTCCGAAAGACGCCCGGGAGCGGCTCTTAGCTCCGGACAGCATCGTACCTTCGTCTTTAGCGTCTCTTCTCGTCTACATCTTAGCAAAAAGCTTTTCCACTATGTCTGGCTCGGAAAAACAGTGCCAGCACAGAAAACATCTCCCATCGTGTTCTAGACGTTGCACGAAAGTCTTCCAAGTGTTTGGCATGAAGAAAAGAAAAGTTGTCCAAAACAGCTTCCAATCGAATGTTCATGTGGTTGGAAAAGTCAGGAGAGTGCAAAGGTACTGTTTTCTATCAGTTGGCAAGCTGCGCACACAATCCCAGTGTTGTACAGCTTCCTTCTTCACCTTTCCGAAGGTGCCGCTCTCTCCGGCTCCCGGAGGCGAAGAAGCGGCTTCTTCACGCAAAGACGATTGTGCCGCTCACTGTGCACTCCTTAGCGCGGCTTCTGCCGAAAGACGCCCGGGAGCGGCTCTTAGCTCCGGACAGCATCGTACCTTCGTCTTTAGCGTCTCTTCTCGTCTACATCTTAGCAAAAAGCTTTTCCACTATGTCTGGCGAGGAAAAACTGTGCCAGCACAGAAAACATCTCCCATCGTGTTCTAGACGTTGCACGGAGGTCTTCCAAGTGTTTGGCATGAAGAAAAGAAAAGTTGTCCAAAACAGCTTCCAATCGAATGTTCATGTGATTGGAAAAGTCAGGAGAGTGCAAAGGTACTGTTTTCTAGCAGTTGGCAAGCTGCGCACACAATCCCAGTGTTGTACAGCTTCCTTCTTCACCTTTCCGAAGGTGCCGCTCTCTCCGGCTCCCGGAGGCGAAGAAGCGGCTTCTTCGCGCAAAGACGATTGTGCCGCTCACTGTGCACTCCTTAGCGCGGCTTCTGCCGAAAGACGCCCGGGAGCGGCTCTTAGCTCCGGACAGCATCGTACCTTCGTCTTTAGCGTCTCTTCTCGTCTACATCTTAGCAAAAAGCTTTTCCACTATGTCTGGCTCGGAAAAACAGTGCCAGCACAGAAAACATCTCCCATCGTGTTCTAGACGTTGCACGAAAGTCTTCCAAGTGTTTGGCATGAAGAAAAGAAAAGTTGTCCAAAACAGCTTCCAATCGAATGTTCATGTGGTTGGAAAAGTCAGGAGAGTGCAAAGGTACTGTTTTCTATCAGTTGGCAAGCTGCGCACACAATCCCAGTGTTGTACAGCTTCCTTCTTCACCTTTCCGAAGGTGCCGCTCTCTCCGGCTCCCGGAGGCGAAGAAGCGGCTTCTTCACGCAAAGACGATTGTGCCGCTCACTGTGCACTCCTTAGCGCGGCTTCTGCCGAAAGACGCCCGGGAGCGGCTCTTAGCTCCGGACAGCATCGTACCTTCGTCTTTAGCGTCTCTTCTCGTCTACATCTTAGCAAAAAGCTTTTCCACTATGTCTGGCGAGGAAAAACTGTGCCAGCACAGAAAACATCTCCCATCGTGTTCTAGACGTTGCACGGAGGTCTTCCAAGTGTTTGGCATGAAGAAAAGAAAAGTTGTCCAAAACAGCTTCCAATCGAATGTTCATGTGATTGGAAAAGTCAGGAGAGTGCAAAGGTACTGTTTTCTAGCAGTTGGCAAGCTGCGCACACAATCCCAGTGTTGTACAGCTTCCTTCTTCACCTTTCCGAAGGTGCCGCTCTCTCCGGCTCCCGGAGGCGAAGAAGCGGCTTCTTCGCGCAAAGACGATTGTGCCGCTCACTGTGCACTCCTTAGCGCGGCTTCTGCCGAAAGACGCCCGGGAGCGGCTCTTAGCTCCAGACAGCATTGTACCTTCGTCTTTAGCGTCTCTTCTCGTCTACATCTTAGCAAAAAGCTTTTCTACTATGTCTGGCTCGGAAAAACTGTGCCAGCACAGAAAACATCTCCCATCGTGTTCTAGACGTTGCACGGAGGTCTTCCAAGTGTTTGGCATGAAGAAAAGAAAAGTTGTCCAAAACAGCTTCCAATCGAATGTTCATGTGATTGGAAAAGTCAGGAGAGTGCAAAGGTACTGTTTTCTAGCAGTTGGCAAGCTGCGCACACAATCCCAGTGTTGTACAGCTTCCTTCTTCACCTTTCCGAAGGTGCCGCTCTCTCCGGCTCCCGGAGGCGAAGAAGCGGCTTCTTCGCGCAAAGACGATTGTGCCGCTCACTGTGCACTCCTTAGCGCCGCTTCTGCCGAAAGACGCCCGGGAGCGGCTCTTAGCTCCGGACAGCATCGTACCTTCGTCTTTAGCGTCTCTTCTCGTCTACATCTTAGCAAAAAGCTTTTCTACTATGTCTGGCTCGGAAAAACTGTGCCAGCACAGAAAACATCTCCCATCGTGTTCTAGACGTTGCACGGAGGTCTTTCAAGTGTTTGGCATGAAGAAAAGAAAAGTTGTCCAAAACAGCTTCCAATCGAATGTTCATGTGATTGGAAAAGTCAGGAGAGTGCAAAGGTACTGTTTTCTAGCAGTTGGCAAGCTGCGCACACAATCCCAGTGTTGTACAGCTTCCTTCTTCACCTTTCCGAAGGTGCCGCTCTCTCCGGCTCCCGGAGGCGAAGAAGCGGCTTCTTCACGCAAAGACGATTGTGCCGCTCACTGTGCACTCCTTAGCGCGGCTTCTGCCGAAAGACGCCCGGGAGCGGCTCTTAGCTCCGGACAGCATCGTACCTTCGTCTTTAGCGTCTCTTCTCGTCTACATCTTAGCAAAAAGCTTTTCCACTATGTCTGGCTCGGAAAAACTGTGCCAGCACAGAAAACATCTCCCATCGTGTTCTAGACGTTGCACGGAGGTCTTCCAAGTGTTTGGCATGAAGAAAAGAAAAGTTGTCCAAAACAGCTTCCAATCGAATGTTCATGTGATTGGAAAAGTCAGGAGAGTGCAAAGGTACTGTTTTCTAGCAGTTGGCAAGCTGCGCACACAATCCCAGTGTTGTACAGCTTCCTTCTTCACCTTTCCGAAGGTGCCGCTCTCTCCGGCTCCCGGAGGCGAAGAAGCGGCTTCTTCGCGCAAAGACGATTGTGCCGCTCACTGTGCACTCCTTAGCGCGGCTTCTGCCGAAAGACGCCCGGGAGCGGCTCTTAGCTCCGGACAGCATCGTACCTTCGTCTTTAGCGTCTCTTCTCGTCTACATCTTAGCAAAAAGCTTTTCCACTATGTCTGGCTCGGAAAAACTGTGCCAGCACAGAAAACATCTCCCATCGTGTTCTAGACGTTGCACGGAGGTCTTCCAAGTGTTTGGCATGAAGAAAAGAAAAGTTGTCCAAAACAGCTTCCAATCGAATGTTCATGTGATTGGAAAAGTCAGGAGAGTGCAAAGGTACTGTTTTCTAGCAGTTGGCAAGCTGCGCACACAATCCCAGTGTTGTACAGCTTCCTTCTTCACCTTTCCGAAGGTGCCGCTCTCTCCGGCTCCCGGAGGCGAAGAAGCGGCTTCTTCGCGCAAAGACGATTGTGCCGCTCACTGTGCACTCCTTAGCGCGGCTTCTGCCGAAAGACGCCCGGGAGCGGCTCTTAGCTCCGGACAGCATCGTACCTTCGTCTTTAGCGTCTCTTCTCGTCTACATCTTAGCAAAAAGCTTTTCCACTATGTCTGGCGAGGAAAAACTGTGCCAGCACAGAAAACATCTCCCATCGTGTTCTAGACGTTGCACGGAGGTCTTCCAAGTGTTTGGCATGAAGAAAAGAAAAGGTGTCCAAAACAGCTTCCAATCGAATGTTCATGTGATTGGAAAAGTCAGGAGAGTGCAAAGGTACTGGTTTCTAGCAGTTGGCAAGCTGCGCACACAATCCCAGTGTTGTACAGCTTCCTTCTTCACCTTTCCGAAGGTGCCGCTCTCTCCGGCTCCCGGAGCCGAAGAAGCGGCTTCTTCGCGCAAAGACGATTGTGCCGCTCACTGTGCACTCCTTAGCGCGGCTTCTGCCGAAAGACGCCCGGGAGCGGCTCTTAGCTCCGGACAGCATCGTACCTTCGTCTTTAGCGTCTCTTCTCGTCTACATCTTAGCAAAAAGCTTTTCCACTATGTCTGGCGAGGAAAAACTGTGCCAGCACAGAAAACATCTCCCATCGTGTTCTAGACGTTGCACGGAGGTCTTCCAAGTGTTTGGCATGAAGAAAAGAAAAGTTGTCCAAAACAGCTTCCAATCGAATGTTCATGTGATTGGAAAAGTCAGGAGAGTGCAAAGGTACTGTTTTCTAGCAGTTGGCAAGCTGCGCACACAATCCCAGTGTTGTACAGCTTCCTTCTTCACCTTTCCGAAGGTGCCGCTCTCTCCGGCTCCCGGAGGCGAAGAAGCGGCTTCTTCGCGCAAAGACGATTGTGCCGCTCACTGTGCACTCCTTAGCGCGGCTTCTGCCGAAAGACGCCCGGGAGCGGCTCTTAGCTCCGGACAGCATCGTACCTTCGTCTTTAGCGTCTCTTCTCGTCTACATCTTAGCAAAAAGCTTTTCTACTATGTCTGGCTTGGAAAAACTGTGCCAGCACAGAAAACATCTCCCATCGTGTTCTAGACGTTGCACGGAGATCTTCCAAGTGTTTGGCATGAAGAAAAGAAAAGGTGTCCAAAACAGCTTCCAATCGAATGTTCATGTGATTGGAAAAGTCAGGAGAGTGCAAAGGTACTGTTTTCTATCAGTTGGCAAGCTGCGCACACAATCCCAGTGTTGTACAGCTTCCTTCTTCACCTTTCCGAAGGTGCCGCTCTCTCCGGCTCCCGGAGGCGAAGAAGCGGCTTCTTCGCGCAAAGACGATTGTGCCGCTCACTGTGCACTCCTTAGCGCGGCTTCTGCCGAAAGACGCCCGGGAGCGGCTCTTAGCTCCGGACAGCATCGTACCTTCGTCTTTAGCGTCTCTTCTCGTCTACATCTTAGCAAAAAGCTTTTCCACTATGTCTGGCGAGGAAAAACTGTGCCAGCACAGAAAACATCTCCCATCGTGTTCTAGACGTTGCACGAAGGTCTTCCAAGTGTTTGGCATGAAGAAAAGAAAAGTTGTCCAAAACAGTTTCCAATCAAATGTTCATGTGATTGGAAAAGTCAGGAGAGTGCAAAGGTACTGTTTTCTATCAGTTGGCAAGCTGCGCACACAATCCCAGTGTTGTACAGCTTCCTTCTTCACCTTTCCGAAGGTGCCGCTCTCTCCGGCTCCCGGAGGCGAAGAAGCGGCTTCTTCGCGCAAAGACGATTGTGCCGCTCACTGTGCACTCCTTAGCGCGGCTTCTGCCGAAAGACGCCCGGGAGCGGCTCTTAGCTCCGGACAGCATCGTACCTTCGTCTTTAGCGTCTCTTCTCGTCTACATCTTAGCAAAAAGCTTTTCCACTATGTCTGGCTCGGAAAAACTGTGCCAGCACAGAAAACATCTCCCATCGTGTTCTAGACGTTGCACGGAGGTCTTCCAAGTGTTTGGCATGAAGAAAAGAAAAGTTGTCCAAAACAGCTTCCAATCGAATGTTCATGTGATTGGAAAAGTCAGGAGAGTGCAAAGGTACTGTTTTCTAGCAGTTGGCAAGCTGCGCACACAATCCCAGTGTTGTACAGCTTCCTTCTTCACCTTTCCGAAGGTGCCGCTCTCTCCGGCTCCCGGAGGCGAAGAAGCGGCTTCTTCGCGCAAAGACGATTGTGCCGCTCACTGTGCACTCCTTAGCGCGGCTTCTGCCGAAAGACGCCCGGGAGCGGCTCTTAGCTCCGGACAGCATCGTACCTTCGTCTTTAGCGTCTCTTCTCGTCTACATCTTAGCAAAAAGCTTTTCTACTATGTCTGGCTCGGAAAAACTGTGCCAGCACAGAAAACATCTCCCATCGTGTTCTAGACGTTGCACGGAGGTCTTCCAAGTGTTTGGCATGAAGAAAAGAAAAGTTGTCCAAAACAGCTTCCAATCGAATGTTCATGTGATTGGAAAAGTCAGGAGAGTGCAAAGGTACTGTTTTCTAGCAGTTGGCAAGCTGCGCACACAATCCCAGTGTTGTACAGCTTCCTTCTTCACCTTTCCGAAGGTGCCGCTCTCTCCGGCTCCCGGAGGCGAAGAAGCGGCTTCTTCGCGCAAAGACGATTGTGCCGCTCACTGTGCACTCCTTAGCGCGGCTTCTGCCGAAAGACGCCCGGGAGCGGCTCTTAGCTCCGGACAGCATCGTACCTTCGTCTTTAGCGTCTCTTCTCGTCTACATCTTAGCAAAAAGCTTTTCCACTATGTCTGGCGAGGAAAAACTGTGCCAGCACAGAAAACATCTCCCATCGTGTTCTAGACGTTGCACGGAGGTCTTCCAAGTGTTTGGCATGAAGAAAAGAAAAGTTGTCCAAAACAGCTTCCAATCGAATGTTCATGTGATTGGAAAAGTCAGGAGAGTGCAAAGGTACTGTTTTCTAGCAGTTGGCAAGCTGCGCACACAATCCCAGTGTTGTACAGCTTCCTTCTTCACCTTTCCGAAGGTGCCGCTCTCTCCGGCTCCCGGAGGCGAAGAAGCGGCTTCTTCGCGCAAAGACGATTGTGCCGCTCACTGTGAACTCCTTAGCGCGGCTTCTGCCGAAAGACGCCCGGGAGCGGCTCTTAGCTCCGGACAGCATCGTACCTTCGTCTTTAGCGTCTCTTCTCGTCTACATCTTAGCAAAAAGCTTTTCCACTATGTCTGGCTCGGAAAAACTGTGCCAGCACAGAAAACATCTCCCATCGTGTTCTAGACGTTGCACGGAGGTCTTCCAAGTGTTTGGCATGAAGAAAAGAAAAGTTGTCCAAAACAGCTTCCAATCGAATGTTCATGTGATTGGAAAAGTCAGGAGAGTGCAAAGGTACTGTTTTCTAGCAGTTGGCAAGCTGCGCACACAATCCCAGTGTTGTACAGCTTCCTTCTTCACCTTTCCGAAGGTGCCGCTCTCTCCGGCTCCCGGAGGCGAAGAAGCGGCTTCTTCGCGCAAAGACGATTGTGCCGCTCACTGTGCACTCCTTAGCGCGGCTTCTGCCGAAAGACGCCCGGGAGCGGCTCTTAGCTCCGGACAGCATCGTACCTTCGTCTTTAGCGTCTCTTCTCGTCTACATCTTAGCAAAAAGCTTTTCTACTATGTCTGGCTCGGAAAAACTGTGCCAGCACAGAAAACATCTCCCATCGTGTTCTAGACGTTGCACGGAGGTCTTCCAAGTGTTTGGCATGAAGAAAAGAAAAGTTGTCCAAAACAGCTTCCAATCGAATGTTCATGTGATTGGAAAAGTCAGGAGAGTGCAAAGGTACTGTTTTCTAGCAGTTGGCAAGCTGCGCACACAATCCCAGTGTTGTACAGCTTCCTTCTTCACCTTTCCGAAGGTGCCGCTCTCTCCGGCTCCCGGAGGCGAAGAAGCGGCTTCTTCGCGCAAAGACGATTGTGCCGCTCACTGTGAACTCCTTAGCGCGGCTTCTGCCAAAAGACGCCCGGGAGCGGCTCTTAGCTCCGGACAGCATCGTACCTTCGTCTTTAGCGTCTCTTCTCGTCTACATCTTAGCAAAAAGCTTTTCCACTATGTCTGGCTCGGAAAAACTGTGCCAGCACAGAAAACATCTCCCATCGTGTTCTAGACGTTGCACGGAGGTCTTCCAAGTGTTTGGCATGAAGAAAAGAAAAGTTGTCCAAAACAGCTTCCAATCGAATGTTCATGTGATTGGAAAAGTCAGGAGAGTGCAAAGGTACTGTTTTCTAGCAGTTGGCAAGCTGCGCACACAATCCCAGTGTTGTACAGCTTCCTTCTTCACCTTTCCGAAGGTGCCGCTCTCTCCGGCTCCCGGAGGCGAAGAAGCGGCTTCTTCGCGCAAAGACGATTGTGCCGCTCACTGTGCACTCCTTAGCGCGGCTTCTGCCGAAAGACGCCCGGGAGCGGCTCTTAGCTCCGGACAGCATCGTACCTTCGTCTTTAGCGTCTCTTCTCGTCTACATCTTAGCAAAAAGCTTTTCTACTATGTCTGGCTCGGAAAAACTGTGCCAGCACAGAAAACATCTCCCATCGTGTTCTAGACGTTGCACGGAGGTCTTCCAAGTGTTTGGCATGAAGAAAAGAAAAGTTGTCCAAAACAGCTTCCAATCGAATGTTCATGTGATTGGAAAAGTCAGGAGAGTGCAAAGGTACTGTTTTCTAGCAGTTGGCAAGCTGCGCACACAATCCCAGTGTTGTACAGCTTCCTTCTTCACCTTTCCGAAGGTGCCGCTCTCTCCGGCTCCCGGAGGCGAAGAAGCGGCTTCTTCGCGCAAAGACGATTGTGCCGCTCACTGTGAACTCCTTAGCGCGGCTTCTGCCGAAAGACGCCCGGGAGCGGCTCTTAGCTCCGGACAGCATCGTACCTTCGTCTTTAGCGTCTCTTCTCGTCTACATCTTAGCAAAAAGCTTTTCCACTATGTCTGGCGAGGAAAAACTGTGCCAGCACAGAAAACATCTCCCATCGTGTTCTAGACGTTGCACAGAGGTCTTCCAAGTGTTTGGCATGAAGAAAAGAAAAGTTGTCCAAAACAGCTTCCAATCGAATGTTCATGTGATTGGAAAAGTCAGGAGAGTGCAAAGGTACTGTTTTCTAGCAGTTGGCAAGCTGCGCACACAATCCCAGTGTTGTACAGCTTCCTTCTTCACCTTTCCGATGCTGCCGCTCTCTCCGGCTCCCGGAGGCGAAGAAGCGGCTTCTTCGCGCAAAGACGATTGTGCCGCTCACTGTGCACTCCTTAGCGCGGCTTCTGCCGAAAGACGCCCGGGAGCGGCTCTTAGCTCCGGACAGCATCGTACCTTCGTCTTTAGCGTCTCTTCTCGTCTACATCTTAGCAAAAAGCTTTTCCACTATGTCTGGCTCGGAAAAACTGTGCCAGCACAGAAAACATCTCCCATCGTGTTCTAGACGTTGCACGGAGGTCTTCCAAGTGTTTGGCATGAAGAAAAGAAAAGTTGTCCAAAACAGCTTCCAATCGAATGTTCATGTGATTGGAAAAGTCAGGAGAGTGCAAAGGTACTGTTTTCTAGCAGTTGGCAAGCTGCGCACACAATCCCAGTGTTGTACAGCTTCCTTCTTCACCTTTCCGAAGGTGCCGCTCTCTCCGGCTCCCGGAGGCGAAGAAGCGGCTTCTTCGCGCAAAGACGATTGTGCCGCTCAATGTGCACTCCTTAGCGCGGCTTCTGCCGAAAGACGCCCGGGAGCGGCTCTTAGCTCCGGACAGCATCGTACCTTCGTCTTTAGCGTCTCTTCTCGTCTACATCTTAGCAAAAAGCTTTTCTACTATGTCTGGCTCGGAAAAACTGTGCCAGCACAGAAAACATCTCCCATCGTGTTCTAGACGTTGCACGGAGGTCTTCCAAGTGTTTGGCATGAAGAAAAGAAAAGTTGTCCAAAACAGCTTCCAATCGAATGTTCATGTGATTGGAAAAGTCAGGAGAGTGCAAAGGTACTGTTTTCTAGCAGTTGGCAAGCTGCGCACACAATCCCAGTGTTGTACAGCTTCCTTCTTCACCTTTCCGAAGGTGCCGCTCTCTCCGGCTCCCGGAGGCGAAGAAGCGGCTTCTTCGCGCAAAGACGATTGTGCCGCTCACTGTGCACTCCTTAGCGCGGCTTCTGCCGAAAGACGCCCGGGAGCGGCTCTTAGCTCTGGACAGCATCGTACCTTCGTCTTTAGCGTCTCTTCTCGTCTACATCTTAGCAAAAAGCTTTTCCACTATGTCTGGCGAGAAAAAACTGTGCCAGCACAGAAAACATCTCCCATCGTGTTCTAGACGTTGCACGGAGGTCTTCCAAGTGTTTGGCATGAAGAAAAGAAAAGTTGTCCAAAACAGCTTCCAATCGAATGTTCATGTGATTGGAAAAGTCAGGAGAGTGCAAAGGTACTGTTTTCTAGCAGTTGGCAAGCTGCGCACACAATCCCAGTGTTGTACAGCTTCCTTCTTCACCTTTCCGAAGGTGCCGCTCTCTCCGGCTCCCGGAGGCGAAGAAGCGGCTTCTTCGCGCAAAGACGATTGTGCCGCTCACTGTGCACTCCTTAGCGCGGCTTCTGCCGAAAGACGCCCGGGAGCGGCTCTTAGCTCCGGACAGCATTGTACCTTCGTCTTTAGCGTCTCTTCTCGTCTACATCTTAGCAAAAAGCTTTTCTACTATGTCTGGCTCGGAAAAACTGTGCCAGCACAGAAAACATCTCCCATCGTGTTCTAGACGTTGCACGGAGGTCTTCCAAGTGTTTGGCATGAAGAAAAGAAAAGTTGTCCAAAACAGCTTCCAATCGAATGTTCATGTGATTGGAAAAGTCAGGAGAGTGCAAAGGTACTGTTTTCTAGCAGTTGGCAAGCTGCGCACACAATCCCAGTGTTGTACAGCTTCCTTCTTCACCTTTCCGAAGGTGCCGCTCTCTCCGGCTCCCGGAGGCGAAGAAGCGGCTTCTTCGTGCAAAGACGATTGTGCCGCTCACTGTGAACTCCTTAGCGCGGCTTCTGCCGAAAGACGCCCGGGAGCGGCTCTTAGCTCCGGACAGCATCGTACCTTCGTCTTTAGCGTCTCTTCTCGTCTACATCTTAGCAAAAAGCTTTTCTACTATGTCTGGCTTGGAAAAACTGTGCCAGCACAGAAAACATCTCCCATCGTGTTCTAGACGTTGCACGGAGATCTTCCAAGTGTTTGGCATGAAGAAAAGAAAAGTTGTCCAAAACAGCTTCCAATCGAATGTTCATGTGATTGGAAAAGTCAGGAGAGTGCAAAGGTACTGTTTTCTAGCAGTTGGCAAGCTGCGCACACAATCCCAGTGTTGTACAGCTTCCTTCTTCACCTTTCCGAAGGTGCCGCTCTCTCCGGCTCCCGGAGGCGAAGAAGCGGCTTCTTCGCGCAAAGACGATTGTGCCGCTCACTGTGCACTCCTTAGCGCGGCTTCTGCCGAAAGACGCCCGGGAGCGGCTCTTAGCTCCGGACAGCATCGTACCTTCGTCTTTAGCGTCTCTTCTCGTCTACATCTTAGCAAAAAGCTTTTCCACTATGTCTGGCTCGGAAAAACAGTGCCAGCACAGAAAACATCTCCCATCGTGTTCTAGACGTTGCACGAAAGTCTTCCAAGTGTTTGGCATGAAGAAAAGAAAAGTTGTCCAAAACAGCTTCCAATCGAATGTTCATGTGGTTGGAAAAGTCAGGAGAGTGCAAAGGTACTGTTTTCTATCAGTTGGCAAGCTGCGCACACAATCCCAGTGTTGTACAGCTTCCTTCTTCACCTTTCCGAAGGTGCCGCTCTCTCCGGCTCCCGGAGGCGAAGAAGCGGCTTCTTCACGCAAAGACGATTGTGCCGCTCACTGTGCACTCCTTAGCGCGGCTTCTGCCGAAAGACGCCCGGGAGCGGCTCTTAGCTCCGGACAGCATTGTACCTTCGTCTTTAGCGTCTCTTCTCGTCTACATCTTAGCAAAAAGCTTTTCCACTATGTCTGGCGAGGAAAAACTGTGCCAGCACAGAAAACATCTCCCATCGTGTTCTAGACGTTGCACGGAGGTCTTCCAAGTGTTTGGCATGAAGAAAAGAAAAGTTGTCCAAAACAGCTTCCAATCGAATGTTCATGTGATTGGAAAAGTCAGGAGAGTGCAAAGGTACTGTTTTCTAGCAGTTGGCAAGCTGCGCACACAATCCCAGTGTTGTACAGCTTCCTTCTTCACCTTTCCGAAGGTGCCGCTCTCTCCGGCTCCCGGAGGCGAAGAAGCGGCTTCTTCGCGCAAAGACGATTGTGCCGCTCACTGTGCACTCCTTAGCGCGGCTTCTGCCGAAAGACGCCCGGGAGCGGCTCTTAGCTCCAGACAGCATTGTACCTTCGTCTTTAGCGTCTCTTCTCGTCTACATCTTAGCAAAAAGCTTTTCTACTATGTCTGGCTCGGAAAAACTGTGCCAGCACAGAAAACATCTCCCATCGTGTTCTAGACGTTGCACGGAGGTCTTCCAAGTGTTTGGCATGAAGAAAAGAAAAGTTGTCCAAAACAGCTTCCAATCGAATGTTCATGTGATTGGAAAAGTCAGGAGAGTGCAAAGGTACTGTTTTCTAGCAGTTGGCAAGCTGCGCACACAATCCCAGTGTTGTACAGCTTCCTTCTTCACCTTTCCGAAGGTGCCGCTCTCTCCGGCTCCCGGAGGCGAAGAAGCGGCTTCTTCGCGCAAAGACGATTGTGCCGCTCACTGTGCACTCCTTAGCGCCGCTTCTGCCGAAAGACGCCCGGGAGCGGCTCTTAGCTCCGGACAGCATCGTACCTTCGTCTTTAGCGTCTCTTCTCGTCTACATCTTAGCAAAAAGCTTTTCTACTATGTCTGGCTCGGAAAAACTGTGCCAGCACAGAAAACATCTCCCATCGTGTTCTAGACGTTGCACGGAGGTCTTCCAAGTGTTTGGCATGAAGAAAAGAAAAGTTGTCCAAAACAGCTTCCAATCGAATGTTCATGTGATTGGAAAAGTCAGGAGAGTGCAAAGGTACTGTTTTCTAGCAGTTGGCAAGCTGCGCACACAATCCCAGTGTTGTACAGCTTCCTTCTTCACCTTTCCGAAGGTGCCGCTCTCTCCGGCTCCCGGAGGCGAAGAAGCGGCTTCTTCACGCAAAGACGATTGTGCCGCTCACTGTGCACTCCTTAGCGCGGCTTCTGCCGAAAGACGCCCGGGAGCGGCTCTTAGCTCCGGACAGCATCGTACCTTCGTCTTTAGCGTCTCTTCTCGTCTACATCTTAGCAAAAAGCTTTTCCACTATGTCTGGCTCGGAAAAACTGTGCCAGCACAGAAAACATCTCCCATCGTGTTCTAGACGTTGCACGGAGGTCTTCCAAGTGTTTGGCATGAAGAAAAGAAAAGTTGTCCAAAACAGCTTCCAATCGAATGTTCATGTGATTGGAAAAGTCAGGAGAGTGCAAAGGTACTGTTTTCTAGCAGTTGGCAAGCTGCGCACACAATCCCAGTGTTGTACAGCTTCCTTCTTCACCTTTCCGAAGGTGCCGCTCTCTCCGGCTCCCGGAGGCGAAGAAGCGGCTTCTTCGCGCAAAGACGATTGTGCCGCTCACTGTGCACTCCTTAGCGCGGCTTCTGCCGAAAGACGCCCGGGAGCGGCTCTTAGCTCCAGACAGCATTGTACCTTCGTCTTTAGCGTCTCTTCTCGTCTACATCTTAGCAAAAAGCTTTTCTACTATGTCTGGCTCGGAAAAACTGTGCCAGCACAGAAAACATCTCCCATCGTGTTCTAGACGTTGCACGGAGGTCTTCCAAGTGTTTGGCATGAAGAAAAGAAAAGTTGTCCAAAACAGCTTCCAATCGAATGTTCATGTGATTGGAAAAGTCAGGAGAGTGCAAAGGTACTGTTTTCTAGCAGTTGGCAAGCTGCGCACACAATCCCAGTGTTGTACAGCTTCCTTCTTCACCTTTCCGAAGGTGCCGCTCTCTCCGGCTCCCGGAGGCGAAGAAGCGGCTTCTTCGCGCAAAGACGATTGTGCTGCTCACTGTGCACTCCTTAGCGCCGCTTCTGCCGAAAGACGCCCGGGAGCGGCTCTTAGCTCCGGACAGCATCGTACCTTCGTCTTTAGCGTCTCTTCTCGTCTACATCTTAGCAAAAAGCTTTTCTACTATGTCTGGCTCGGAAAAACTGTGCCAGCACAGAAAACATCTCCCATCGTGTTCTAGACGTTGCACGGAGGTCTTCCAAGTGTTTGGCATGAAGAAAAGAAAAGTTGTCCAAAACAGCTTCCAATCGAATGTTCATGTGATTGGAAAAGTCAGGAGAGTGCAAAGGTACTGTTTTCTAGCAGTTGGCAAGCTGCGCACACAATCCCAGTGTTGTACAGCTTCCTTCTTCACCTTTCCGAAGGTGCCGCTCTCTCCGGCTCCCGGAGGCGAAGAAGCGGCTTCTTCGCGCAAAGACGATTGTGCCGCTCACTGTGCACTCCTTAGCGCGGCTTCTGCCGAAAGACGCCCGGGAGCGGCTCTTAGCTCCGGACAGCATCGTACCTTCGTCTTTAGCGTCTCTTCTCGTCTACATCTTAGCAAAAAGCTTTTCTACTATGTCTGGCTCGGAAAAACTGTGCCAGCACAGAAAACATCTCCCATCGTGTTCTAGACGTTGCACGGAGGTCTTCCAAGTGTTTGGCATGAAGAAAAGAAAAGTTGTCCAAAACAGCTTCCAATCGAATGTTCATGTGATTGGAAAAGTCAGGAGAGTGCAAAGGTACTGTTTTCTAGCAGTTGGCAAGCTGCGCACACAATCCCAGTGTTGTACAGCTTCCTTCTTCACCTTTCCGAAGGTGCCGCTCTCTCCGGCTCCCGGAGGCGAAGAAGCGGCTTCTTCGCGCAAAGACGATTGTGCTGCTCACTGTGCACTCCTTAGCGCAGCTTCTGCCGAAAGACGCCCGGGAGCGGCTCTTAGCTCCGGACAGCATCGTACCTTCGTCTTTAGCGTCTCTTCTCGTCTACATCTTAGCAAAAAGCTTTTCTACTATGTCTGGCTTGGAAAAACTGTGCCAGCACAGAAAACATCTCCCATCATGTTCTAGACGTTGCACGGAGATCTTCCAAGTGTTTGGCATGAAGAAAAGAAAAGGTGTCCAAAACAGCTTCCAATCGAATGTTCATGTGATTGGAAAAGTCAGGAGAGTGCAAAGGTACTGTTTTCTATCAGTTGGCAAGCTGCGCACACAATCCCAGTGTTGTACAGCTTCCTTCTTCACCTTTCCGATGCTGCCGCTCTCTCCGGCTCCCGGAGGCGAAGAAGCGGCTTCTTCGCGCAAAGACGATTGTGCCGCTCACTGTGCACTCCTTAGCGCGGCTTCTGCCGAAAGACGCCCGGGAGCGGCTCTTAGCTCCGGACAGCATCGTACCTTCGTCTTTAGCGTCTCTTCTCGTCTACATCTTAGCAAAAAGCTTTTCCACTATGTCTGGCTCGGAAAAACTGTGCCAGCACAGAAAACATCTCCCATCGTGTTCTAGACGTTGCACGGAGGTCTTCCAAGTGTTTGGCATGAAGAAAAGAAAAGTTGTCCAAAACAGCTTCCAATCGAATGTTCATGTGATTGGAAAAGTCAGGAGAGTGCAAAGGTACTGTTTTCTAGCAGTTGGCAAGCTGCGCACACAATCCCAGTGTTGTACAGCTTCCTTCTTCACCTTTCCGAAGGTGCCGCTCTCTCCGGCTCCCGGAGGCGAAGAAGCGGCTTCTTCGCGCAAAGACGATTGTGCCGCTCACTGTGCACTCCTTAGCGCGGCTTCTGCCGAAAGACGCCCGGGAGCGGCTCTTAGCTCCGGACAGCATCGTACCTTCGTCTTTAGCGTCTCTTCTCGTCTACATCTTAGCAAAAAGCTTTTCCACTATGTCTGGCTCGGAAAAACTGTGCCAGCACAGAAAACATCTCCCATCGTGTTCTAGACGTTGCACGAAGGTCTTCCAAGTGTTTGGCATGAAGAAAAGAAAAGTTGTCCAAAACAGCTTCCAATCGAATGTTCATGTGATTGGAAAAGTCAGGAGAGTGCAAAGGTACTGTTTTCTAGCAGTTGGCAAGCTGCGCACACAATCCCAGTGTTGTACAGCTTCCTTCTTCACCTTTCCGAAGGTGCCGCTCTCTCCGGCTCCCGGAGGCGAAGAAGCGGCTTCTTCGCGCAAAGACGATTGTGCCGCTCACTGTGCACTCCTTAGCGCGGCTTCTGCCGAAAGACGCCCGGGAGCGGCTCTTAGCTCCGGACAGCATCGTACCTTCGTCTTTAGCGTCTCTTCTCGTCTACATCTTAGCAAAAAGCTTTTCCACTATGTCTGGCGAGGAAAAACTGTGCCAGCACAGAAAACATCTCCCATCGTGTTCTAGACGTTGCACGGAGGTCTTCCAAGTGTTTGGCATGAAGAAAAGAAAAGGTGTCCAAAACAGCTTCCAATCGAATGTTCATGTGATTGGAAAAGTCAGGAGAGTGCAAAGGTACTGGTTTCTAGCAGTTGGCAAGCTGCGCACACAATCCCAGTGTTGTACAGCTTCCTTCTTCACCTTTCCGAAGGTGCCGCTCTCTCCGGCTCCCGGAGCCGAAGAAGCGGCTTCTTCGCGCAAAGACGATTGTGCCGCTCACTGTGCACTCCTTAGCGCGGCTTCTGCCGAAAGACGCCCGGGAGCGGGCTCTTAGCTCCGGACAGCATCGTACCTTCGTCTTTAGCGTCTCTTCTCGTCTACATCTTAGCAAAAAGCTTTTCCACTATGTCTGGCGAGGAAAAACTGTGCCAGCACAGAAAACATCTCCCATCGTGTTCTAGACGTTGCACGGAGGTCTTCCAAGTGTTTGGCATGAAGAAAAGAAAAGTTGTCCAAAACAGCTTCCAATCGAATGTTCATGTGATTGGAAAAGTCAGGAGAGTGCAAAGGTACTGTTTTCTAGCAGTTGGCAAGCTGCGCACACAATCCCAGTGTTGTACAGCTTCCTTCTTCACCTTTCCGAAGGTGCCGCTCTCTCCGGCTCCCGGAGGCGAAGAAGCGGCTTCTTCGTGCAAAGACGATTGTGCCGCTCACTGTGCACTCCTTAGCGCGGCTTCTGCGAAAGACGCCCGGGAGCGGCTCTTAGCTCCGGACAGCATCGTACCTTCGTCTTTAGCGTCTCTTCTCGTCTACATCTTAGCAAAAAGCTTTTCTACTATGTCTGGCTTGGAAAAACTGTGCCAGCACAGAAAACATCTCCCATCGTGTTCTAGACGTTGCACGGAGATCTTCCAAGTGTTTGGCATGAAGAAAAGAAAAGGTGTCCAAAACAGCTTCCAATCGAATGTTCATGTGATTGGAAAAGTCAGGAGAGTGCAAAGGTACTGTTTTCTATCAGTTGGCAAGCTGCGCACACAATCCCAGTGTTGTACAGCTTCCTTCTTCACCTTTCCGAAGGTGCCGCTCTCTCCGGCTCCGGAGGCGAAGAAGCGGCTTCTTCGCGCAAAGACGATTGTGCCGCTCACTGTGCACTCCTTAGCGCGGCTTCTGCCGAAAGACGCCCGGGAGCGGCTCTTAGCTCCGGACAGCATCGTACCTTCGTCTTTAGCGTCTCTTCTCGTCTACATCTTAGCAAAAAGCTTTTCCACTATGTCTGGCGAGGAAAAACTGTGCCAGCACAGAAAACATCTCCCATCGTGTTCTAGACGTTGCACGAAGGTCTTCCAAGTGTTTGGCATGAAGAAAAGAAAAGTTGTCCAAAACAGCTTCCAATCGAATGTTCATGTGATTGGAAAAGTCAGGAGAGTGCAAAGGTACTGTTTTCTATCAGTTGGCAAGCTGCGCACACAATCCCAGTGTTGTACAGCTTCCTTCTTCACCTTTCCGAAGGTGCCGCTCTCTCCGGCTCCCGGAGGCGAAGAAGCGGCTTCTTCGCGCAAAGACGATTGTGCCGCTCCACTGTGCACTCCTTAGCGCGGCTTCTGCCGAAAGACGCCCGGGAGCGGCTCTTAGCTCCGGACAGCATCGTACCTTCGTCTTTAGCGTCTCTTCTCGTCTACATCTTAGCAAAAAGCTTTTCCACTATGTCTGGCTCGGAAAAACTGTGCCAGCACAGAAAACATCTCCCATCGTGTTCTAGACGTTGCACGGAGGTCTTCCAAGTGTTTGGCATGAAGAAAAGAAAAGTTGTCCAAAACAGCTTCCAATCGAATGTTCATGTGATTGGAAAAGTCAGGAGAGTGCAAAGGTACTGTTTTCTAGCAGTTGGCAAGCTGCGCACACAATCCCAGTGTTGTACAGCTTCCTTCTTCACCTTTCCGAAGGTGCCGCTCTCTCCGGCTCCCGGAGGCGAAGAAGCGGCTTCTTCGCGCAAAGACGATTGTGCCGCTCACTGTGCACTCCTTAGCGCGGCTTCTGCCGAAAGACGCCCGGGAGCGGCTCTTAGCTCCGGACAGCATCGTACCTTCGTCTTTAGCGTCTCTTCTCGTCTACATCTTAGCAAAAAGCTTTTCTACTATGTCTGGCTCGGAAAAACTGTGCCAGCACAGAAAACATCTCCCATCGTGTTCTAGACGTTGCACGGAGGTCTTCCAAGTGTTTGGCATGAAGAAAAGAAAAGTTGTCCAAAACAGCTTCCAATCGAATGTTCATGTGATTGGAAAAGTCAGGAGAGTGCAAAGGTACTGTTTTCTAGCAGTTGGCAAGCTGCGCACACAATCCCAGTGTTGTACAGCTTCCTTCTTCACCTTTCCGAAGGTGCCGCTCTCTCCGGCTCCCGGAGGCGAAGAAGCGGCTTCTTCGCGCAAAGACGATTGTGCCGCTCACTGTGAACTCCTTAGCGCGGCTTCTGCCGAAAGACGCCCGGGAGCGGCTCTTAGCTCCGGACAGCATCGTACCTTCGTCTTTAGCGTCTCTTCTCGTCTACATCTTAGCAAAAAGCTTTTCCACTATGTCTGGCGAGGAAAAACTGTGCCAGCACAGAAAACATCTCCCATCGTGTTCTAGACGTTGCACGGAGGTCTTCCAAGTGTTTGGCATGAAGAAAAGAAAAGTTGTCCAAAACAGCTTCCAATCGAATGTTCATGTGATTGGAAAAGTCAGGAGAGTGCAAAGGTACTGTTTTCTAGCAGTTGGCAAGCTGCGCACACAATCCCAGTGTTGTACAGCTTCCTTCTTCACCTTTCCGAAGGTGCCGCTCTCTCCGGCTCCCGGAGGCGAAGAAGCGGCTTCTTCGCGCAAAGACGATTGTGCCGCTCACTGTGCACTCCTTAGCGCGGCTTCTGCCGAAAGACGCCCGGGAGCGGCTCTTAGCTCCGGACAGCATCGTACCTTCGTCTTTAGCGTCTCTTCTCGTCTACATCTTAGCAAAAAGCTTTTCCACTATGTCTGGCGAGGAAAAACTGTGCCAGCACAGAAAACATCTCCCATCGTGTTCTAGACGTTGCACGGAGGTCTTCCAAGTGTTTGGCATGAAGAAAAGAAAAGGTGTCCAAAACAGCTTCCAATCGAATGTTCATGTGATTGGAAAAGTCAGGAGAGTGCAAAGGTACTGTTTTCTATCAGTTGGCAAGCTGCGCACACAATCCCAGTGTTGTACAGCTTCCTTCTTCACCTTTCCGAAGGTGCCGCTCTCTCCGGCTCCCGGAGGCGAAGAAGCGGCTTCTTCGCGCAAAGACGATTGTGCCGCTCACTGTGCACTCCTTAGCGCGGCTTCTGCCGAAAGACGCCCGGGAGCGGCTCTTAGCTCCGGACAGCATCGTACCTTCGTCTTTAGCGTCTCTTCTCGTCTACATCTTAGCAAAAAGCTTTTCTACTATGTCTGGCTCGGAAAAACTGTGCCAGCACAGAAAACATCTCCCATCGTGTTCTAGACGTTGCACGGAGGTCTTCCAAGTGTTTGGCATGAAGAAAAGAAAAGTTGTCCAAAACAGCTTCCAATCGAATGTTCATGTGATTGGAAAAGTCAGGAGAGTGCAAAGGTACTGTTTTCTAGCAGTTGGCAAGCTGCGCACACAATCCCAGTGTTGTACAGCTTCCTTCTTCACCTTTCCGAAGGTGCCGCTCTCTCCGGCTCCCGGAGGCGAAGAAGCGGCTTCTTCGCGCAAAGACGATTGTGCCGCTCACTGTGCACTCCTTAGCGCGGCTTCTGCCGAAAGACGCCCGGGAGCGGCTCTTAGCTCCGGACAGCATCGTACCTTCGTCTTTAGCGTCTCTTCTCGTCTACATCATAGCAAAAAGCTTTTCCACTATGTCTGGCGAGGAAAAACTGTGCCAGCACAGAAAACATCTCCCATCGTGTTCTAGACGTTGCACGGAGGTCTTCCAAGTGTTTGGCATGAAGAAAAGAAAAGTTGTCCAAAACAGCTTCCAATCGAATGTTCATGTGATTGGAAAAGTCAGGAGAGTGCAAAGGTACTGTTTTCTAGCAGTTGGCAAGCTGCGCACACAATCCCAGTGTTGTACAGCTTCCTTCTTCACCTTTCCGATGCTGCCGCTCTCTCCGGCTCCCGGAGGCGAAGAAGCGGCTTCTTCGCGCAAAGACGATTGTGCCGCTCACTGTGCACTCCTTAGCGCGGCTTCTGCCGAAAGACGCCCGGGAGCGGCTCTTAGCTCCGGACAGCATCGTACCTTCGTCTTTAGCGTCTCTTCTCGTCTACATCTTAGCAAAAAGCTTTTCCACTATGTCTGGCTCGGAAAAACTGTGCCAGCACAGAAAACATCTCCCATCGTGTTCTAGACGTTGCACGGAGGTCTTCCAAGTGTTTGGCATGAAGAAAAGAAAAGTTGTCCAAAACAGCTTCCAATCGAATGTTCATGTGATTGGAAAAGTCAGGAGAGTGCAAAGGTACTGTTTTCTAGCAGTTGGCAAGCTGCGCACACAATCCCAGTGTTGTACAGCTTCCTTCTTCACCTTTCCGAAGGTGCCGCTCTCTCCGGCTCCCGGAGGCGAAGAAGCGGCTTCTTCGCGCAAAGACGATTGTGCCGCTCACTGTGCACTCCTTAGCGCGGCTTCTGCCGAAAGACGCCCGGGAGCGGCTCTTAGCTCCGGACAGCATCGTACCTTCGTCTTTAGCGTCTCTTCTCGTCTACATCTTAGCAAAAAGCTTTTCCACTATGTCTGGCTCGGAAAAACTGTGCCAGCACAGAAAACATCTCCCATCGTGTTCTAGACGTTGCACGGAGGTCTTCCAAGTGTTTGGCATGAAGAAAAGAAAAGTTGTCCAAAACAGCTTCCAATCGAATGTTCATGTGATTGGAAAAGTCAGGAGAGTGCAAAGGTACTGTTTTCTAGCAGTTGGCAAGCTGCGCACACAATCCCAGTGTTGTACAGCTTCCTTCTTCACCTTTCCGATGCTGCCGCTCTCTCCGGCTCCCGGAGGCGAAGAAGCGGCTTCTTCGCGCAAAGACGATTGTGCCGCTCACTGTGCACTCCTTAGCGCGGCTTCTGCCGAAAGACGCCCGGGAGCGGCTCTTAGCTCCGGACAGCATCGTACCTTCGTCTTTAGCGTCTCTTCTCGTCTACATCTTAGCAAAAAGCTTTTCTACTATGTCTGGCTCGGAAAAACTGTGCCAGCACAGAAAACATCTCCCATCGTGTTCTAGACGTTGCACGGAGGTCTTCCAAGTGTTTGGCATGAAGAAAAGAAAAGTTGTCCAAAACAGCTTCCAATCGAATGTTCATGTGATTGGAAAAGTCAGGAGAGTGCAAAGGTACTGTTTTCTAGCAGTTGGCAAGCTGCGCACACAATCCCAGTGTTGTACAGCTTCCTTCTTCACCTTTCCGAAGGTGCCGCTCTCTCCGGCTCCCGGAGGCGAAGAAGCGGCTTCTTCGCGCAAAGACGATTGTGCCGCTCACTGTGCACTCCTTAGCGCGGCTTCTGCCGAAAGACGCCCGGGAGCGGCTCTTAGCTCCGGACAGCATCGTACCTTCGTCTTTAGCGTCTCTTCTCGTCTACATCTTAGCAAAAAGCTTTTCCACTATGTCTGGCTCGGAAAAACTGTGCCAGCACAGAAAACATCTCCCATCGTGTTCTAGACGTTGCACGGAGGTCTTCCAAGTGTTTGGCATGAAGAAAAGAAAAGGTGTCCAAAACAGCTTCCAATCGAATGTTCATGTGATTGGAAAAGTCAGGAGAGTGCAAAGGTACTGTTTTCTAGCAGTTGGCAAGCTGCGCACACAATCCCAGTGTTGTACAGCTTCCTTCTTCACCTTTCCGAAGGTGCCGCTCTCTCCGGCTCCCGGAGGCGAAGAAGCGGCTTCTTCGCGCAAAGACGATTGTGCCGCTCACTGTGCACTCCTTAGCGCGGCTTCTGCCGAAAGACGCCCGGGAGCGGCTCTTAGCTCCGGACAGCATCGTACCTTCGTCTTTAGCGTCTCTTCTCGTCTACATCTTAGCAAAAAGCTTTTCCACTATGTCTGGCTCGGAAAAACTGTGCCAGCACAGAAAACATCTCCCATCGTGTTCTAGACGTTGCACGGAGGTCTTCCAAGTGTTTGGCATGAAGAAAAGAAAAGTTGTCCAAAACAGCTTCCAATCGAATGTTCATGTGATTGGAAAAGTCAGGAGAGTGCAAAGGTACTGTTTTCTAGCAGTTGGCAAGCTGCGCACACAATCCCAGTGTTGTACAGCTTCCTTCTTCACCTTTCCGAAGGTGCCGCTCTCTCCGGCTCCCGGAGGCGAAGAAGCGGCTTCTTCGCGCAAAGACGATTGTGCCGCTCACTGTGCACTCCTTAGCGCGGCTTCTGCCGAAAGACGCCCGGGAGCGGCTCTTAGCTCCGGACAGCATCGTACCTTCGTCTTTAGCGTCTCTTCTCATCTACATCTTAGCAAAAAGCTTTTCTACTATGTCTGGCTCGGAAAAACTGTGCCAGCACAGAAAACATCTCCCATCGTGTTCTAGACGTTGCACGGAGGTCTTCCAAGTGTTTGGCATGAAGAAAAGAAAAGTTGTCCAAAACAGCTTCCAATCGAATGTTCATGTGATTGGAAAAGTCAGGAGAGTGCAAAGGTACTGTTTTCTAGCAGTTGGCAAGCTGCGCACACAATCCCAGTGTTGTACAGCTTCCTTCTTCACCTTTCCGAAGGTGCCGCTCTCTCCGGCTCCCGGAGGCGAAGAAGCGGCTTCTTCGCGCAAAGACGATTGTGCCGCTCACTGTGCACTCCTTAGCGCGGCTTCTGCCGAAAGACGCCCGGGAGCGGCTCTTAGCTCCGGACAGCATCGTACCTTCGTCTTTAGCGTCTCTTCTCGTCTACATCTTAGCAAAAAGCTTTTCCACTATGTCTGGCTCGGAAAAACTGTGCCAGCACAGAAAACATCTCCCATCGTGTTCTAGACGTTGCACGGAGGTCTTCCAAGTGTTTGGCATGAAGAAAAGAAAAGGTGTCCAAAACAGCTTCCAATCGAATGTTCATGTGATTGGAAAAGTCAGGAGAGTGCAAAGGTACTGTTTTCTAGCAGTTGGCAAGCTGCGCACACAATCCCAGTGTTGTACAGCTTCCTTCTTCACCTTTCCGATGCTGCCGCTCTCTCCGGCTCCCGGAGGCGAAGAAGCGGCTTCTTCGCGCAAAGACGATTGTGCCGCTCACTGTGCACTCCTTAGCGCGGCTTCTGCCGAAAGACGCCCGGGAGCGGCTCTTAGCTCCGGACAGCATCGTACCTTCGTCTTTAGCGTCTCTTCTCGTCTACATCTTAGCAAAAAGCTTTTCCACTATGTCTGGCGAGGAAAAACTGTGCCAGCACAGAAAACATCTCCCATCGTGTTCTAGACGTTGCACGGAGGTCTTCCAAGTGTTTGGCATGAAGAAAAGAAAAGGTGTCCAAAACAGCTTCCAATCGAATGTTCATGTGATTGGAAAAGTCAGGAGAGTGCAAAGGTACTGGTTTCTAGCAGTTGGCAAGCTGCGCACACAATCCCAGTGTTGTACAGCTTCCTTCTTCACCTTTCCGAAGGTGCCGCTCTCTCCGGCTCCCGGAGGCGAAGAAGCGGCTTCTTCACGCAAAGACGATTGTGCCGCTCACTGTGCACTCCTTAGCGCGGCTTCTGCCGAAAGACGCCCGGGAGCGGCTCTTAGCTCCGGACAGCATCGTACCTTCGTCTTTAGCGTCTCTTCTCGTCTACATCTTAGCAAAAAGCTTTTCCACTATGTCTGGCGAGGAAAAACTGTGCCAGCACAGAAAACATCTCCCATCGTGTTCTAGACGTTGCACGGAGGTCTTCCAAGTGTTTGGCATGAAGAAAAGAAAAGGTGTCCAAAACAGCTTCCAATCGAATGTTCATGTGATTGGAAAAGTCAGGAGAGTGCAAAGGTACTGTTTTCTAGCAGTTGGCAAGCTGCGCACACAATCCCAGTGTTGTACAGCTTCCTTCTTCACCTTTCCGATGCTGCCGCTCTCTCCGGCTCCCGGAGGCGAAGAAGCGGCTTCTTCGCGCAAAGACGATTGTGCCGCTCACTGTGCACTCCTTAGCGCGGCTTCTGCCGAAAGACGCCCGGGAGCGGCTCTTAGCTCCGGACAGCATCGTACCTTCGTCTTTAGCGTCTCTTCTCGTCTACATCTTAGCAAAAAGCTTTTCCACTATGTCTGGCTCGGAAAAACTGTGCCAGCACAGAAAACATCTCCCATCGTGTTCTAGACGTTGCATGGAGGTCTTCCAAGTGTTTGGCATGAAGAAAAGAAAAGTTGTCCAAAACAGCTTCCAATCGAATGTTCATGTGATTGGAAAAGTCAGGAGAGTGCAAAGGTACTGGTTTCTAGCAGTTGGCAAGCTGCGCACACAATCCCAGTGTTGTACAGCTTCCTTCTTCACCTTTCCGAAGGTGCCGCTCTCTCCGGCTCCCGGAGGCGAAGAAGCGGCTTCTTCGCGCAAAGACGATTGTGCCGCTCACTGTGCACTCCTTAGCGCGGCTTCTGCCGAAAGACGCCCGGGAGCGGCTCTTAGCTCCGGACAGCATCGTACCTTCGTCTTTAGCGTCTCTTCTCGTCTACATCTTAGCAAAAAGCTTTTCCACTTTGTCTGGCGAGGAAAAACTGTGCCAGCACAGAAAACATCTCCCATCGTGTTCTAGACGTTGCACGAAGGTCTTCCAAGTGTTTGGCATGAAGAAAAGAAAAGTTGTCCAAAACAGCTTCCAATCGAATGTTCATGTGATTGGAAAAGTCAGGAGAGTGCAAAGGTACTGTTTTCTAGCAGTTGGCAAGCTGCGCACACAATCCCAGTGTTGTACAGCTTCCTTCTTCACCTTTCCGAAGGTGCCGCTCTCTCCGGCTCCCGGAGGCGAAGAAGCGGCTTCTTCGCGCAAAGACGATTGTGCCGCTCACTGTGCACTCCTTAGCGCGGCTTCTGCCGAAAGACGCCCGGGAGCGGCTCTTAGCTCCGGACAGCATCGTACCTTCGTCTTTAGCGTCTCTTCTCGTCTACATCTTAGCAAAAAGCTTTTCTACTATGTCTGGCTCGGAAAAACTGTGCCAGCACAGAAAACATCTCCCATCGTGTTCTAGACGTTGCACGGAGGTCTTCCAAGTGTTTGGCATGAAGAAAAGAAAAGTTGTCCAAAACAGCTTCCAATCGAATGTTCATGTGATTGGAAAAGTCAGGAGAGTGCAAAGGTACTGTTTTCTAGCAGTTGGCAAGCTGCGCACACAATCCCAGTGTTGTACAGCTTCCTTCTTCACCTTTCCGATGCTGCCGCTCTCTCCGGCTCCCGGAGGCGAAGAAGCGGCTTCTTCGCGCAAAGACGATTGTGCCGCTCACTGTGCACTCCTTAGCGCGGCTTCTGCCGAAAGACGCCCGGGAGCGGCTCTTAGCTCCGGACAGCATCGTACCTTCGTCTTTAGCGTCTCTTCTCGTCTACATCTTAGCAAAAAGCTTTTCCACTATGTCTGGCGAGGAAAAACTGTGCCAGCACAGAAAACATCTCCCATCGTGTTCTAGACGTTGCACGGAGGTCTTCCAAGTGTTTGGCATGAAGAAAAGAAAAGTTGTCCAAAACAGCTTCCAATCGAATGTTCATGTGATTGGAAAAGTCAGGAGAGTGCAAAGGTACTGTTTTCTATCAGTTGGCAAGCTGCGCACACAATCCCAGTGTTGTACAGCTTCCTTCTTCACCTTTCCGAAGGTGCCGCTCTCTCCGGCTCCCGGAGGCGAAGAAGCGGCTTCTTCGCGCAAAGACGATTGTGCCGCTCACTGTGCACTCCTTAGCGCGGCTTCTGCCGAAAGACGCCCGGGAGCGGCTCTTAGCTCCGGACAGCATCGTACCTTCGTCTTTAGCGTCTCTTCTCGTCTACATCTTAGCAAAAAGCTTTTCCACTATGTCTGGCGAGGAAAAACTGTGCCAGCACAGAAAACATCTCCCATCGTGTTCTAGACGTTGCACGGAGGTCTTCCAAGTGTTTGGCATGAAGAAAAGAAAAGGTGTCCAAAACAGCTTCCAATCGAATGTTCATGTGATTGGAAAAGTCAGGAGAGTGCAAAGGTACTGGTTTCTAGCAGTTGGCAAGCTGCGCACACAATCCCAGTGTTGTACAGCTTCCTTCTTCACCTTTCCGAAGGTGCCGCTCTCTCCGGCTCCCGGAGGCGAAGAAGCGGCTTCTTCACGCAAAGACGATTGTGCCGCTCACTGTGCACTCCTTAGCGCGGCTTCTGCCGAAAGACGCCCGGGAGCGGCTCTTAGCTCCGGACAGCATCGTACCTTCGTCTTTAGCGTCTCTTCTCGTCTACATCTTAGCAAAAAGCTTTTCCACTATGTCTGGCGAGGAAAAACTGTGCCAGCACAGAAAACATCTCCCATCGTGTTCTAGACGTTGCACGGAGGTCTTCCAAGTGTTTGGCATGAAGAAAAGAAAAGGTGTCCAAAACAGCTTCCAATCGAATGTTCATGTGATTGGAAAAGTCAGGAGAGTGCAAAGGTACTGTTTTCTAGCAGTTGGCAAGCTGCGCACACAATCCCAGTGTTGTACAGCTTCCTTCTTCACCTTTCCGATGCTGCCGCTCTCTCCGGCTCCCGGAGGCGAAGAAGCGGCTTCTTCGCGCAAAGACGATTGTGCCGCTCACTGTGCACTCCTTAGCGCGGCTTCTGCCGAAAGACGCCCGGGAGCGGCTCTTAGCTCCGGACAGCATCGTACCTTCGTCTTTAGCGTCTCTTCTCGTCTACATCTTAGCAAAAAGCTTTTCCACTATGTCTGGCTCGGAAAAACTGTGCCAGCACAGAAAACATCTCCCATCGTGTTCTAGACGTTGCATGGAGGTCTTCCAAGTGTTTGGCATGAAGAAAAGAAAAGTTGTCCAAAACAGCTTCCAATCGAATGTTCATGTGATTGGAAAAGTCAGGAGAGTGCAAAGGTACTGTTTTCTATCAGTTGGCAAGCTGCGCACACAATCCCAGTGTTGTACAGCTTCCTTCTTCACCTTTCCGAAGGTGCCGCTCTCTCCGGCTCCCGGAGGCGAAGAAGCGGCTTCTTCGCGCAAAGACGATTGTGCCGCTCACTGTGCACTCCTTAGCGCGGCTTCTGCCGAAAGACGCCCGGGAGCGGCTCTTAGCTCCGGACAGCATCGTACCTTCGTCTTTAGCGTCTCTTCTCGTCTACATCTTAGCAAAAAGCTTTTCTACTATGTCTGGCTCGGAAAAACTGTGCCAGCACAGAAAACATCTCCCATCGTGTTCTAGACGTTGCACGGAGGTCTTCCAAGTGTTTGGCATGAAGAAAAGAAAAGTTGTCCAAAACAGCTTCCAATCGAATGTTCATGTGATTGGAAAAGTCAGGAGAGTGCAAAGGTACTGTTTTCTAGCAGTTGGCAAGCTGCGCACACAATCCCAGTGTTGTACAGCTTCCTTCTTCACCTTTCCGATGCTGCCGCTCTCTCCGGCTCCCGGAGGCGAAGAAGCGGCTTCTTCGCGCAAAGACGATTGTGCCGCTCACTGTGCACTCCTTAGCGCGGCTTCTGCCGAAAGACGCCCGGGAGCGGCTCTTAGCTCCGGACAGCATCGTACCTTCGTCTTTAGCGTCTCTTCTCGTCTACATCTTAGCAAAAAGCTTTTCCACTATGTCTGGCGAGGAAAAACTGTGCCAGCACAGAAAACATCTCCCATCGTGTTCTAGACGTTGCACGGAGGTCTTCCAAGTGTTTGGCATGAAGAAAAGAAAAGTTGTCCAAAACAGCTTCCAATCGAATGTTCATGTGATTGGAAAAGTCAGGAGAGTGCAAAGGTACTGTTTTCTATCAGTTGGCAAGCTGCGCACACAATCCCAGTGTTGTACAGCTTCCTTCTTCACCTTTCCGAAGGTGCCGCTCTCTCCGGCTCCCGGAGGCGAAGAAGCGGCTTCTTCGCGCAAAGACGATTGTGCCGCTCACTGTGCACTCCTTAGCGCGGCTTCTGCCGAAAGACGCCCGGGAGCGGCTCTTAGCTCCGGACAGCATCGTACCTTCGTCTTTAGCGTCTCTTCTCGTCTACATCTTAGCAAAAAGCTTTTCTACTATGTCTGGCTCGGAAAAACTGTGCCAGCACAGAAAACATCTCCCATCGTGTTCTAGACGTTGCACGGAGGTCTTCCAAGTGTTTGGCATGAAGAAAAGAAAAGTTGTCCAAAACAGCTTCCAATCGAATGTTCATGTGATTGGAAAAGTCAGGAGAGTGCAAAGGTACTGTTTTCTAGCAGTTGGCAAGCTGCGCACACAATCCCAGTGTTGTACAGCTTCCTTCTTCACCTTTCCGAAGGTGCCGCTCTCTCCGGCTCCCGGAGGCGAAGAAGCGGCTTCTTCGCGCAAAGACGATTGTGCCGCTCACTGTGCACTCCTTAGCGCGGCTTCTGCCGAAAGACGCCCGGGAGCGGCTCTTAGCTCCGGACAGCATCGTACCTTCGTCTTTAGCGTCTCTTCTCGTCTACATCATAGCAAAAAGCTTTTCCACTATGTCTGGCGAGGAAAAACTGTGCCAGCACAGAAAACATCTCCCATCGTGTTCTAGACGTTGCACGGAGGTCTTCCAAGTGTTTGGCATGAAGAAAAGAAAAGTTGTCCAAAACAGCTTCCAATCGAATGTTCATGTGATTGGAAAAGTCAGGAGAGTGCAAAGGTACTGTTTTCTAGCAGTTGGCAAGCTGCGCACACAATCCCAGTGTTGTACAGCTTCCTTCTTCACCTTTCCGAAGGTGCCGCTCTCTCCGGCTCCCGGAGGCGAAGAAGCGGCTTCTTCGCGCAAAGACGATTGTGCCGCTCACTGTGAACTCCTTAGCGCGGCTTCTGCCGAAAGACGCCCGGGAGCGGCTCTTAGCTCCGGACAGCATCGTACCTTCGTCTTTAGCGTCTCTTCTCGTCTACATCTTAGCAAAAAGCTTTTCTACTATGTCTGGCTCGGAAAAACTGTGCCAGCACAGAAAACATCTCCCATCGTGTTCTAGACGTTGCACGGAGGTCTTCCAAGTGTTTGGCATGAAGAAAAGAAAAGTTGTCCAAAACAGCTTCCAATCGAATGTTCATGTGATTGGAAAAGTCAGGAGAGTGCAAAGGTACTGTTTTCTAGCAGTTGGCAAGCTGCGCACACAATCCCAGTGTTGTACAGCTTCCTTCTTCACCTTTCCGAAGGTGCCGCTCTCTCCGGCTCCCGGAGGCGAAGAAGCGGCTTCTTCGCGCAAAGACGATTGTGCCGCTCACTGTGCACTCCTTAGCGCGGCTTCTGCCGAAAGACGCCCGGGAGCGGCTCTTAGCTCCGGACAGCATCGTACCTTCGTCTTTAGCGTCTCTTCTCGTCTACATCTTAGCAAAAAGCTTTTCCACTATGTCTGGCTCGGAAAAACTGTGCCAGCACAGAAAACATCTCCCATCGTGTTCTAGACGTTGCACGGAGGTCTTCCAAGTGTTTGGCATGAAGAAAAGAAAAGTTGTCCAAAACAGCTTCCAATCGAATGTTCATGTGATTGGAAAAGTCAGGAGAGTGCAAAGGTACTGTTTTCTAGCAGTTGGCAAGCTGCGCACACAATCCCAGTGTTGTACAGCTTCCTTCTTCACCTTTCCGAAGGTGCCGCTCTCTCCGGCTCCCGGAGGCGAAGAAGCGGCTTCTTCGCGCAAAGACGATTGTGCCGCTCACTGTGCACTCCTTAGCGCGGCTTCTGCCGAAAGACGCCCGGGAGCGGCTCTTAGCTCCGGACAGCATCGTACCTTCGTCTTTAGCGTCTCTTCTCGTCTACATCTTAGCAAAAAGCTTTTCTACTATGTCTGGCTCGGAAAAACTGTGCCAGCACAGAAAACATCTCCCATCGTGTTCTAGACGTTGCACGGAGGTCTTCCAAGTGTTTGGCATGAAGAAAAGAAAAGTTGTCCAAAACAGCTTCCAATCGAATGTTCATGTGATTGGAAAAGTCAGGAGAGTGCAAAGGTACTGTTTTCTAGCAGTTGGCAAGCTGCGCACACAATCCCAGTGTTGTACAGCTTCCTTCTTCACCTTTCCGAAGGTGCCGCTCTCTCCGGCTCCCGGAGGCGAAGAAGCGGCTTCTTCGCGCAAAGACGATTGTGCCGCTCACTGTGCACTCCTTAGCGCGGCTTCTGCCGAAAGACGCCCGGGAGCGGCTCCTTAGCTCCGGACAGCATTGTACCTTCGTCTTTAGCGTCTCTTCTCGTCTACATCTTAGCAAAAAGCTTTTCCACTATGTCTGGCTCGGAAAAACTGTGCCAGCACAGAAAACATCTCCATCGTGTTCTAGACGTTGCACGGAGGTCTTCCAAGTGTTTGGCATGAAGAAAAGAAAAGGTGTCCAAAACAGCTTCCAATCGAATGTTCATGTGATTGGAAAAGTCAGGAGAGTGCAAAGGTACTGTTTTCTAGCAGTTGGCAAGCTGCGCACACAATCCCAGTGTTGTACAGCTTCCTTCTTCACCTTTCCGAAGGTGCCGCTCTCTCCGGCTCCCGGAGGCGAAGAAGCGGCTTCTTCGCGCAAAGACGATTGTGCCGCTCACTGTGCACTCCTTAGCGCGGCTTCTGCCGAAAGACGCCCGGGAGCGGCTCTTAGCTCCGGACAGCATCGTACCTTCGTCTTTAGCGTCTCTTCTCGTCTACATCTTAGCAAAAAGCTTTTCCACTATGTCTGGCTCGGAAAAACTGTGCCAGCACAGAAAACATCTCCCATCGTGTTCTAGACGTTGCACGGAGGTCTTCCAAGTGTTTGGCATGAAGAAAAGAAAAGTTGTCCAAAACAGCTTCCAATCGAATGTTCATGTGATTGGAAAAGTCAGGAGAGTGCAAAGGTACTGTTTTCTAGCAGTTGGCAAGCTGCGCACACAATCCCAGTGTTGTACAGCTTCCTTCTTCACCTTTCCGAAGGTGCCGCTCTCTCCGGCTCCCGGAGGCGAAGAAGCGGCTTCTTCGCGCAAAGACGATTGTGCCGCTCACTGTGCACTCCTTAGCGCGGCTTCTGCCGAAAGACGCCCGGGAGCGGCTCTTAGCTCCGGACAGCATCGTACCTTCGTCTTTAGCGTCTCTTCTCATCTACATCTTAGCAAAAAGCTTTTCTACTATGTCTGGCTCGGAAAAACTGTGCCAGCACAGAAAACATCTCCCATCGTGTTCTAGACGTTGCACGGAGGTCTTCCAAGTGTTTGGCATGAAGAAAAGAAAAGTTGTCCAAAACAGCTTCCAATCGAATGTTCATGTGATTGGAAAAGTCAGGAGAGTGCAAAGGTACTGTTTTCTAGCAGTTGGCAAGCTGCGCACACAATCCCAGTGTTGTACAGCTTCCTTCTTCACCTTTCCGAAGGTGCCGCTCTCTCCGGCTCCCGGAGGCGAAGAAGCGGCTTCTTCGCGCAAAGACGATTGTGCCGCTCACTGTGCACTCCTTAGCGCGGCTTCTGCCGAAAGACGCCCGGGAGCGGCTCTTAGCTCCGGACAGCATCGTACCTTCGTCTTTAGCGTCTCTTCTCGTCTACATCTTAGCAAAAAGCTTTTCCACTATGTCTGGCTCGGAAAAACTGTGCCAGCACAGAAAACATCTCCCATCGTGTTCTAGACGTTTGCACGGAGGTCTTCCAAGTGTTTGGCATGAAGAAAAGAAAAGGTGTCCAAAACAGCTTCCAATCGAATGTTCATGTGATTGGAAAAGTCAGGAGAGTGCAAAGGTACTGTTTTCTATCAGTTGGCAAGCTGCGCACACAATCCCAGTGTTGTACAGCTTCCTTCTTCACCTTTCCGATGCTGCCGCTCTCTCCGGCTCCCGGAGGCGAAGAAGCGGCTTCTTCGCGCAAAGACGATTGTGCCGCTCACTGTGCACTCCTTAGCGCGGCTTCTGCCGAAAGACGCCCGGGAGCGGCTCTTAGCTCCGGACAGCATCGTACCTTCGTCTTTAGCGTCTCTTCTCGTCTACATCTTAGCAAAAGCTTTTCCACTATGTCTGGCGAGGAAAAACTGTGCCAGCACAGAAAACATCTCCCATCGTGTTCTAGACGTTGCACGGAGGTCTTCCAAGTGTTTGGCATGAAGAAAAGAAAAGGTGTCCAAAACAGCTTCCAATCGAATGTTCATGTGATTGGAAAAGTCAGGAGAGTGCAAAGGTACTGGTTTCTAGCAGTTGGCAAGCTGCGCACACAATCCCAGTGTTGTACAGCTTCCTTCTTCACCTTTCCGAAGGTGCCGCTCTCTCCGGCTCCCGGAGGCGAAGAAGCGGCTTCTTCACGCAAAGACGATTGTGCCGCTCACTGTGCACTCCTTAGCGCGGCTTCTGCCGAAAGACGCCCGGGAGCGGCTCTTAGCTCCGGACAGCATCGTACCTTCGTCTTTAGCGTCTCTTCTCGTCTACATCTTAGCAAAAAGCTTTTCCACTATGTCTGGCGAGGAAAAACTGTGCCAGCACAGAAAACATCTCCCATCGTGTTCTAGACGTTGCACGGAGGTCTTCCAAGTGTTTGGCATGAAGAAAAGAAAAGGTGTCCAAAACAGCTTCCAATCGAATGTTCATGTGATTGGAAAAGTCAGGAGAGTGCAAAGGTACTGTTTTCTAGCAGTTGGCAAGCTGCGCACACAATCCCAGTGTTGTACAGCTTCCTTCTTCACCTTTCCGAAGGTGCCGCTCTCTCCGGCTCCCGGAGGCGAAGAAGCGGCTTCTTCGCGCAAAGACGATTGTGCCGCTCACTGTGCACTCCTTAGCGCGGCTTCTGCCGAAAGACGCCCGGGAGCGGCTCTTAGCTCCGGACAGCATCGTACCTTCGTCTTTAGCGTCTCTTCTCGTCTACATCTTAGCAAAAAGCTTTTCCACTATGTCTGGCTCGGAAAAACTGTGCCAGCACAGAAAACATCTCCCATCGTGTTCTAGACGTTGCACGGAGGTCTTCCAAGTGTTTGGCATGAAGAAAAGAAAAGTTGTCCAAAACAGCTTCCAATCGAATGTTCATGTGATTGGAAAAGTCAGGAGAGTGCAAAGGTACTGTTTTCTAGCAGTTGGCAAGCTGCGCACACAATCCCAGTGTTGTACAGCTTCCTTCTTCACCTTTCCGAAGGTGCCGCTCTCTCCGGCTCCCGGAGGCGAAGAAGCGGCTTCTTCGCGCAAAGACGATTGTGCCGCTCACTGTGCACTCCTTAGCGCGGCTTCTGCCGAAAGACGCCCGGGAGCGGCTCTTAGCTCCGGACAGCATCGTACCTTCGTCTTTAGCGTCTCTTCTCGTCTACATCTTAGCAAAAAGCTTTTCCACTATGTCTGGCGAGGAAAAACTGTGCCAGCACAGAAAACATCTCCCATCGTGTTCTAGACGTTGCACGAAGGTCTTCAAGTGTTTGGCATGAAGAAAAGAAAAGTTGTCCAAAACAGCTTCCAATCGAATGTTCATGTGATTGGAAAAGTCAGGAGAGTGCAAAGGTACTGTTTTCTATCAGTTGGCAAGCTGCGCACACAATCCCAGTGTTGTACAGCTTCCTTCTTCACCTTTCCGAAGGTGCCGCTCTCTCCGGCTCCGGAGGCGAAGAAGCGGCTTCTTCGCGCAAAGACGATTGTGCCGCTCACTGTGCACTCCTTAGCGCGGCTTCTGCCGAAAGACGCCCGGGAGCGGCTCTTAGCTCCGGACAGCATCGTACCTTCGTCTTTAGCGTCTCTTCTCGTCTACATCTTAGCAAAAAGCTTTTCCACTATGTCTGGCTCGGAAAAACTGTGCCAGCACAGAAAACATCTCCCATCGTGTTCTAGACGTTGCACGGAGGTCTTCCAAGTGTTTGGCATGAAGAAAAGAAAAGGTGTCCAAAACAGCTTCCAATCGAATGTTCATGTGATTGGAAAAGTCAGGAGAGTGCAAAGGTACTGTTTTCTAGCAGTTGGCAAGCTGCGCACACAATCCCAGTGTTGTACAGCTTCCTTCTTCACCTTTCCGAAGGTGCCGCTCTCTCCGGCTGCCGGAGGCGAAGAAGCGGCTTCTTCGCGCAAAGACGATTGTGCCGCTCACTGTGCACTCCTTAGCGCGGCTTCTGCCGAAAGACGCCCGGGAGCGGCTCTTAGCTCCGGACAGCATCGTACCTTCGTCTTTAGCGTCTCTTCTCGTCTACATCTTAGCAAAAAGCTTTTCTACTATGTCTGGCTCGGAAAAACTGTGCCAGCACAGAAAACATCTCCCATCGTGTTCTAGACGTTGCACGGAGGTCTTCCAAGTGTTTGGCATGAAGAAAAGAAAAGGTGTCCAAAACAGCTTCCAATCGAATGTTCATGTGATTGGAAAAGTCAGGAGAGTGCAAAGGTACTGTTTTCTAGCAGTTGGCAAGCTGCGCACAACAATCCCAGTGTTGTACAGCTTCCTTCTTCACCTTTCCGAAGGTGCCGCTCTCTCCGGCTCCCGGAGGCGAAGAAGCGGCTTCTTCGCGCAAAGACGATTGTGCCGCTCACTGTGCACTCCTTAGCGCGGCTTCTGCCGAAAGATGCCCGGGAGCGGCTCTTAGCTCCGGACAGCATCGTACCTTCGTCTTTAGCGTCTCTTCTCGTCTACATCTTAGCAAAAAGCTTTTCCACTATGTCTGGCTCGGAAAAACTGTGCCAGCACAGAAAACATCTCCCATCGTGTTCTAGACGTTGCACGGAGGTCTTCCAAGTGTTTGGCATGAAGAAAAGAAAAGGTGTCCAAAACAGCTTCCAATCGAATGTTCATGTGATTGGAAAAGTCAGGAGAGTGCAAAGGTACTGTTTTCTAGCAGTTGGCAAGCTGCGCACACAATCCCAGTGTTGTACAGCTTCCTTCTTCACCTTTCCGAAGGTGCCGCTCTCTCCGGCTCCCGGAGGCGAAGAAGCGGCTTCTTCGCGCAAAGACGATTGTGCCGCTCACTGTGCACTCCTTAGCGCGGCTTCTGCCGAAAGACGCCCGGGAGCGGCTCTTAGCTCCGGACAGCATCGTACCTTCGTCTTTAGCGTCTCTTCTCGTCTACATCTTAGCAAAAAGCTTTTCTACTATGTCTGGCTCAGAAAAACTGTGCCAGCACAGAAAACATCTCCCATCGTGTTCTAGACGTTGCACGGAGGTCTTCCAAGTGTTTGGCATGAAGAAAAGAAAAGGTGTCCAAAACAGCTTCCAATCGAATGTTCATGTGATTGGAAAAGTCAGGAGAGTGCAAAGGTACTGTTTTCTAGCAGTTGGCAAGCTGCGCACACAATCCCAGTGTTGTACAGCTTCCTTCTTCACCTTTCCGAAGGTGCCGCTCTCTCCGGCTGCCGGAGGCGAAGAAGCGGCTTCTTCGCGCAAAGACGATTGTGCCGCTCACTGTGCACTCCTTAGCGCGGCTTCTGCCGAAAGACGCCGGGAGCGGCTCTTAGCTCCGGACAGCATCGTACCTTCGTCTTTAGCGTCTCTTCTCGTCTACATCTTAGCAAAAAGCTTTTCTACTATGTCTGGCTCGGAAAAACTGTGCCAGCACAGAAAACATCTCCCATCGTGTTCTAGACGTTGCACGGAGGTCTTCCAAGTGTTTGGCATGAAGAAAAGAAAAGGTGTCCAAAACAGCTTCCAATCGAATGTTCATGTGATTGGAAAAGTCAGGAGAGTGCAAAGGTACTGTTTTCTAGCAGTTGGCAAGCTGCGCACACAATCCCAGTGTTGTACAGCTTCCTTCTTCACCTTTCCGAAGGTGCCGCTCTCTCCGGCTCCCGGAGGCGAAGAAGCGGCTTCTTCGCGCAAAGACGATTGTGCCGCTCACTGTGCACTCCTTAGCGCGGCTTCTGCCGAAAGACGCCCGGGAGCGGCTCTTAGCTCCGGACAGCATCGTACCTTCGTCTTTAGCGTCTCTTCTCGTCTACATCTTAGCAAAAAGCTTTTCCACTATGTCTGGCTCGGAAAAACTGTGCCAGCACAGAAAACATCTCCCATCGTGTTCTAGACGTTGCACGGAGGTCTTCCAAGTGTTTGGCATGAAGAAAAGAATAAACAGCTTCCAATCGAATGTTCATGTGATTGGAAAAGTCAGGAGAGTGCAAAGGTACTGTTTCTAGCAGTTGGGCAAGCTGCGCACAACAATCCCAGTGTTGTACAGCTTCCTTCTTCACCTTTCCGAAGGTGCCGCTCTTCTCCGGCTCCCGAGGCGAAGAAGCGGCTTCTTTCGCGCAAAGACGATTGTGCCGCTCACTGTGCACTCCTTAGCGCGGCTTCTGCCGAAAGACGCCCGGGAGCGGCTCTTAGCTCCGGACAGCATCGTACCTTCGTCTTTAGCGTCTCTTCTCGTCTACATCTTAGCAAAAAGCTTTTCTACTATGTCTGGCTCGGAAAAATTGTGCCAGCACAGAAAACATCTCCCATCGTGTTCTAGACGTTGCACGGAGGTCTTCCAAGTGTTTGGCATGAAGAAAAGAAAAGTTGTCCAAAACAGCTTCCAATCGAATGTTCATGTGATTGGAAAAGTCAGGAGAGTGCAAAGGTACTGTTTTCTAGCAGTTGGCAAGCTGCGCACAACAATCCCAGTGTTGTACAGCTTCCTTCTTCACCTTTCCGAAGGTGCCGCTCGCATCCGGCTCCCGGAGGCGAAGAAGAGAAGCGGCTTCTTCGCGCAAAGACGATTGTGCCGCTCACTGTGCACTCCTTAGCGCGGCTTCTGCCGAAAGACGCCCGGGAGCGGCTCTTAGCTCCGGACAGCATCGTACCTTCGTCTTTAGCGTCTCTTCTCGTCTACATCTTAGCAAAAAGCTTTTCTACTATGTCTGGCTCGGAAAAACTGTGCCAGCACAGAAAACATCTCCCATCGTGTTCTAGACGTTGCACGGAGGTCTTCCAAGTGTTTGGCATGAAGAAAAGAAAAGTTGTCCAAAACAGCTTCCAATCGAATGTTCATGTGATTGGAAAAGTCAGGAGAGTGCAAAGGTACTGTTTACTAGCAGCTGGCAAGCTGCGCACACACATTCCCAGTGTTGTACAGCTTCCTTCTTCACCTTTCCGAAGGTGCCGCTCTCTCCGGCTCCCGGAGGCGAAGAAGCGGCTTCTTCGCGCAAAGACGATTGTGCCGCTCACTGTGCACTCCTTAGCGCGGCTTCTGCCGAAAGACGCCCGGGAGCGGCTCTTAGCTCCGGACAGCATCGTACCTTCGTCTTTAGCGTCTCTTCTCGTCTACATCTTAGCAAAAAGCTTTTCCACTATGTCTGGCGAGGAAAAACTGTGCCAGCACAGAAACATCTCCCATCGTGTTCTAGACGTTGCACGGAGGTCTTCCAAGTGTTTGGCATGAAGAAAAGAAAAGGTGTCCAAAAACAGCTTCCAATCGAATGTTCATGTGATTGGAAAAGTCAGGAGAGTGCAAAGGTACTGTTTTCTAGCAGTTGGCAAGCTGCGCACACAATCCCAGTGTTGTACAGCTTCCTTCTTCACCTTTCCGAAGGTGCCGCTCTCTCCGGCTGCCGGAGGCGAAGAAGCGGCTTCTTCGCGCAAAGACGATTGTGCCGCTCACTGTGCACTCCTTAGCGCGGCTTCTGCCGAAAGACGCCCGGGAGCGGCTCTTAGCTCCGGACAGCATCGTACCTTCGTCTTTAGCGTCTCTTCTCGTCTACATCTTAGCAAAAAGCTTTTCTACTATGTCTGGCTCGGAAAAACTGTGCCAGCACAGAAAACATCTCCCATCGTGTTCTAGACGTTGCACGGAGGTCTTCCAAGTGTTTGGCATGAAGAAAAGAAAAGGTGTCCAAAACAGCTTCCAATCGAATGTTCATGTGATTGGAAAAGTCAGGAGAGTGCAAAGGTACTGTTTTCTAGCAGTTGGCAAGCTGCGCACACAATCCCAGTGTTGTACAGCTTCCTTCCTTCACCCTTTCCGAAGGTGCCGCTCTCTCCCGGCTCCCGGAGGCGAAGAAGCGGCTTCTTCGCGCAAAGACGATTGTGCCGCTCACATGTGCACTCCTTAGCGCGGCTTCTGCCGAAAGACGCCCGGGAGCGGCTCTTAGCTCCGGACAGCATCGTACCTTCGTCTTTAGCGTCTCTTCTCGTCTACATCTTAGCAAAAAGCTTTTCCACTATGTCTGGCTCGGAAAAACTGTGCCAGCACAGAAAACATCTCCCATCGTGTTCTAGACGTTGCACGGAGGTCTTCCAAGTGTTTGGCATGAAGAAAAGAAAAGTTGTCCAAAACAGCTTCCAATCGAATGTTCATGTGAATTGGAAAAGTCAGGAGAGTGCAAAGGTACTGTTTACTAGCAGCTGGCAAGCTGCGCACACAATCCCAGTGTTGTACAGCTTCCTTCTTCACCTTTCCGAAGGTGCCGCTCTCTCCGGCTGCCGGAGGCGAAGAAGCGGCTTCTTCGCGCAAAGACGATTGTGCCGCTCACTGTGCACTCCTTAGCGCGGCTTCTGCCGAAAGACGCCCGGGAGCGGCTCTTAGCTCCGGACAGCATCGTACCTTCGTCTTTAGTGTCTCTTCTCGTCTACATCTTAGCAAAAGCTTTTCTACTATGTCTGGCTCGGAAAAACTGTGCCAGCACAGAAAACATCTCCCATCGTGTTCTAGACGTTGCACGGAGGTCTTCCAAGTGTTTGGCATGAAGAAAAGAAAAGTTGTCCAAAAACAGCTTCCAATCGAATGTTCATGTGATTGGAAAAGTCAGGAGAGTGCAAAGGTACTGTTTTCTAGCAGTTGGCAAGCTGCGCACACAATCCCAGTGTTGTACAGCTTCCTTCTTCACCTTTCCGAAGGTGCCGCTCTCTCCGGCTCCCGGAGGCGAAGAAGCGGCTTCTTCGCGCAAAGACGATTGTGCCGCTCACTGTGCACTCCTTAGCGCGGCTTCTGCCGAAAGACGCCCGGGAGCGGCTCTTAGCTCCGGACAGCATCGTACCTTCGTCTTTAGCGTCTCTTCTCGTCTACATCTTAGCAAAAAGCTTTTCCACTATGTCTGGCTCGGAAAAACTGTGCCAGCACAGAAAACATCTCCCATCGTGTTCTAGACGTTGCACGGAGGTCTTCCAAGTGTTTGGCATGAAGAAAAGAAAAGGTGTCCAAAACAGCTTCCAATCGAATGTTCATGTGATTGGAAAAGTCAGGAGAGTGCAAAGGTACTGTTTTTTCTAGCAGTTGGCAAGCTGCGCACACAATCCAGTGTTGTACAGCTTCCTTCTTCACCTTTCCGAAGGTGCCGCTCTCTCCGGCTCCGGAGGCGAAGAAGCGGCTTCTTCGCGCAAAGACGATTGTGCCGCTCACTGTGCACTCCTTAGCGCGGCTTCTGCCGAAAGACGCCCGGGAGCGGCTCTTAGCTCCGGACAGCATCGTACCTTCGTCTTTAGCGTCTCTTCTCGTCTACATCTTAGCAAAAAGCTTTTCTACTATGTCTGGCTCGGAAAAACTGTGCCAGCACAGAAAACATCTCCCATCGTGTTCTAGACGTTGCACGGAGGTCTTCCAAGTGTTTGGCATGAAGAAAAGAAAAGTTGTCCAAAACAGCTTCCAATCGAATGTTCATGTGATTGGAAAAGTCAGGAGAGTGCAAAGGTACTGTTTTCTAGCAGTTGGCAAGCTGCGCACACAATCCCAGTGTTGTACAGCTTCCTTCTTCACCTTTCCGAAGGTGCCGCTCTCTCCGGCTCCCGGAGGCGAAGAAGCGGCTTCTTCGCGCAAAGACGATTGTGCCGCTCACTAGTGCACTCCTTAGCGCGGCTTCTGCCGAAAGACGCCCGGGAGCGGCTCTTAGCTCCGGACAGCATCGTACCTTCGTCTTTAGCGTCTCTTCTCGTCTACATCTTAGCAAAAAGCTTTTCTACTATGTCTGGCTCGGAAAAATTGTGCCAGCACAGAAAACATCTCCCATCGTGTTCTAGACGTTGCACGGAGGTCTTCCAAGTGTTTGGCATGAAGAAAAGAAAAGTTGTCCAAAACAGCTTCCAATCGAATGTTCATGTGATTGGAAAAGTCAGGAGAGTGCAAAGGTACTGTTTTCTAGCAGTTGGCAAGCTGCGCACACAATCCCAGTGTTGTACAGCTTCCTTCTTCACCTTTCCGAAGGTGCCGCTCTCTCCGGCTCCCGGAGGCGAAGAAGCGGCTTCTTCGCGCAAAGACGATTGTGCCGCTCACTGTGCACTCCTTAGCGCGGCTTCTGCCGAAAGACGCCCGGGAGCGGCTCTTAGCTCCGGACAGCATCGTACCTTCGTCTTTAGCGTCTCTTCTCGTCTACATCTTAGCAAAAAGCTTTTCTACTATGTCTGGCTCGGAAAAACTGTGCCAGCACAGAAAACATCTCCCATCGTGTTCTAGACGTTGCACGGAGGTCTTCCAAGTGTTTGGCATGAAGAAAAGAAAAGTTGTCCAAAACAGCTTCCAATCGAATGTTCATGTGATTGGAAAAGTCAGGAGAGTGCAAAGGTACTGTTTACTAGCAGCTGGCAAGCTGCGCACACAATCCCAGTGTTGTACAGCTTCCTTCTTCACCTTTCCGAAGGTGCCGCTCTCTCCGGCTCCCGGAGGCGAAGAAGCGGCTTCTTCGCGCAAAGACGATTGTGCCGCTCACTGTGCACTCCTTAGCGCGGCTTCTGCCGAAAGACGCCCGGGAGCGGCTCTTAGCTCCGGACAGCATCGTACCTTCGTCTTTAGCGTCTCTTCTCGTCTACATCTTAGCAAAAAGCTTTTCCACTATGTCTGGCTCGGAAAAACTGTGCCAGCACAGAAAACATCTCCCATCGTGTACTAGACGTTGCACGGAGGTCTTCCAAGTGTTTGGCATGAAGAAAAGAAAAGTTGTCCAAAACAGCTTCCAATCGAATGTTCATGTGATTGGAAAAGTCAGGAGAGTGCAAAGGTACTGTTTTCTAGCAGTTGGCAAGCTGCGCACACAATCCCAGTGTTGTACAGCTTCCTTCTTCACCTTTCCGAAGGTGCCGCTCTCTCCGGCTCCCGGAGGCGAAGAAGCGGCTTCTTCGCGCAAAGACGATTGTGCCGCTCACTGTGCACTCCTTAGCGCGGCTTCTGCCGAAAGACGCCCGGGAGCGGCTCTTAGCTCCGGACAGCATCGTACCTTCGTCTTTAGCGTCTCTTCTCGTCTACATCTTAGCAAAAAGCTTTTCTACTATGTCTGGCTCGGAAAAACTGTGCCAGCACAGAAAACATCTCCCATCGTGTTCTAGACGTTGCACGGAGGTCTTCCAAGTGTTTGGCATGAAGAAAAGAAAAGTTGTCCAAAACAGCTTCCAATCGAATGTTCATGTGATTGGAAAAGTCAGGAGAGTGCAAAGGTACTGTTTACTAGCAGCTGGCAAGCTGCGCACACAATCCCAGTGTTGTACAGCTTCCTTCTTCACCTTTCCGAAGGTGCCGCTCTCTCCGGCTCCCGGAGGCGAAGAAGCGGCTTCTTCGCGCAAAGACGATTGTGCCGCTCACTGTGCACTCCTTAGCGCGGCTTCTGCCGAAAGACGCCCGGGAGCGGCTCTTAGCTCCGGACAGCATCGTACCTTCGTCTTTAGCGTCTCTTCTCGTCTACATCTTAGCAAAAAGCTTTTCCACTATGTCTGGCTCGGAAAAACTGTGCCAGCACAGAAAACATCTCCCATCGTGTGCTAGACGTTGCACGGAGGTCTTCCAAGTGTTTGGCATGAAGAAAAGAAAAGTTGTCCAAAACAGCTTCCAATCGAATGTTCATGTGATTGGAAAAGTCAGGAGAGTGCAAAGGTACTGTTTTCTAGCAGTTGGCAAGCTGCGCACACAATCCCAGTGTTGTACAGCTTCCTTCTTCACCTTTCCGAAGGTGCCGCTCTCTCCGGCTCCCGGAGGCGAAGAAGCGGCTTCTTCGCGCAAAGACGATTGTGCCGCTCACTGTGCACTCCTTAGCGCGGCTTCTGCCGAAAGACGCCCGGGAGCGGCTCTTAGCTCCGGACAGCATCGTACCTTCGTCTTTAGCGTCTCTTCTCGTCTACATCTTAGCAAAAAGCTTTTCTACTATGTCTGGCTCGGAAAAACTGTGCCAGCACAGAAAACATCTCCCATCGTGTTCTAGACGTTGCACGGAGGTCTTCCAAGTGTTTGGCATGAAGAAAAGAAAAGTTGTCCAAAACAGCTTCCAATCGAATGTTCATGTGATTGGAAAAGTCAGGAGAGTGCAAAGGTACTGTTTTCTAGCAGTTGGCAAGCTGCGCACACAATCCCAGTGTTGTACAGCTTCCTTCCTCACCTTTCCGAAGGTGCCGCTCTCTCCGGCTCCCGGAGGCGAAGAAGCGGCTTCTTCGCGCAAAGACGATTGTGCCGCTCACTGTGCACTCCTTAGCGCGGCTTCTGCCGAAAGACGCCCGGGAGCGGCTCTTAGCTCCGGACAGCATCGTACCTTTGTCTTTAGCGTCTCTTCTCGTCTACATCTTAGCAAAAAGCTTTTCCACTATGTCTGGCGAGGAAAAACTGTGCCAGCACAGAAAACATCTCCCATCGTGTTCTAGACGTTGCACGGAGGTCTTCCAAGTGTTTGGCATGAAGAAAAGTTGTCCAAAACAGCTTCCAATCGAATGTTCATGTGATTGGAAAAGTCAGGAGAGTGCAAAGGTACTGTTTTCTAGCAGTTGGCAAGCTGCGCACACAATCCCAGTGTTGTACAGCTTCCTTCTTCACCTTTCCGAAGGTGCCGCTCTCTCCGGCTCCCGGAGGCGAAGAAGCGGCTTCTTCGCGCAAAGACGATTGTGCCGCTCACTGTGCACTCCTTAGCGCGGCTTCTGCCGAAAGACGCCCGGGAGCGGCTCTTAGCTCCGGACAGCATCGTACCTTCGTCTTTAGCGTCTCTTCTCGTCTACATCTTAGCAAAAAGCTTTTCTACTATGTCTGGCTCGGAAAAACTGTGCCAGCACAGAAAACATCTCCCATCGTGTTCTAGACGTTGCACGGAGGTCTTCCAAGTGTTTGGCATGAAGAAAAGAAAAGTTGTCCAAAACAGCTTCCAATCGAATGTTCATGTGATTGGAAAAGTCAGGAGAGTGCAAAGGTACTGTTTTCTAGCAGTTGGCAAGCTGCGCACACAATCCCAGTGTTGTACAGCTTCCTTCTTCACCTTTCCGAAGGTGCCGCTCTCTCCGGCTCCCGGAGGCGAAGAAGCGGCTTCTTCGCGCAAAGACGATTGTGCCGCTCACTGTGCACTCCTTAGCGCGGCTTCTGCCGAAAGACGCCCGGGAGCGGCTCTTAGCTCCGGACAGCATCGTACCTTCGTCTTTAGCGTCTCTTCTCGTCTACATCTTAGCAAAAAGCTTTTCTACTATGTCTGGCTCGGAAAAATTGTGCCAGCACAGAAAACATCTCCCATCGTGTTCTAGACGTTGCACGGAGGTCTTCCAAGTGTTTGGCATGAAGAAAAGAAAAGTTGTCCAAAACAGCTTCCAATCGAATGTTCATGTGATTGGAAAAGTCAGGAGAGTGCAAAGGTACTGTTTTCTAGCAGTTGGCAAGCTGCGCACACAATCCCAGTGTTGTACAGCTTCCTTCTTCACCTTTCCGAAGGTGCCGCTCTCTCCGGCTCCCGGAGGCGAAGAAGCGGCTTCTTCGTGCAAAGACGATTGTGCCGCTCACTGTGCACTCCTTAGCGCGGCTTCTGCCGAAAGACGCCCGGGAGCGGCTCTTAGCTCCGGACAGCATCGTACCTTCGTCTTTAGCGTCTCTTCTCGTCTACATCTTAGCAAAAAGCTTTTCTACTATGTCTGGCTCGGAAAAACTGTGCCAGCACAGAAAACATCTCCCATCGTGTTCTAGAAGTTGCACGGAGGTCTTCCAAGTGTTTGGCATGAAGAAAAGAAAAGTTGTCCAAAACAGCTTCCAATCGAATGTTCATGTGATTGGAAAAGTCAGGAGAGTGCAAAGGTACTGTTTACTAGCAGCTGGCAAGCTGCGCACACAATCCCAGTGTTGTACAGCTTCCTTCTTCACCTTTCCGAAGGTGCCGCTCTCTCCGGCTCCCGGAGGCGAAGAAGCGGCTTCTTCGCGCAAAGACGATTGTGCCGCTCACTGTGCACTCCTTAGCGCGGCTTCTGCCGAAAGACGCCCGGGAGCGGCTCTTAGCTCCGGACAGCATCGTACCTTCGTCTTTAGCGTCTCTTCTCGTCTACATCTTAGCAAAAAGCTTTTCCACTATGTCTGGCTCGGAAAAACTGTGCCAGCACAGAAAACATCTCCCATCGTGTTCTAGACGTTGCACGGAGGTCTTCCAAGTGTTTGGCATGAAGAAAAGAAAAGTTGTCCAAAACAGCTTCCAATCGAATGTTCATGTGATTGGAAAAGTCAGGAGAGTGCAAAGGTACTGTTTTCTAGCAGTTGGCAAGCTGCGCACACAATCCCAGTGTTGTACAGCTTCCTTCTTCACCTTTCCGAAGGTGCCGCTCTCTCCGGCTCCCGGAGGCGAAGAAGCGGCTTCTTCGCGCAAAGACGATTGTGCCGCTCACTGTGCACTCCTTAGCGCGGCTTCTGCCGAAAGACGCCCGGGAGCGGCTCTTAGCTCCGGACAGCATCGTACCTTCGTCTTTAGCGTCTCTTCTCGTCTACATCTTAGCAAAAAGCTTTTCTACTATGTCTGGCTCGGAAAAACTGTGCCAGCACAGAAAACATCTCCCATCGTGTTCTAGACGTTGCACGGAGGTCTTCCAAGTGTTTGGCATGAAGAAAAGAAAAGGTGTCCAAAACAGCTTCCAATCGAATGTTCATGTGATTGGAAAAGTCAGGAGAGTGCAAAGGTACTGTTTTCTAGCAGTTGGCAAGCTGCGCACACAATCCCAGTGTTGTACAGCTTCCTTCCTCACCTTTCCGAAGGTGCCGCTCTCTCCGGCTCCCGGAGGCGAAGAAGCGGCTTCTTCGCGCAAAGACGATTGTGCCGCTCACTGTGCACTCCTTAGCGCGGCTTCTGCCGAAAGACGCCCGGGAGCGGCTCTTAGCTCCGGACAGCATCGTACCTTCGTCTTTAGCGTCTCTTCTCGTCTACATCTTAGCAAAAAGCTTTTCCACTATGTCTGGCTCGGAAAAACTGTGCCAGCACAGAAAACATCTCCCATCGTGTTCTAGACGTTGCACGGAGGTCTTCCAAGTGTTTGGCATGAAGAAAAGAAAAGGTGTCCAAAACAGCTTCCAATCGAATGTTCATGTTATTGGAAAAGTCAGGAGAGTGCAAAGGTACTGTTTTCTAGCAGTTGGCAAGCTGCGCACACAATCCCAGTGTTGTACAGCTTCCTTCTTCACCTTTCCGAAGGTGCCGCTCTCTCCGGCTCCCGGAGGCGAAGAAGCAGCTTCTTCGCGCAAAGACGATTGTGCCGCTCACTGTGCACTCCTTAGCGCGGCTTCTGCCGAAAGACGCCCGGGAGCGGCTCTTAGCTCCGGACAGCATCGTACCTTCGTCTTTAGCGTCTCTTCTCGTCTACATCTTAGCAAAAAGCTTTTCTACTATGTCTGGCTCGGAAAAACTGTGCCAGCACAGAAAACATCTCCCATCGTGTTCTAGAAGTTGCACGGAGGTCTTCCAAGTGTTTGGCATGAAGAAAAGAAAAGTTGTCCAAAACAGCTTCCAATCGAATGTTCATGTGATTGGAAAAGTCAGGAGAGTGCAAAGGTACTGTTTACTAGCAGCTGGCAAGCTGCGCACACAATCCCAGTGTTGTACAGCTTCCTTCTTCACCTTTCCGAAGGTGCCGCTCTCTCCGGCTCCCGGAGGCGAAGAAGCGGCTTCTTCGCGCAAAGACGATTGTGCGGCTCACTGTGCACTCCTTAGCGCGGCTTCTGCCGAAAGACGCCCGGGAGCGGCTCTTAGCTCCGGACAGCATCGTACCTTCGTCTTTAGCGTCTCTTCTCGTCTACATCTTAGCAAAAAGCTTTTCCACTATGTCTGGCTCGGAAAAACTGTGCCAGCACAGAAAACATCTCCCATCGTGTTCTAGACGTTGCACGGAGGTCTTCCAAGTGTTTGGCATGAAGAAAAGAAAAGTTGTCCAAAACAGCTTCCAATCGAATGTTCATGTGATTGGAAAAGTCAGGAGAGTGCAAAGGTACTGTTTTCTAGCAGTTGGCAAGCTGCGCACACAATCCCAGTGTTGTACAGCTTCCTTCTTCACCTTTCCGAAGGTGCCGCTCTCTCCGGCTCCCGGAGGCGAAGAAGCGGCTTCTTCGCGCAAAGACGATTGTGCCGCTCACTGTGCACTCCTTAGCGCGGCTTCTGCCGAAAGACGCCCGGGAGCGGCTCTTAGCTCCGGACAGCATCGTACCTTCGTCTTTAGCGTCTCTTCTCGTCTACATCTTAGCAAAAAGCTTTTCTACTATGTCTGGCTCGGAAAAACTGTGCCAGCACAGAAAACATCTCCCATCGTGTTCTAGACGTTGCACGGAGGTCTTCCAAGTGTTTGGCATGAAGAAAAGAAAAGGTGTCCAAAACAGCTTCCAATCGAATGTTCATGTGATTGGAAAAGTCAGGAGAGTGCAAAGGTACTGTTTTCTAGCAGTTGGCAAGCTGCGCACACAATCCCAGTGTTGTACAGCTTCCTTCCTCACCTTTCCGAAGGTGCCGCTCTCTCCGGCTCCCGGAGGCGAAGAAGCGGCTTCTTCGCGCAAAGACGATTGTGCCGCTCACTGTGCACTCCTTAGCGCGGCTTCTGCCGAAAGACGCCCGGGAGCGGCTCTTAGATCCGGACAGCATCGTACCTTCGTCTTTAGCGTCTCTTCTCGTCTACATCTTAGCAAAAAGCTTTTCCACTATGTCTGGCTCGGAAAAACTGTGCCAGCACAGAAAACATCTCCCATCGTGTTCTAGACGTTGCACGGAGGTCTTCCAAGTGTTTGGCATGAAGAAAAGAAAAGGTGTCCAAAACAGCTTCCAATCGAATGTTCATGTTATTGGAAAAGTCAGGAGAGTGCAAAGGTACTGTTTTCTAGCAGTTGGCAAGCTGCGCACACAATCCCAGTGTTGTACAGCTTCCTTCTTCACCTTTCCGAAGGTGCCGCTCTCTCCGGCTCCCGGAGGCGAAGAAGCGGCTTCTTCGCGCAAAGACGATTGTGCCGCTCACTGTGCACTCCTTAGCGCGGCTTCTGCCGAAAGACGCCCGGGAGCGGCTCTTAGCTCCGGACAGCATCGTACCTTCGTCTTTAGCGTCTCTTCTCGTCTACATCTTAGCAAAAAGCTTTTCTACTATGTCTGGCTCGGAAAAACTGTGCCAGCACAGAAAACATCTCCCATCGTGTTCTAGAAGTTGCACGGAGGTCTTCCAAGTGTTTGGCATGAAGAAAAGAAAAGTTGTCCAAAACAGCTTCCAATCGAATGTTCATGTGATTGGAAAAGTCAGGAGAGTGCAAAGGTACTGTTTACTAGCAGCTGGCAAGCTGCGCACACAATCCCAGTGTTGTACAGCTTCCTTCTTCACCTTTCCGAAGGTGCCGCTCTCTCCGGCTCCCGGAGGCGAAGAAGCGGCTTCTTCGCGCAAAGACGATTGTGCCGCTCACTGTGCACTCCTTAGCGCGGCTTCTGCCGAAAGACGCCCGGGAGCGGCTCTTAGCTCCGGACAGCATCGTACCTTCGTCTTTAGCGTCTCTTCTCGTCTACATCTTAGCAAAAAGCTTTTCCACTATGTCTGGCTCGGAAAAACTGTGCCAGCACAGAAAACATCTCCCATCGTGTTCTAGACGTTGCACGGAGGTCTTCCAAGTGTTTGGCATGAAGAAAAGAAAAGTTGTCCAAAACAGCTTCCAATCGAATGTTCATGTGATTGGAAAAGTCAGGAGAGTGCAAAGGTACTGTTTTCTAGCAGTTGGCAAGCTGCGCACACAATCCCAGTGTTGTACAGCTTCCTTCTTCACCTTTCCGAAGGTGCCGCTCTCTCCGGCTCCCGGAGGCGAAGAAGCGGCTTCTTCGCGCAAAGACGATTGTGCCGCTCACTGTGCACTCCTTAGCGCGGCTTCTGCCGAAAGACGCCCGGGAGCGGCTCTTAGCTCCGGACAGCATCGTACCTTTGTCTTTAGCGTCTCTTCACGTCTACATCTTAGCAAAAAGCTTTTCTACTATGTCTGGCTCGGAAAAACTGTGCCAGCACAGAAAACATCTCCCATCGTGTTCTAGACGTTGCACGGAGGTCTTCCAAGTGTTTGGCATGAAGAAAAGAAAAGTTGTCCAAAACAGCTTCCAATCGAATGTTCATGTGATTGGAAAAGTCAGGAGAGTGCAAAGGTACTGTTTTCTAGCAGTTGGCAAGCTGCGCACACAATCCCAGTGTTGTACAGCTTCCTTCTTCACCTTTCCGAAGGTGCCGCTCTCTCCGGCTCCCGGAGGCGAAGAAGCAGCTTCTTCGCGCAAAGACGATTGTGCCGCTCACTGTGCACTCCTTAGCGCGGCTTCTGCCGAAAGACGCCCGGGAGCGGCTCTTAGCTCCGGACAGCATCGTACCTTCGTCTTTAGCGTCTCTTCTCGTCTACATCTTAGCAAAAAGCTTTTCTACTATGTCTGGCTCGGAAAAACTGTGCCAGCACAGAAAACATCTCCCATCGTGTTCTAGACGTTGCACGGAGGTCTTCCAAGTGTTTGGCATGAAGAAAAGAAAAGTTGTCCAAAACAGCTTCCAATCGAATGTTCATGTGATTGGAAAAGTCAGGAGAGTGCAAAGGTACTGTTTTCTAGCAGTTGGCAAGCTGCGCACACAATCCCAGTGTTGTACAGCTTCCTTCTTCACCTTTCCGAAGGTGCCGCTCTCTCCGGCTCCCGGAGGCGAAGAAGCGGCTTCTTCGCGCAAAGACGATTGTGCCGCTCACTGTGCACTCCTTAGCGCGGCTTCTGCCGAAAGACGCCCGGGAGCGGCTCTTAGCTCCGGACAGCATCGTACCTTCGTCTTTAGCGTCTCTTCTCGTCTACATCTTAGCAAAAAGCTTTTCTACTATGTCTGGCTCGGAAAAATTGTGCCAGCACAGAAAACATCTCCCATCGTGTTCTAGACGTTGCACGGAGGTCTTCCAAGTGTTTGGCATGAAGAAAAGAAAAGTTGTCCAAAACAGCTTCCAATCGAATGTTCATGTGATTGGAAAAGTCAGGAGAGTGCAAAGGTACTGTTTTCTATCAGTTGGCAAGCTGCGCACACAATCCCAGTGTTGTACAGCTTCCTTCTTCACCTTTCCGAAGGTGCCGCTCTCTCCGGCTCCCGGAGGCGAAGAAGCGGCTTCTTCGCGCAAAGACGATTGTGCCGCTCACTGTGCACTCCTTAGTGCGGCTTCTGCCGAAAGACGCCCGGGAGCGGCTCTTAGCTCCGGACAGCATCGTACCTTCGTCTTTAGCGTCTCTTCTCGTCTACATCTTAGCAAAAAGCTTTTCCACTATGTCTGGCTCGGAAAAACTGTGCCAGCACAGAAAACATCTCCCATCGTGTTCTAGACGTTGCACGGAGGTCTTCCAAGTGTTTGGCATGAAGAAAAGAAAAGTTGTCCAAAACAGCTTCCAATCGAATGTTCATGTGATTGGAAAAGTCAGGAGAGTGCAAAGGTACTGTTTTCTAGCAGTTGGCAAGCTGCGCACACAATCCCAGTGTTGTACAGCTTCCTTCTTCACCTTTCCGAAGGTGCCACTCTCTCCGGCTCCCGGAGGCGAAGAAGCGGCTTCTTCGCGCAAAGACGATTGTGCCGCTCACTGTGCACTCCTTAGCGCGGCTTCTGCCGAAAGACGCCCGGGAGCGGCTCTTAGCTCCGGACAGCATCGTACCTTCGTCTTTAGCGTCTCTTCTCGTCTACATCTTAGCAAAAAGCTTTTCTACTATGTCTGGCTCGGAAAACCTGTGCCAGCACAGAAAACATCTCCCATCGTGTTCTAGATGTTGCACGGAGGTCTTCCAAGTGTTTGGCATGAAGAAAAGGAAAGTTGTCCAAAACAGCTTCCAATCGAATGTTCATGTGATTGGAAAAGTCAGGAGAGTGCAAAGGTACTGTTTTCTAGCAGTTGGCAAGCTGCGCACAAAATCCCAGTGTTGTACAGCTTCCTTCTTCACCTTTCCGAAGGTGCCGCTCTCTCCGGCTCCCGGAGGCGAAGAAGCGGCTTCTTCGCGCAAAGACGATTGTGCCGCTCACTGTGCACTCCTTAGCGCGGCTTCTGCCGAAAGACGCCCGGGAGCGGCTCTTAGCTCCGGAGAGCATCGTACCTTCGTCTTTAGCGTCTCTTCTCGTCTACATCTTAGCAAAAAGCTTTTCTACTATGTCTGGCTCGGAAAAACTGTGCCAGCACAGAAAACATCTCCCATCGTGTTCTAGACGTTGCACGGAGGTCTTCCAAGTGTTTGGCATGAAGAAAAGAAAAGTTGTCCAAAACAGCTTCCAATCGAATGTTCATGTGATTGGAAAAGTCAGGAGAGTGCAAAGGTACTGTTTTCTAGCAGTTGGCAAGCTGCGCACACAATCCCAGTGTTGTACAGCTTCCTTCTTCACCTTTCCGAAGGTGCCGCTCTCTCCGGCTCCCGGAGGCGAAGAAGCGGCTTCTTCGCGCAAAGACGATTGTGCCGCTCACTGTGCACTCCTTAGCGCGGCTTCTGCCGAAAGACGCCCGGGAGCGGCTCTTAGCTCCGGACAGCATCGTACCTTCGTCTTTAGCGTCTCTTCTCGTCTACATCTTAGCAAAAAGCTTTTCCACTATGTCTGGCTCGGAAAAACTGTGCCAGCACAGAAAACATCTCCCATCGTGTTCTAGACGTTGCACGGAGGTCTGCCAAGTGTTTGGCATGAAGAAAAGAAAAGTTGTCCAAAACAGCTTCCAATCGAATGTTCATGTGATTGGAAAAGTCAGGAGAGTGCAAAGGTACTGTTTTCTATCAGTTGGCAAGCTGCGCACACAATCCCGGTGTTGTACAGCTTCCTTCTTCACCTTTCCGAAGGTGCCGCTCTCTCCGGCTCCCGGAGGCGAAGAAGCGGCTTCTTCGCGCAAAGACGATTGTGCCGCTCACTGTGCACTCCTTAGCGCGGCTTCTGCCGAAAGACGCCCGGGAGCGGCTCTTAGCTCCGGACAGTATCGTACCTTCGTCTTTAGCGTCTCTTCTCGTCTACATCTTAGCAAAAAGCTTTTCTACTATGTGTGGCTCGGAAAAACTGTGCCAGCACAGAAAACATCTCCCATCGTGTTCTAGACGTTGCACGGAGGTCTTCCAAGTTTTTGGCATGAAGAAAGAAAAGTCCAAAACAGCTTCCAATCGAATGTTCATGTGATTGGAAAAGTCAGGAGAGTGCAAAGGTACTGTTTTCTAGCAGTTGGCAAGCTGCGCACACAATCCCAGTGTTGTACAGCTTCCTTCTTCACCTTTCCGAAGGTGCCGCTCTCTCCGGCTCCCGGAGGCGAAGAAGCGGCTTCTTCGCGCAAAGACGATTGTGCCGCTCACTGTGCACTCCTTAGCGCGGCTTCTGCCGAAAGACGCCCGGGAGCGGCTCTTAGCTCCGGACAGCATCGTACCTTCGTCTTTAGCGTCTCTTCTCGTCTACATCTTAGCAAAAAGCTTTTCTAATATGTCTGGCTCGGAAAAACTGTGCCAGACCAGAAAACATCTCCCATCGTGTTCTAGACGTTGCACGGAGGTCTTCCAAGTGTTTGGCATGAAGAAAAGAAAAGTTGTCCAAAACAGCTTCCAATCGAATGTTCATGTGATTGGAAAAGTCAGGAGAGTGCAAAGGTACTGTTTTCTAGCATTTGGCAAGCTGCGCACACAATCCCAGTGTTGTACAGCTTCCTTCTTCACCTTTCCGAAGGTGCCGCTCTCTCCGTCTCCCGGAAGCGAAGAAGCGGCTTCTTCGCGCAAAGACGATTGTGCCGCTCACTGTGCACTCCTTAGCGCGGCTTCTGCCGAAAGACGCTCGGGAGCGGCTCTTAGCTCCGGACAGCATCGTACCTTCGTCTTTAGCGTCTCTTCTCGTCTACATCTTAGCAAAAAGCTTTTCTACTATGTCTGGCTCGGAAAAACTGTGCCAGCACAGAAAACATCTCCCATCGTGTTCTAGACGTTGCACGGAGGTCTTCCAAGTTTTTGGCATGAAGAAAAGAAAAGTTGTCCAAAACAGCTTCCAATCGAATGTTCATGTGATTGGAAAAGTCAGGAGAGTGCAAAGGTACTGTTTACTAGCAGTTGGCAAGCTGCGCACACAATCCCAGTGTTGTACAGCTTCCTTCTTCACCTTTCCGAAGGTGCCGCTCTCTCCGGCTCCCGGAGGCGAAGAAGCGGCTTCTTCGCGCAAAGACGATTGTGCCGCTCACTGTGCACTCCTTAGCGCGGCTTCTGCCGAAAGACGCCCGGGAGCGGCTCTTAGCTCCGGACAGCATCGTACCTTCGTCTTTAGCGTCTCTTCTCGTCTACATCTTAGCAAAAAGCTTTTCCACTATGTCTGGCGAGGAAAAACTGTGCCAGCACAGAAAACATCTCCCATCGTGTTCTAGACGTTGCACGGAGGTCTTCCAAGTGTTTGGCATGAATAAAAGAAAAGTTGTCCAAAACAGCTTCCAATCGAATGTTCATGTGATTGGAAAAGTCAGGAGAGTGCAAAGGTACTGTTTTCTAGCAGTTGGCAAGCTGCGCACACAATCCCAGTGTTGTACAGCTTCCTTCTTCACCTTTCCGAAGGTGCCGCTCTCTCCGGCTCCCGGAGGCGAAGAAGCGGCTTCTTCGCGCAAAGACGATTGTGCCGCTCACTGTGCACTCCTTAGCGCGGCTTCTGCCGAAAGACGCCCGGGAGCGGCTCTTAGCTCCGGACAGCATCGTACCTTCGTCTTTAGCGTCTCTTCTCGTCTACATCATAGCAAAAAGCTTTTCCACTATGTCTGGCTCGGAAAAACTGTGCCAGCACAGAAAACATCTCCCATCGTGTTCTAGACGTTGCACGGAGGTCTTCCAAGTTTTTGGCATGAAGAAAGAAAAGTTCAAAACAGCTTCCAATCGAATGTTCATGTGATTGGAAAAGTCAGGAGAGTGCAAAGGTACTGTTTTCTAGCAGTTGGCAAGCTGCGCACACAATCCCAGTGTTGTACAGCTTCCTTCTTCACCTTTCCGAAGGTGCCGCTCTCTCCGGCTCCCGGAGGCGAAGAAGCGGCTTCTTCGCGCAAAGACGATTGTGCCGCTCACTGTGCACTCCTTAGCGCGGCTTCTGCCGAAAGACGCCGGGGAGCGGCTCTTAGCTCCGGACAGCATCGTACCTTCGTCTTTAGCGTCTCTTCTCGTCTACATCTTAGCAAAATACTTTTCCACTATGTCTGGCTCGGAAAAACTGTGCCAGCACAGAAAACATCTCCCATCGTGTTCTAGACGTTGCACGGAGGTCTTCCAAGTGTTTGGCATGAAGAAAAGAAAAGTTGTCCAAAACAGCTTCCAATCGAATGTTCATGTGATTGGAAAAGTCAGGAGAGTGCAAAGGTACTGTTTTCTAGCAGTTGGCAAGCTGCGCACACAATCCCAGTGTTGTACAGCTTCCTTCTTCACCTTTCCGAAGGTGCCGCTCTCTCCGGCTCCCGGAGGCGAAGAAGCGGCTTCTTCGCGCAAAGACGATTGTGCCGCTCACTTTGCACTCCTTAGCGCGGCTTCTGCCGAAAGACGCCCGGGAGCGGCTCTTAGCTCCGGACAGCATCGTACCTTCGTCTTTAGCGTCTCTTCTCGTCTACATCTTAGCAAAAAGCTTTTCTACTATGTCTGGCTCGGAAAAACTGTGCCAGCACAGAAAACATCTCCCATCGTGTTCTAGACGTTGCACGGAGGTCTTCCAAGTGTTTGGCATGAAGAAAAGAAAAGTTTTCCAAAACAGCTTCCAATCGAATGTTCATGTGATTGGAAAAGTCAGGAGAGTGCAAAGGTACTGTTTTCTAGCAGTTGGCAAGCTGCGCACACAATCCCAGTGTTGTACAGCTTCCTTCTTCACCTTTCCGAAGGTGCTGCTCTCTCCGGCTCCCGGAGGCGAAGAAGCGGCTTCTTCGCGCAAAGACGATTGTGCCGCTCACTGTGCACTCCTTAGCGCGGCTTCTGCCGAAAGACGCCCGGGAGCGGCTCTTAGCTCCGGACAGCATCGTACCTTCGTCTTTAGCGTCTCTTCTCGTCTACATCTTAGCAAAAAGCTTTTCCACTATGTCTGGCGAGGAAAAACTGTGCCAGCACAGAAAACATCTCCCATCGTGTTCTAGACGTTGCACGGAGGTCTTCCAAGTGTTTGGCATGAAGAAAAGAAAAGTTGTCCAAAACAGCTTCCAATCGAATGTTCATGTGATTGGAAAAGTCAGGAGAGTGCAAAGGTACTGTTTTCTAGCAGTTGGCAAGCTGCGCACACAATCCCAGTGTTGTACAGCTTCCTTCTTCACCTTTCCGAAGGTGCCGCTCTCTCCGGCTCCCGGAGGCGAAGAAGCGGCTTCTTCGCGCAAAGACGATTGCGCCGCTCACTGTGCACTCCTTAGCGCCGCTTCTGCCGAAAGACGCCCGGGAGCGGCTCTTAGCTCCGGACAGCATCGTACCTTCGTCTTTAGCGTCTCTTCTCGTCTACATCTTAGCAAAAAGCTTTTCTACTATGTCTGGCTCGGAAAAACTGTGCCAGCACAGAAAACATCTCCCATCGTGTTCTAGATGTTGCACGGAGGTCTTCCAAGTGTTTGGCATGAAGAAAAGAAAAGTTGTCCAAAACAGCTTCCAATCGAATGTTCATGTGATTGGAAAAGTCAGGAGAGTGCAAAGGTACTGTTTTCTAGCAGTTGGCAAGCTGCGCACACAATCCCAGTGTTGTACAGCTTCCTTCTTCACCTTTCCGAAGGTGCCGCTCTCTCCGGCTCCCGGAGGCGAAGAAGCGGCTTCTTCGCGCAAAGACGATTGTGCCGCTCACTGTGCACTCCTTAGCGCCGCTTCTGCCGAAAGACGCCCGGGAGCGGCTCTTAGGTCCGGACAGCATCGTACCTTCGTCTTTAGCGTCTCTTCTCGTCTACATCTTAGCAAAAAGCTTTTCCACTATGTCTGGCGAGGAAAAACTGTGCCAGCACAGAAAACATCTCCCATCGTGTTCTAGACGTTGCACGGAGGTCTTCCAAGTGTTTGGCATGAAGAAAAGAAAAGTTGTCCAAAACAGCTTCCAATCGAATGTTCATGTGATTGGAAAAGTCAGGAGAGTGCAAAGGTACTGTTTTCTAGCAGTTGGCAAGCTGCGCACACAATCCCAGTGTTGTACAGCTTCCTTCTTCACCTTTCCGAAGGTGCCGCTCTCTCCGGCTCCCGGAGGCGAAGAAGCGGCTTCTTCGCGCAAAGACGATTGTGCCGCTCACTGTGCACTCCTTAGCGCGGCTTCTGCCGAAAGACGCCCGGGAGCGGCTCTTAGCTCCGGACAGCATCGTACCTTCGTCTTTAGCGTCTCTTCTCGTCTACATCATAGCAAAAAGCTTTTCCACTATGTCTGGCTCGGAAAAACTGTGCCAGCACAGAAAACATCTCCCATCGTGTTCTAGACGTTGCACGGAGGTCTTCCAAGTTTTTGGCATGAAGAAAGAAAAGTTCAAAACAGCTTCCAATCGAATGTTCATGTGATTGGAAAAGTCAGGAGAGTGCAAAGGTACTGTTTTCTAGCAGTTGGCAAGCTGCGCACACAATCCCAGTGTTGTACAGCTTCCTTCTTCACCTTTCCGAAGGTGCCGCTCTCTCCGGCTCCCGGAGGCGAAGAAGCGGCTTCTTCGCGCAAAGACGATTGTGCCGCTCACTGTGCACTCCTTAGCGCGGCTTCTGCCGAAAGACGCCGGGGAGCGGCTCTTAGCTCCGGACAGCATCGTACCTTCGTCTTTAGCGTCTCTTCTCGTCTACATCTTAGCAAAATACTTTTCCACTATGTCTGGCTCGGAAAAACTGTGCCAGCACAGAAAACATCTCCCATCGTGTTCTAGACGTTGCACGGAGGTCTTCCAAGTGTTTGGCATGAAGAAAAGAAAAGTTGTCCAAAACAGCTTCCAATCGAATGTTCATGTGATTGGAAAAGTCAGGAGAGTGCAAAGGTACTGTTTTCTAGCAGTTGGCAAGCTGCGCACACAATCCCAGTGTTGTACAGCTTCCTTCTTCACCTTTCCGAAGGTGCCGCTCTCTCCGGCTCCCGGAGGCGAAGAAGCGGCTTCTTCGCGCAAAGACGATTGTGCCGCTCACTTTGCACTCCTTAGCGCGGCTTCTGCCGAAAGACGCCCGGGAGCGGCTCTTAGCTCCGGACAGCATCGTACCTTCGTCTTTAGCGTCTCTTCTCGTCTACATCTTAGCAAAAAGCTTTTCTACTATGTCTGGCTCGGAAAAACTGTGCCAGCACAGAAAACATCTCCCATCGTGTTCTAGACGTTGCACGGAGGTCTTCCAAGTGTTTGGCATGAAGAAAAGAAAAGTTTTCCAAAACAGCTTCCAATCGAATGTTCATGTGATTGGAAAAGTCAGGAGAGTGCAAAGGTACTGTTTTCTAGCAGTTGGCAAGCTGCGCACACAATCCCAGTGTTGTACAGCTTCCTTCTTCACCTTTCCGAAGGTGCTGCTCTCTCCGGCTCCCGGAGGCGAAGAAGCGGCTTCTTCGCGCAAAGACGATTGTGCCGCTCACTGTGCACTCCTTAGCGCGGCTTCTGCCGAAAGACGCCCGGGAGCGGCTCTTAGCTCCGGACAGCATCGTACCTTCGTCTTTAGCGTCTCTTCTCGTCTACATCTTAGCAAAAAGCTTTTCCACTATGTCTGGCGAGGAAAAACTGTGCCAGCACAGAAAACATCTCCCATCGTGTTCTAGACGTTGCACGGAGGTCTTCCAAGTGTTTGGCATGAAGAAAAGAAAAGTTGTCCAAAACAGCTTCCAATCGAATGTTCATGTGATTGGAAAAGTCAGGAGAGTGCAAAGGTACTGTTTTCTAGCAGTTGGCAAGCTGCGCACACAATCCCAGTGTTGTACAGCTTCCTTCTTCACCTTTCCGAAGGTGCCGCTCTCTCCGGCTCCCGGAGGCGAAGAAGCGGCTTCTTCGCGCAAAGACGATTGCGCCGCTCACTGTGCACTCCTTAGCGCCGCTTCTGCCGAAAGACGCCCGGGAGCGGCTCTTAGCTCCGGACAGCATCGTACCTTCGTCTTTAGCGTCTCTTCTCGTCTACATCTTAGCAAAAAGCTTTTCTACTATGTCTGGCTCGGAAAAACTGTGCCAGCACAGAAAACATCTCCCATCGTGTTCTAGACGTTGCACGGAGGTCTTCCAAGTGTTTGGCATGAAGAAAAGAAAAGTTGTCCAAAACAGCTTCCAATCGAATGTTCATGTGATTGGAAAAGTCAGGAGAGTGCAAAGGTACTGTTTTCTAGCAGTTGGCAAGCTGCGCACACAATCCCAGTGTTGTACAGCTTCCTTCTTCACCTTTCCGAAGGTGCCGCTCTCTCCGGCTCCCGGAGGCGAAGAAGCGGCTTCTTCGCGCAAAGACGATTGTGCCGCTCACTGTGCACTCCTTAGCGCCGCTTCTGCCGAAAGACGCCCGGGAGCGGCTCTTAGGTCCGGACAGCATCGTACCTTCGTCTTTAGCGTCTCTTCTCGTCTACATCTTAGCAAAAAGCTTTTCCACTATGTCTGGCGAGGAAAAACTGTGCCAGCACAGAAAACATCTCCCATCGTGTTCTAGACGTTGCACGGAGGTCTTCCAAGTGTTTGGCATGAAGAAAAGAAAAGTTGTCCAAAACAGCTTCCAATCGAATGTTCATGTGATTGGAAAAGTCAGGAGAGTGCAAAGGTACTGTTTTCTAGCAGTTGGCAAGCTGCGCACACAATCCCAGTGTTGTACAGCTTCCTTCTTCACCTTTCCGAAGGTGCCGCTCTCTCCGGCTCCCGGAGGCGAAGAAGCGGCTTCTTCGCGCAAAGACGATTGTGCCGCTCACTGTGCACTCCTTAGCGCGGCTTCTGCCGAAAGACGCCCGGGAGCGGCTCTTAGCTCCGGACAGCATCGTACCTTCGTCTTTAGCGTCTCTTCTCGTCTACATCTTAGCAAAAAGCTTTTCCACTATGTCTGGCTCGGAAAAACTGTGCCAGCACAGAAAACATCTCCCATCGTGTTCTAGACGTTGCACGGAGGTCTTCCAAGTGTTTGGCATGAAGAAAAGAAAAGTTGTCCAAAACACCTTCCAATCGAATGTTCATGTGATTGGAAAAGTCAGGAGAGTGCAAAGGTACTGTTTACTAGCAGTTGGCAAGCTGCGCACACAATCCCAGTGTTGTACAGCTTCCTTCTTCACCTTTCCGAAGGTGCCGCTCTCTCCGGCTCCCGGAGGCGAAGAAGCGGCTTCTTCGCGCAAAGACGATTGTGCCGCTCACTGTGCACTCCTTAGCGCGGCTTCTGCCGAAAGACGCCCGGGAGCGGCTCTTAGCTCCGGACAGCATCGTACCTTCGTCTTTAGCGTCTCTTCTCGTCTACATCATAGCAAAAAGCTTTTCCACTATGTCTGGCTCGGAAAAACTGTGCCAGCACAGAAAACATCTCCCATCGTGTTCTAGACGTTGCACGGAGGTCTTCCAAGTGTTTGGCATGAAGAAAAGAAAAGTTGTCCAAAACAGCTTCCAATCGAATGTTCATGTGATTGGAAAAGTCAGGAGAGTGCAAAGGTACTGTTTTCTAGCAGTTGGCAAGCTGCGCACACAATCCCAGTGTTGTACAGCTTCCTTCTTCACCTTTCCGAAGGTGCCGCTCTCTCCGGCTCCCGGAGGCGAAGAAGCGGCTTCTTCGCGCAAAGACGATTGTGCCGCTCACTGTGCACTCCTTAGCGCGGCTTCTGCCGAAAGACGCCCGGGAGCGGCTCTTAGCTCCGGACAGCATCGTACCTTCGTCTTTAGCGTCTCTTCTCGTCTACATCTTAGCAAAAAGCTTTTCTACTATGTCTGGCTCGGAAAAATTGTGCCAGCACAGAAAACATCTCCCATCGTGTTCTAGACGTTGCACGGAGGTCTTCCAAGTGTTTGGCATGAAGAAAAGAAAAGTTGTCCAAAACAGCTTCCAATCGAATGTTCATGTGATTGGAAAAGTCAGGAGAGTGCAAAGGTACTGTTTACTAGCAGTTGGCAAGCTGCGCACACAATCCCAGTGTTGTACAGCTTCCTTCTTCACCTTTCCGAAGGTGCCGCTCTCTCCGGCTCCCGGAGGCGAAGAAGCGGCTTCTTCGCGCAAAGACGATTGTGCCGCTCACTGTGCACTCCTTAGCGCGGCTTCTGCCGAAAGACGCCCGGGAGCGGCTCTTAGCTCCGGACAGCATCGTACCTTCGTCTTTAGCGTCTCTTCTCGTCTACATCTTAGCAAAAAGCTTTTCCACTATGTCTGGCGAGGAAAAACTGTGCCAGCACAGAAAACATCTCCCATCGTGTTCTAGACGTTGCACGGAGGTCTTCCAAGTGTTTGGCATGAAGAAAAGAAAAGTTGTCCAAAACAGCTTCCAATCGAATGTTCATGTGATTGGAAAAGTCAGGAGAGTGCAAAGGTACTGTTTTCTAGCAGTTGGCAAGCTGCGCACACAATCCCAGTGTTGTACAGCTTCCTTCTTCACCTTTCCGAAGGTGCCGCTCTCTCCGGCTCCCGGAGGCGAAGAAGCGGCTTCTTCGCGCAAAGACGATTGTGCCGCTCACTGTGCACTCCTTAGCGCGGCTTCTGCCGAAAGACGCCCGGGAGCGGCTCTTAGCTCCGGACAGCATCGTACCTTCGTCTTTAGCGTCTCTTCTCGTCTACATCTTAGCAAAAAGCTTTTCCACTATGTCTGGCGAGGAAAAACTGTGCCAGCACAGAAAACATCTCCCATCGTGTTCTAGACGTTGCACGGAGGTCTTCCAAGTGTTTGGCATGAAGAAAAGAAAAGTTGTCCAAAACAGCTTCCAATCGAATGTTCATGTGATTGGAAAAGTCAGGAGAGTGCAAAGGTACTGTTTTCTAGCAGTTGGCAAGCTGCGCACACAATCCCAGTGTTGTACAGCTTCCTTCTTCACCTTTCCGAAGGTGCCGCTCTCTCCGGCTCCCGGAGGCGAAGAAGCGGCTTCTTCGCGCAAAGACGATTGTGCCGCTCACTGTGCACTCCTTAGCGCGGCTTCTGCCGAAAGACGCCCGGGAGCGGCTCTTAGCTCCGGACAGCATCGTACCTTCGTCTTTAGCGTCTCTTCTCATCTACATCTTAGCAAAAAGCTTTTCTACTATGTCTGGCTCGGAAAAACTGTGCCAGCACAGAAAACATCTCCCATCGTGTTCTAGACGTTGCACGGAGGTGTGCCGAGTGTTTGGCATGAAGAAAGAAAAGTCCAAAACAGCTTCCAATCGAATGTTCATGTGATTGGAAAAGTCAGGAGAGTGCAAAGGTACTGTTTTCTAGCAGTTGGCAAGCTGCGCACACAATCCCAGTGTTGTACAGCTTCCTTCTTCACCTTTCCGAAGGTGCCGCTCTCTCCGGCTCCCGGAGGCGAAGAAGCGGCTTCTTCGCGCAAAGACGATTGTGCCGCTCACTGTGCACTCCTTAGCGCGGCTTCTGCCGAAAGACGCTCGGGAGCGGCTCTTAGCTCCGGACAGCATCGTACCTTCGTCTTTAGCGTCTCTTCTCGTCTACATCTTAGCAAAAAGCTTTTCCACTATGTCTGGCTCGGAAAAACTGTGCCAGCACAGAAAACATCTCCCATCGTGTTCTAGACGTTGCACGGAGGTGTGCCGAGAGTTTGGCATGAAGAAAAGAAAAGTTGTCCAAAACAGCTTCCAATCGAATGTTCATGTGATTGGAAAAGTCAGGAGAGTGCAAAGGTACTGTTTTCTAGCAGTTGGCAAGCTGCGCACACAATCCCAGTGTTGTACAGCTTCCTTCTTCACCTTTCCGAAGGTGCCGCTCTCTCCGGCTCCCGGAGGCGAAGAAGCGGCTTCTTCGCGCAAAGACGATTGTGCCGCTCACTGTGCACTCCTTAGCGCGGCTTCTGCCGAAAGACGCCCGGGAGCGGCTCTTAGCTCCGGACAGCATCGTACCTTCGTCTTTAGCGTCTCTTCTCGTCTACATCTTAGCAAAAAGCTTTTCTACTATGTCTGGCTCGGAAAAACTGTGCCAGCACAGAAAACATCTCCCATCGTGTTCTAGACGTTTCACGGAGGTGTGCCGAGAGTTTGGCATGAAGAAAGAAAAGTCCAAAACAGCTTCCAATCGAATGTTCATGTGATTGGAAAAGTCAGGAGAGTGCAAAGGTACTGTTTTCTAGCAGTTGGCAAGCTGCGCACACAATCCCAGTGTTGTACAGCTTCCTTCTTCACCTTTCCGAAGGTGCCGCTCTCTCCGGCTCCCGGAGGCGAAGAAGCGGCTTCTTCGCGCAAAGACGATTGTGCCGCTCACTGTGCACTCCTTAGCGCGGCTTCTGCCGAAAGACGCCGGGGAGCGGCTCTAAGCTCCGGACAGCATCGTACCTTCGTCTTTAGCGTCTCTTCTCGTCTACATCTTAGCAAAATACTTTTCCACTATGTCTGGCTCGGAAAAACTGTGCCAGCACAGAAAACATCTCCCATCGTGTTCTAGACGTTGCACGGAGGTCTTCCAAGTGTTTGGCATGAAGAAAAGAAAAGTTGTCCAAAACAGCTTCCAATCGAATGTTCATGTGATTGGAAAAGTCAGGAGAGTGCAAAGGTACTGTTTTCTAGCAGTTGGCAAGCTGCGCACACAATCCCAGTGTTGTACAGCTTCCTTCTTCACCTTTCCGAAGGTGCCGCTCTCTCCGGCTCCCGGAGGCGAAGAAGCGGCTTCTTCGCGCAAAGACGATTGTGCCGCTCACTGTGCACTCCTTAGCGCGGCTTCTGCCGAAAGACGCCCGGGAGCGGCTCTTAGCTCCGGACAGCATCGTACCTTCGTCTTTAGCGTCTCTTCTCGTCTACATCTTAGCAAAAAGCTTTTCTACTATGTCTGGCTCGGAAAAACTGTGCCAGCACAGAAAACATCTCCCATCGTGTTCTAGACGTTGCACGGAGGTCTTCCAAGTGTTTGGCATGAAGAAAAGAATAGTACAAAACAGCTTCCAATCGAATGTTCATGTGATTGGAAAAGTCAGGAGAGTGCAAAGGTACTGTTTTCTAGCAGTTGGCAAGCTGCGCACACAATCCCAGTGTTGTACAGCTTCCTTCTTCACCTTTCCGAAGGTGCCGCTCTCTCCGGCTCCCGGAGCCGAAGAAGCGGCTTCTTCGCGCAAAGACGATTGTGCCGCTCACTGTGCACTCCTTAGCGCGGCTTCTGCCGAAAGACGCCCGGGAGCGGCTCTTAGCTCCGGACAGCATCGTACCTTCGTCTTTAGCGTCTCTTCTCGTCTACATCTTAGCAAAAAGCTTTTCTACTATGTCTGGCTCGGAAAAACTGTGCCAGCACAGAAAACATCTCCCATCGTGTTCTAGACGTTGCACGGAGGTGTGCCGAGAGTTTGGCATGAAGAAAGAAAAGTCCAAAACAGCTTCCAATCGAATGTTCATGTGATTGGAAAAGTCAGGAGAGTGCAAAGGTACTGTTTTCTAGCAGTTGGCAAGCTGCGCACACAATCCCAGTGTTGTACAGCTTCCTTCTTCACCTTTCCGAAGGTGCCGCTCTCTCCGGCTCCCGGAGGCGAAGAAGCGGCTTCTTCGCGCAAAGACGATTGTGCCGCTCACTGTGCACTCCTTAGCGCCGCTTCTGCCGAAAGACGCCCGGGAGCGGCTCTTAGCTCCGGACAGCATCGTACCTTCGTCTTTAGCGTCTCTTCTCGTCTACATCTTAGCAAAAAGCTTTTCCACTATGTCTGGCGAGGAAAAACTGTGCCAGCACAGAAAACATCTCCCATCGTGTTCTAGACGTTGCACGGAGGTCTTCCAAGTGTTTGGCATGAAGAAAAGAAAAGTTGTCCAAAACAGCTTCCAATCGAATGTTCATGTGATTGGAAAAGTCAGGAGAGTGCAAAGGTACTGTTTTCTAGCAGTTGGCAAGCTGCGCACACAATCCCAGTGTTGTACAGCTTCCTTCTTCACCTTTCCGAAGGTGCCGCTCTCTCCGGCTCCCGGAGGCGAAGAAGCGGCTTCTTCGCGCAAAGACGATTGTGCCGCTCACTGTGCACTCCTTAGCGTGGCTTCTGCCGAAAGACGCCCGGGAGCGGCTCTTAGCTCCGGACAGCATCGTACCTTCGTCTTTAGCGTCTCTTCTCGTCTACATCTTAGCAAAAAGCTTTTCTACTATGTCTGGCTCGGAAAAACTGTGCCAGCACAGAAAACATCTCCCATCGTGTTCTAGACGTTGCACGGAGGTCTTCCAAGTGTTTGGCATGAAGAAAAGAAAAGTTGTCCAAAACAGCTTCCAATCGAATGTTCATGTGATTGGAAAAGTCAGGAGAGTGCAAAGGTACTGTTTTCTAGCAGTTGGCAAGCTGCGCACACAATCCCAGTGTTGTACAGCTTCCTTCTTCACCTTTCCGAAGGTGCCGCTCTCTCCGGCTCCCGGAGGCAAAGAAGCGGCTTCTTCGCGCAAAGACGATTGTGCCGCTCACTGTGCACTCCTTAGCGCGGCTTCTGCCGAAAGACGCCCGGGAGCGGCTCTTAGCTCCGGACAGCATCGTACCTTCGTCTTTAGCGTCTCTTCTCGTCTACATCTTAGCAAAAAGCTTTTCTACTATGTCTGGCTCGGAAAAACTGTGCCAGCACAGAAAACATCTCCCATCGTGTTCTAGACGTTGCACGGAGGTGTGCCGAGTGTTTGGCATGAAGAAAGAAAAGTCCAAAACAGCTTCCAATCGAATGTTCATGTGATTGGAAAAGTCAGGAGAGTGCAAAGGTACTGTTTTCTAGCAGTTGGCAAGCTGCGCACACAATCCCAGTGTTGTACAGCTTCCTTCTTCACCTTTCCGAAGGTGCCGCTCTCTCCGGCTCCCGGAGGCGAAGAAGCGGCTTCTTCGCGCAAAGACGATTGTGCCGCTCACTGTGCACTCCTTAGCGCGGCTTCTGCCGAAAGACGCCCGGGAGCGGCTCTCAGCTCCGGACAGCATCGTACCTTCGTCTTTAGCGTCTCTTCTCGTCTACATCTTAGCAAAAAGCTTTTCCACTATGTCTGGCTCGGAAAAACTGTGCCAGCACAGAAAACATCTCCCATCGTGTTCTAGACGTTGCACGGAGGTGTGCCGAGAGTTTGGCATGAAGAAAAGAAAAGTTGTCCAAAACAGCTTCCAATCGAATGTTCATGTGATTGGAAAAGTCAGGAGAGTGCAAAGGTACTGTTTTCTAGCAGTTGGCAAGCTGCGCACACAATCCCAGTGTTGTACAGCTTCCTTCTTCACCTTTCCGAAGGTGCCGCTCTCTCCGGCTCCCGGAGGCGAAGAAGCGGCTTCTTCGCGCAAAGACGATTGTGCCGCTCACTGTGCACTCCTTAGCGCGGCTTCTGCCGAAAGACGCCCGGGAGCGGCTCTTAGCTCCGGACAGCATCGTACCTTCGTCTTTAGCGTCTCTTCTCGTCTACATCTTAGCAAAAAGCTTTTCTACTATGTCTGGCTCGGAAAAACTGTGCCAGCACAGAAAACATCTCCCATCGTGTTCTAGACGTTGCACGGAGGTCTTCCAAGTGTTTGGCATGAAGAAAAGAATAGTACAAAACAGCTTCCAATCGAATGTTCATGTGATTGGAAAAGTCAGGAGAGTGCAAAGGTACTGTTTTCTAGCAGTTGGCAAGCTGCGCACACAATCCCAGTGTTGTACAGCTTCCTTCTTCACCTTTCCGAAGGTGCCGCTCTCTCCGGCTCCCGGAGGCGAAGAAGCGGCTTCTTCGCGCAAAGACGATTGTGCCGCTCACTGTGCACTCCTTAGCGCGGCTTCTGCCGAAAGACGCCGGGGAGCGGCTCTAAGCTCCGGACAGCATCGTACCTTCGTCTTTAGCGTCTCTTCTCGTCTACATCTTAGCAAAATACTTTTCCACTATGTCTGGCTCGGAAAAACTGTGCCAGCACAGAAAACATCTCCCATCGTGTTCTAGACGTTGCACGGAGGTCTTCCAAGTGTTTGGCATGAAGAAAAGAAAAGTTGTCCAAAACAGCTTCCAATCGAATGTTCATGTGATTGGAAAAGTCAGGAGAGTGCAAAGGTACTGTTTTCTAGCAGTTGGCAAGCTGCGCACACAATCCCAGTGTTGTACAGCTTCCTTCTTCACCTTTCCGAAGGTGCCGCTCTCTCCGGCTCCCGGAGGCGAAGAAGCGGCTTCTTCGCGCAAAGACGATTGTGCCGCTCACTGTGCACTCCTTAGCGCGGCTTCTGCCGAAAGACGCCCGGGAGCGGCTCTTAGCTCCGGACAGCATCGTACCTTCGTCTTTAGCGTCTCTTCTCGTCTACATCTTAGCAAAAAGCTTTTCTACTATGTCTGGCTCGGAAAAACTGTGCCAGCACAGAAAACATCTCCCATCGTGTTCTAGACGTTGCACGGAGGTCTTCCAAGTGTTTGGCATGAAGAAAAGAATAGTACAAAACAGCTTCCAATCGAATGTTCATGTGATTGGAAAAGTCAGGAGAGTGCAAAGGTACTGTTTTCTAGCAGTTGGCAAGCTGCGCACACAATCCCAGTGTTGTACAGCTTCCTTCTTCACCTTTCCGAAGGTGCCGCTCTCTCCGGCTCCCGGAGCCGAAGAAGCGGCTTCTTCGCGCAAAGACGATTGTGCCGCTCACTGTGCACTCCTTAGCGCGGTTTCTGCCGAAAGACGCCCGGGAGCGGCTCTTAGCTCCGGACAGCATCGTACCTTCGTCTTTAGCGTCTCTTCTCGTCTACATCTTAGCAAAAAGCTTTTCTACTATGTCTGGCTCGGAAAAACTGTGCCAGCACAGAAAACATCTCCCATCGTGTTCTAGACGTTGCACGGAGGTGTGCCGAGAGTTTGGCATGAAGAAAGAAAAGTCCAAAACAGCTTCCAATCGAATGTTCATGTGATTGGAAAAGTCAGGAGAGTGCAAAGGTACTGTTTTCTAGCAGTTGGCAAGCTGCGCACACAATCCCAGTGTTGTACAGCTTCCTTCTTCACCTTTCCGAAGGTGCCGCTCTCTCCGGCTCCCGGAGGCGAAGAAGCGGCTTCTTCGCGCAAAGACGATTGTGCCGCTCACTGTGCACTCCTTAGCGTGGCTTCTGCCGAAAGACGCCCGGGAGCGGCTCTTAGCTCCGGACAGCATCGTACCTTCGTCTTTAGCGTCTCTTCTCGTCTACATCTTAGCAAAAAGCTTTTCCACTATGTCTGGCGAGGAAAAACTGTGCCAGCACAGAAAACATCTCCCATCGTGTTCTAGACGTTGCACGGAGGTCTTCCAAGTGTTTGGCATGAAGAAAAGAAAAGTTGTCCAAAACAGCTTCCAATCGAATGTTCATGTGATTGGAAAAGTCAGGAGAGTGCAAAGGTACTGTTTTCTAGCAGTTGGCAAGCTGCGCACACAATCCCAGTGTTGTACAGCTTCCTTCTTCACCTTTCCGAAGGTGCCGCTCTCTCCGGCTCCCGGAGGCGAAGAAGCGGCTTCTTCGCGCAAAGACGATTGTGCCGCTCACTGTGCACTCCTTAGCGCGGCTTCTGCCGAAAGACGCCCGGGAGCGGCTCTTAGCTCCGGACAGCATCGTACCTTCGTCTTTAGCGTCTCTTCTCGTCTACATCTTAGCAAAAAGCTTTTCTACTATGTCTGGCTCGGAAAAACTGTGCCAGCACAGAAAACATCTCCCATCGTGTTCTAGATGTTGCACGGAGGTCTTCCAAGTGTTTGGCATGAAGAAAAGAAAAGTTGTCCAAAACAGCTTCCAATCGAATGTTCATGTGATTGGAAAAGTCAGGAGAGTGCAAAGGTACTGTTTTCTAGCAGTTGGCAAGCTGCGCACACAATCCCAGTGTTGTACAGCTTCCTTCTTCACCTTTCCGAAGGTGCCGCTCTCTCCGGCTCCCGGAGGCGAAGAAGCGGCTTCTTCGCGCAAAGACGATTGTGCCGCTCACTGTGCACTCCTTAGCGCGGCTTCTGCCGAAAGACGCCCGGGAGCGGCTCTTAGCTCCGGACAGCATCGTACCTTCGTCTTTAGCGTCTCTTCTCGTCTACATCATAGCAAAAAGCTTTTCCACTATGTCTGGCGAGGAAAAACTGTGCCAGCACAGAAAACATCTCCCATCGTGTTCTAGACGTTGCACGGAGGTCTTCCAAGTGTTTGGCATGAAGAAAAGAAAAGTTGTCCAAAACAGCTTCCAATCGAATGTTCATGTGATTGGAAAAGTCAGGAGAGTGCAAAGGTACTGTTTTCTAGCAGTTGGCAAGCTGCGCACACAATCCCAGTGTTGTACAGCTTCCTTCTTCACCTTTCCGAAGGTGCCGCTCTCTCCGGCTCCCGGAGGCGAAGAAGCGGCTTCTTCGCGCAAAGACGATTGTGCCGCTCACTGTGCACTCCTTAGCGCGGCTTCTGCCGAAAGACGCCCGGGAGCGGCTCTTAGCTCCGGACAGCATCGTACCTTCGTCTTTAGCGTCTCTTCTCGTCTACATCTTAGCAAAAAGCTTTTCTACTATGTCTGGCTCGGAAAAACTGTGCCAGCACAGAAAACATCTCCCATCGTGTTCTAGACGTTGCACGGAGGTCTTCCAAGTGTTTGGCATGAAGAAAAGAATAGTACAAAACAGCTTCCAATCGAATGTTCATGTGATTGGAAAAGTCAGGAGAGTGCAAAGGTACTGTTTTCTAGCAGTTGGCAAGCTGCGCACACAATCCCAGTGTTGTACAGCTTCCTTCTTCACCTTTCCGAAGGTGCCGCTCTCTCCGGCTCCCGGAGGCGAAGAAGCGGCTTCTTTGCGCAAAGACGATTGTGCCGCTCACTGTGCACTCCTTAGCGCGGCTTCTGCCGAAAGACGCCCGGGAGCGGCTCTCAGCTCCGGACAGCATCGTACCTTCGTCTTTAGCGTCTCTTCTCGTCTACATCTTAGCAAAAAGCTTTTCTACTATGTCTGGCTCGGAAAAACTGTGCCAGCACAGAAAACATCTCCCATCGTGTTCTAGACGTTTCACGGAGGTGTGCCGAGAGTTTGGCATGAAGAAAGAAAAGTCCAAAACAGCTTCCAATCGAATGTTCATGTGATTGGAAAAGTCAGGAGAGTGCAAAGGTACTGTTTTCTAGCAGTTGGCAAGCTGCGCACACAATCCCAGTGTTGTACAGCTTCCTTCTTCACCTTTCCGAAGGTGCCGCTCTCTCCGGCTCCCGGAGGCGAAGAAGCGGCTTCTTCGCGCAAAGACGATTGTGCCGCTCACTGTGCACTCCTTAGCGCGGCTTCTGCCGAAAGACGCCCGGGAGCGGCTCTTAGCTCCGGACAGCATCGTACCTTCGTCTTTAGCGTCTCTTCTCGTCTACATCTTAGCAAAAAGCTTTTCTACTATGTCTGGCGAGGAAAAACTGTGCCAGCACAGAAAACATCTCCCATCGTGTTCTAGACGTTGCACGGAGGTGTGCCGAGTGTTTGGCATGAAGAAAAGAAAAGTTGTCCAAAACAGCTTCCAATCGAATGTTCATGTGATTGGAAAAGTCAGGAGAGTGCAAAGGTACTGTTTTCTAGCAGTTGGCAAGCTGCGCACACAATCCCAGTGTTGTACAGCTTCCTTCTTCACCTTTCCGAAGGTGCCGCTCTCTCCGGCTCCCGGAGGCGAAGAAGCGGCTTCTTCGCGCAAAGACGATTGTGCCGCTCACTGTGCACTCCTTAGCGTGGCTTCTGCCGAAAGACGCCCGGGAGCGGCTCTTAGCTCCGGACAGCATCGTACCTTCGTCTTTAGCGTCTCTTCTCGTCTACATCTTAGCAAAAAGCTTTTCTACTATGTCTGGCTCGGAAAAACTGTGCCAGCACAGAAAACATCTCCCATCGTGTTCTAGATGTTGCACGGAGGTCTTCCAAGTGTTTGGCATGAAGAAAAGAAAAGTTGTCCAAAACAGCTTCCAATCGAATGTTCATGTGATTGGAAAAGTCAGGAGAGTGCAAAGGTACTGTTTTCTAGCAGTTGGCAAGCTGCGCACACAATCCCAGTGTTGTACAGCTTCCTTCTTCACCTTTCCGAAGGTGCCGCTCTCTCCGGCTCCCGGAGCCGAAGAAGCGGCTTCTTCGCGCAAAGACGATTGCGCCGCTCACTGTGCACTCCTTAGCGCGGCTTCTGCCGAAAGACGCCCGGGAGCGGCTCTTAGCTCCGGACAGCATCGTACCTTCGTCTTTAGCGTCTCTTCTCGTCTACATCTTAGCAAAAAGCTTTTCTACTATGTCTGGCTCGGAAAAACTGTGCCAGCACAGAAAACATCTCCCATCGTGTTCTAGACGTTGCACGGAGGTCTTCCAAGTGTTTGGCATGAACTAAAGTTGTCCAAAACAGCTTCCAATATCGAATGTTCATGTGATTGGAAAAGTCAGGAGAGTGCAAAGGTACTGTTTACTAGCAGTTGGCAAGCTGCGCACACAATCCCAGTGTTGTACAGCTTCCTTCTTCACCTTTCCGAAGGTGCCGCTCTCTCCGGCTCCCGGAGGCGAAGAAGCGGCTTCTTCGCGCAAAGACGATTGTGCCGCTCACTGTGCACTCCTTAGCGCCGCTTCTGCCGAAAGACGCCCGGGAGCGGCTCTTAGGTCCGGACAGCATCGTACCTTCGTCTTTAGCGTCTCTTCTCGTCTACATCTTAGCAAAAAGCTTTTCCACTATGTCTGGCTCGGAAAAACTGTGCCAGCACAGAAAACATCTCCCATCGTGTTCTAGACGTTGCACGGAGGTCTTCCAAGTGTTTGGCATGAAGAAAAGAAAAGTTGTCCAAACAGCTTCCAATCGAATGTTCATGTGATTGGAAAAGTCAGGAGAGTGCAAAGGTACTGTTTTCTAGCAGTTGGCAAGCTGCGCACACAATCCCAGTGTTGTACAGCTTCCTTCTTCACCTTTCCGAAGGTGCCGCTCTCTCCGGCTCCCGGAGGCGAAGAAGCGGCTTCTTCGCGCAAAGACGATTGTGCCGCTCACTGTGCACTCCTTAGCGCGGCTTCTGCCGAAAGACGCCCGGGAGCGGCTCTTAGCTCCGGACAGCATCGTACCTTCGTCTTTAGCGTCTCTTCTCGTCTACATCTTAGCAAAAAGCTTTTCCACTATGTCTGGCGAGGAAAAACTGTGCCAGCACAGAAAACATCTCCCATCGTGTTCTAGACGTTGCACGGAGGTCTTCCAAGTGTTTGGCATGAAGAAAAGAAAAGTTGTCCAAAACAGCTTCCAATCGAATGTTCATGTGATTGAAAAGTCAGGAGAGTGCAAAGGTACTGTTTTCTAGCAGTTGGCAAGCTGCGCACACAATCCCAGTGTTGTACAGCTTCCTTCTTCACCTTTCCGAAGGTGCCGCTCTCTCCGGCTCCCGGAGGCGAAGAAGCGGCTTCTTCGCGCAAAGACGATTGTGCCGCTCACTGTGCACTCCTTAGCGCGGCTTCTGCCGAAAGACGCCCGGGAGCGGCTCTTAGCTCCGGACAGCATCGTACCTTCGTCTTTAGCGTCTCTTCTCGTCTACATCATAGCAAAAAGCTTTTCCACTATGTCTGGCGAGGAAAAACTGTGCCAGCACAGAAAACATCTCCCATCGTGTTCTAGACGTTGCACGGAGGTCTTCCAAGTGTTTGGCATGAAGAAAAGAAAAGTTGTCCAAAACAGCTTCCAATCGAATGTTCATGTGATTGGAAAAGTCAGGAGAGTGCAAAGGTACTGTTTTCTAGCAGTTGGCAAGCTGCGCACACAATCCCAGTGTTGTACAGCTTCCTTCTTCACCTTTCCGAAGGTGCCGCTCTCTCCGGCTCCCGGAGCCGAAGAAGCGGCTTCTTCGCGCAAAGACGATTGCGCCGCTCACTGTGCACTCCTTAGCGCGGCTTCTGCCGAAAGACGCCCGGGAGCGGCTCTTAGCTCCGGACAGCATCGTACCTTCGTCTTTAGCGTCTCTTCTCGTCTACATCTTAGCAAAAAGCTTTTCTACTATGTCTGGCTCGGAAAAACTGTGCCAGCACAGAAAACATCTCCCATCGTGTTCTAGACGTTGCACGGAGGTGTGCCGAGTGTTTGGCATGAAGAAAGAAAAGTCCAAAACAGCTTCCAATCGAATGTTCATGTGATTGGAAAAGTCAGGAGAGTGCAAAGGTACTGTTTTCTAGCAGTTGGCAAGCTGCGCACACAATCCCAGTGTTGTACAGCTTCCTTCTTCACCTTTCCGAAGGTGCCGCTCTCTCCGGCTCCCGGAGGCGAAGAAGCGGCTTCTTCGCGCAAAGACGATTGTGCCGCTCACTGTGCACTCCTTAGCGCGGCTTCTGCCGAAAGACGCCGGGGAGCGGCTCTTAGCTCCGGACAGCATCGTACCTTCGTCTTTAGCGTCTCTTCTCGTCTACATCTTAGCAAAAAGCTTTTCCACTATGTCTGGCTCGGAAAAACTGTGCCAGCACAGAAAACATCTCCCATCGTGTTCTAGACGTTGCACGGAGGTCTTCCAAGTGTTTGGCATGAAGAAAAGAAAAGTTGTCCAAAACAGCTTCCAATCGAATGTTCATGTGATTGGAAAAGTCAGGAGAGTGCAAAGGTACTGTTTTCTAGCAGTTGGCAAGCTGCGCACACAATCCCAGTGTTGTACAGCTTCCTTCTTCACCTTTCCGAAGGTGCCGCTCTCTCCGGCTCCCGGAGGCGAAGAAGCGGCTTCTTCGCGCAAAGACGATTGTGCCGCTCACTGTGCACTCCTTAGCGCGGCTTCTGCCGAAAGACGCCCGGGAGCGGCTCTTAGCTCCGGACAGCATCGTACCTTCGTCTTTAGCGTCTCTTCTCGTCTACATCTTAGCAAAAAGCTTTTCTACTATGTCTGGCTCGGAAAAACTGTGCCAGCACAGAAAACATCTCCCATCGTGTTCTAGACGTTGCACGGAGGTCTTCCAAGTGTTTGGCATGAAGAAAAGAATAGTACAAAACAGCTTCCAATCGAATGTTCATGTGATTGGAAAAGTCAGGAGAGTGCAAAGGTACTGTTTTCTATCAGTTGGCAAGCTGAGCACACAATCCCAGTGTTGTACAGCTTCCTTCTTCACCTTTCGAAGGTGCCGCTCTCTCCGGCTCCCGGAGGCGAAGAAGCGGCTTCTTCGCGCAAAGACGATTGTGCCGCTCACTGTGCACTCCTTAGCGCGGCTTCTGCCGAAAGACGCCCGGGAGCGGCTCTTAGCTCCGGACAGCATCGTACCTTCGTCTTTAGCGTCTCTTCTCGTCTACATCTTAGCAAAAAGCTTTTCCACTATGTCTGGCGAGGAAAAACTGTGCCAGCACAGAAAACATCTCCCATCGTGTTCTAGACGTTGCACGGAGGTCTTCCAAGTGTTTGGCATGAAGAAAAGAAAAGTTGTCCAAAACAGCTTCCAATCGAATGTTCATGTGATTGGAAAAGTCAGGAGAGTGCAAAGGTACTGTTTTCTAGCAGTTGGCAAGCTGCGCACACAATCCCAGTGTTGTACAGCTTCCTTCTTCACCTTTCCGAAGGTGCCGCTCTCTCCGGCTCCCGGAGGCGAAGAAGCGGCTTCTTCGCGCAAAGACGATTGTGCCGCTCACTGTGCACTCCTTAGCGCGGCTTCTGCCGAAAGACGCCCGGGAGCGGCTCTTAGCTCCGGACAGCATCGTACCTTCGTCTTTAGCGTCTCTTCTCGTCTACATCTTAGCAAAAAGCTTTTCTACTATGTCTGGCTCGGAAAAACTGTGCCAGCACAGAAAACATCTCCCATCGTGTTCTAGACGTTGCACGGAGGTCTTCCAAGTGTTTGGCATGAAGAAAAGAAAAGTTGTCCAAAACAGCTTCCAATCGAATGTTCATGTGATTGGAAAAGTCAGGAGAGTGCAAAGGTACTGTTTTCTAGCAGTTGGCAAGCTGCGCACACAATCCCAGTGTTGTACAGCTTCCTTCTTCACCTTTCCGAAGGTGCCGCTCTCTCCGGCTCCCGGAGCCGAAGAAGCGGCTTCTTCGCGCAAAGACGATTGCGCCGCTCACTGTGCACTCCTTAGCGCGGCTTCTGCCGAAAGACGCCCGGGAGCGGCTCTTAGCTCCGGACAGCATCGTACCTTCGTCTTTAGCGTCTCTTCTCGTCTACATCTTAGCAAAAAGCTTTTCTACTATGTCTGGCTCGGAAAAACTGTGCCAGCACAGAAAACATCTCCCATCGTGTTCTAGACGTTGCACGGAGGTCTTCCAAGTGTTTGGCATGAAGAAAAGAAAAGTTGTCCAAAACAGCTTCCAATCGAATGTTCATGTGATTGGAAAAGTCAGGAGAGTGCAAGGTACTGTTTACTAGCAGTTGGCAAGCTGCGCACAACAATCCCAGTGTTGTACAGCTTCCTTCTTCACCTTTCCGAAGGTGCCGCTCTCTCCGGCTCCCGGAGGCGAAGAAGCGGCTTCTTCGCGCAAAGACGATTGTGCCGCTCACTGTGCACTCCTTAGCGCGGCTTCTGCCGAAAGACGCCCGGGAGCGGCTCTTAGCTCCGGACAGCATCGTACCTTCGTCTTTAGCGTCTCTTCTCATCTACATCTTAGCAAAAAGCTTTTCTACTATGTCTGGCTCGGAAAAACTGTGCCAGCACAGAAAACATCTCCCATCGTGTTCTAGACGTTGCACGGAGGTGTGCCGAGTGTTTGGCATGAAGAAAGAAAAGTCCAAAACAGCTTCCAATCGAATGTTCATGTGATTGGAAAAGTCAGGAGAGTGCAAAGGTACTGTTTTCTAGCAGTTGGCAAGCTGCGCACACAATCCCAGTGTTGTACAGCTTCCTTCTTCACCTTTCCGAAGGTGCCGCTCTCTCCGGCTCCCGGAGGCGAAGAAGCGGCTTCTTCGCGCAAAGACGATTGTGCCGCTCACTGTGCACTCCTTAGCGCGGCTTCTGCCGAAAGACGCCCGGGAGCGGCTCTTAGCTCCGGACAGCATCGTACCTTCGTCTTTAGCGTCTCTTCTCGTCTACATCATAGCAAAAAGCTTTTCCACTATGTCTGGCGAGGAAAAACTGTGCCAGCACAGAAAACATCTCCCATCGTGTTCTAGACGTTGCACGGAGGTCTTCCAAGTGTTTGGCATGAAGAAAAGAAAAGTTGTCCAAAACAGCTTCCAATCGAATGTTCATGTGATTGGAAAAGTCAGGAGAGTGCAAAGGTACTGTTTTCTAGCAGTTGGCAAGCTGCGCACACAATCCCAGTGTTGTACAGCTTCCTTCTTCACCTTTCCGAAGGTGCCGCTCTCTCCGGCTCCCGGAGGCGAAGAAGCGGCTTCTTCGCGCAAAGACGATTGTGCCGCTCACTGTGCACTCCTTAGCGCGGCTTCTGCCGAAAGACGCCCGGGAGCGGCTCTTAGCTCCGGACAGCATCGTACCTTCGTCTTTAGCGTCTCTTCTCGTCTACATCTTAGCAAAAAGCTTTTCTACTATGTCTGGCTCGGAAAAACTGTGCCAGCACAGAAAACATCTCCCATCGTGTTCTAGACGTTGCACGGAGGTGTGCCGAGTGTTTGGCATGAAGAAAGAAAAGTCCAAAACAGCTTCCAATCGAATGTTCATGTGATTGGAAAAGTCAGGAGAGTGCAAAGGTACTGTTTTCTAGCAGTTGGCAAGCTGCGCACACAATCCCAGTGTTGTACAGCTTCCTTCTTCACCTTTCCGAAGGTGCCGCTCTCTCCGGCTCCCGGAGGCGAAGAAGCGGCTTCTTCGCGCAAAGACGATTGTGCCGCTCACTGTGCACTCCTTAGCGCGGCTTCTGCCGAAAGACGCCGGGGAGCGGCTCTTAGCTCCGGACAGCATCGTACCTTCGTCTTTAGCGTCTCTTCTCGTCTACATCTTAGCAAAAAGCTTTTCCACTATGTCTGGCTCGGAAAAACTGTGCCAGCACAGAAAACATCTCCCATCGTGTTCTAGACGTTGCACGGAGGTCTTCCAAGTGTTTGGCATGAAGAAAAGTTGTCCAAAACAGCTTCCAATCGAATGTTCATGTGATTGGAAAAGTCAGGAGAGTGCAAAGGTACTGTTTTCTAGCAGTTGGCAAGCTGCGCACACAATCCCAGTGTTGTACAGCTTCCTTCTTCACCTTTCCGAAGGTGCCGCTCTCTCCGGCTCCCGGAGCCGAAGAAGCGGCTTCTTCGCGCAAAGACGATTGTGCCGCTCACTGTGCACTCCTTAGCGCGGCTTCTGCCGAAAGACGCCCGGGAGCGGCTCTTAGCTCCGGACAGCATCGTACCTTCGTCTTTAGCGTCTCTTCTCGTCTACATCTTAGCAAAAAGCTTTTCTACTATGTCTGGCTCGGAAAAACTGTGCCAGCACAGAAAACATCTCCCATCGTGTTCTAGACGTTGCACGGAGGTCTTCCAAGTGTTTGGCATGAAGAAAAGAATAGAACAAAACAGCTTCCAATCGAATGTTCATGTGATTGGAAAAGTCAGGAGAGTGCAAAGGTACTGTTTTCTAGCAGTTGGCAAGCTGAGCACACAATCCCAGTGTTGTACAGCTTCCTTCTTCACCTTTCCGAAGGTGCCGCTCTCTCCGGCTCCCGGAGGCGAAGAAGCGGCTTCTTCGCGCAAAGACGATTGTGCCGCTCACTGTGCACTCCTTAGCGCGGCTTCTGCCGAAAGACGCCCGGGAGCGGCTCTTAGCTCCGGACAGCATCGTACCTTCGTCTTTAGCGTCTCTTCTCGTCTACTACTTAGCAAAAAGCTTTTCCACTATGTCTGGCGAGGAAAAACTGTGCCAGCACAGAAAACATCTCCCATCGTGTTCTAGACGTTGCACGGAGGTCTTCCAAGTGTTTGGCATGAAGAAAAGAAAAGTTGTCCAAAACAGCTTCCAATCGAATGTTCATGTGATTGGAAAAGTCAGGAGAGTGCAAAGGTACTGTTTTCTAGCAGTTGGCAAGCTGCGCACACAATCCCAGTGTTGTACAGCTTCCTTCTTCACCTTTCCGAAGGTGCCGCTCTCTCCGGCTCCCGGAGGCGAAGAAGCGGCTTCTTCGCGCAAAGACGATTGTGCCGCTCACTGTGCACTCCTTAGTGCGGCTTCTGCCGAAAGACGCCCGGGAGCGGCTCTTAGCTCCGGACAGCATCGTACCTTCGTCTTTAGCGTCTCTTCTCGTCTACATCTTAGCAAAAAGCTTTTCTACTATGTCTGGCTCGGAAAAACTGTGCCAGCACAGAAAACATCTCCCATCGTGTTCTAGACGTTGCACGGAGGTCTTCCAAGTGTTTGGCATGAAGAAAAGAAAAGTTGTCCAAAACAGCTTCCAATCGAATGTTCATGTGATTGGAAAAGTCAGGAGAGTGCAAAGGTACTGTTTTCTAGCAGTTGGCAAGCTGCGCACACAATCCCAGTGTTGTACAGCTTCCTTCTTCACATTTCCGAAGGTGCCGCTCTCTCCGGCTCCCGGAGGCGAAGAAGCGGCTTCTTCGCGCAAAGACGATTGTGCGGCTCACTGTGCACTCCTTAGCGCGGCTTCTGCCGAAAGACGCCCGGGAGCGGCTCTTAGCTCCGGACAGCATCGTACTTTCGTCTTTAGCGTCTCTTCTCGTCTACATCTTAGCAAAAAGCTTTTCCACTATGTCTGGCTCGGAAAAACTGTGCCAGCACAGAAAACATCTCCCATCGTGTTCTAGACGTTGCACGGAGGTCTTCCAAGTGTTTGGCATGAAGAAAAGAAAAGTTGTCCAAAACAGCTTCCAATCGAATGTTCATGTGATTGGAAAAGTCAGGAGAGTGCAAAGGTACTGTTTTCTAGCAGTTGGCAAGCTGCGCACACAATCCCAGTGTTGTACAGCTTCCTTCTTCACCTTTCCGAAGGTGCCGCTCTCTCCGGCTCCCGGAGGCGAAGAAGCGGCTTCTTCGCGCGAAGACGATTGTGCCGCTCACTGTGCACTCCTTAGCGCGGCTTCTGCCGAAAGACGCCCGGGAGCGGCTCTTAGCTCCGGACAGCATCGTACCTTCGTCTTTAGCGTCTCTTCTCGTCTACATCTTAGCAAAAAGCTTTTCTACTATGTCTGGCTCGGAAAAACTGTGCCAGCACAGAAAACATCTCCCATCGTGTTCTAGACGTTGCACGGAGGTCTTCCAAGTGTTTGGCATGAAGAAAAGAAAAGTTGTCCAAAACAGCTTCCAATCGAATGTTCATGTGATTGGAAAAGTCAGGAGAGTGCAAAGGTACTGTTTTCTAGCAGTTGGCAAGCTGCGCACACAATCCCAGTGTTGTACAGCTTCCTTCTTCACCTTTCCGAAGGTGCCGCTCTCTCCGGCTCCCGGAGGCGAAGAAGCGGCTTCTTCGCGCAAAGACGATTGTGCGGCTCACTGTGCACTCCTTAGCGCGGCTTCTGCCGAAAGACGCCCGGGAGCGGCTCTTAGCTCTGGACAGCATCGTACCTTCGTCTTTAGCGTCTCTTCTCGTCTACATCTTAGCAAAAAGCTTTTCCACTATGTCTGGCGAGGAAAAACTGTGCCAGCACAGAAAACATCTCCCATCGTGTTCTAGACGTTGCACGGAGGTCTTCCAAGTGTTTGGCATGAAGAAAAGAAAAGTTTTCCAAAACAGCTTCCAATCGAATGTTCATGTGATTGGAAAAGTCAGGAGAGTGCAAAGGTACTGTTTTCTAGCAGTTGGCAAGCTGCGCACACAATCCCAGTGTTGTACAGCTTCCTTCTTCACCTTTCCGAAGGTGCCGCTCTCTCCGGCTCCCGGAGGCGAAGAAGCGGCTTCTTCGCGCAAAGACGATTGCGCCGCTCACTGTGCACTCCTTAGCGCGGCTTCTGCCGAAAGACGCCCGGGAGCGGCTCTTAGCTCCGGACAGCATCGTACCTTCGTCTTTAGCGTCTCTTCTCGTCTACATCTTAGCAAAAAGCTTTTCTACTATGTCTGGCTCGGAAAAACTGTGCCAGCACAGAAAACATCTCCCATCGTGTTCTAGACGTTGCACGGAGGTCTTCCAAGTGTTTGGCATGAAGAAAAGAAAAGGTGTCCAAAACAGCTTCCAATCGAATGTTCATGTGATTGGAAAAGTCAGGAGAGTGCAAAGGTACTGTTTTCTATCAGTTGGAAAGCTGCGCACACAATCCCAGTGTTGTACAGCTTCCTTCTTCACCTTTCCGAAGGTGCCGCTCTCTCCGGCTCCCGGAGGCGAAGAAGCGGCTTCTTCGCGCAAAGACGATTGTGCCGCTCACTGTGCACTCCTTAGCGCGGCTTCTGCCGAAAGACGCCCGGGAGCGGCTCTTAGCTCCGGACAGCATCGTACCTTCGTCTTTAGCGTCTCTTCTCGTCTACATCTTAGCAAAAAGCTTTTCCACTATGTCTGGCTCGGAAAAACTGTGCCAGCACAGAAAACATCTCCCATCGTGTTTTAGACGTTGCACGGAGGTCTTCCAAGTGTTTGGCATGAAGAAAAGAAAAGTTGTCCAAAACAGCTTCCAATCGAATGTTCATGTGATTGGAAAAGTCAGGAGAGTGCAAAGGTACTGTTTTCTAGCAGTTGGCAAGCTGCGCACACAATCCCAGTGTTGTACAGCTTCCTTCTTCACCTTTCCGAAGGTGCCGCTCTCTCCGGCTCCCGGAGGCGAAGAAGCGGCTTCTTCGCGCAAAGACGATTGTGCCGCTCACTGTGCACTCCTTAGCGTGGCTTCTGCCGAAAGACGCCCGGGAGCGGCTCTTAGCTCCGGACAGCATCGTACCTTCGTCTTTAGCGTCTCTTCTCGTCTACATCTTAGCAAAAAGCTTTTCCACTATGTCTGGCTCGGAAAAACTGTGCCAGCACAGAAAACATCTCCCATCGTGTTCTAGACGTTGCACGGAGGTCTTCCAAGTGTTTGGCATGAAGAAAAGAAAAGTTGTCCAAAACAGCTTCCAATCGAATGTTCATGTGATTGGAAAAGTCAGGAGAGTGCAAAGGTACTGTTTTCTAGCAGTTGGCAAGCTGCGCACACAATCCCAGTGTTGTACAGCTTCCTTCTTCACCTTTCCGAAGGTGCCGCTCTCTCCGGCTCCCGGAGCCGAAGAAGCGGCTTCTTCGCGCAAAGACGATTGCGCCGCTCACTGTGCACTCCTTAGCGCGGCTTCTGCCGAAAGACGCCCGGGAGCGGCTCTTAGCTCCGGACAGCATCGTACCTTCGTCTTTAGCGTCTCTTCTCGTCTACATCTTAGCAAAAAGCTTTTCTACTATGTCTGGCGAGGAAAAACTGTGCCAGCACAGAAAACATCTCCCATCGTGTTCTAGACGTTGCACGGAGGTCTTCCAAGTGTTTGGCATGAAGAAAAGAAAAGTTGTCCAAAACAGCTTCCAATCGAATGTTCATGTGATTGGAAAAGTCAGGAGAGTGCAAAGGTACTGTTTTCTAGCAGTTGGCAAGCTGCGCACACAATCCCAGTGTTGTACAGCTTCCTTCTTCACCTTTCCGAAGGTGCCGCTCTCTCCGGCTCCCGGAGGCGAAGAAGCGGCTTCTTCGCGCAAAGACGATTGTGCCGCTCACTGTGCACTCCTTAGCGCGGCTTCTGCCGAAAGACGCCCGGGAGCGGCTCTTAGCTCCGGACAGCATCGTACCTTCGTCTTTAGCGTCTCTTCTCGTCTACATCTTAGCAAAAAGCTTTTCTACTATGTCTGGCTCGGAAAAACTGTGCCAGCACAGAAAACATCTCCCATCGTGTTCTAGACGTTGCACGGAGGTCTTCCAAGTGTTTGGCATGAAGAAAAGAAAAGTTGTCCAAAACAGCTTCCAATCGAATGTTCATGTGATTGGAAAAGTCAGGAGAGTGCAAAGGTACTGTTTTCTAGCAGTTGGCAAGCTGCGCACACAATCCCAGTGTTGTACAGCTTCCTTCTTCACATTTCCGAAGGTGCCGCTCTCTCCGGCTCCCGGAGGCGAAGAAGCGGCTTCTTCGCGCAAAGACGATTGTGCGGCTCACTGTGCACTCCTTAGCGCGGCTTCTGCCGAAAGACGCCCGGGAGCGGCTCTTAGCTCCGGACAGCATCGTACTTTCGTCTTTAGCGTCTCTTCTCGTCTACATCTTAGCAAAAAGCTTTTCCACTATGTCTGGCTCGGAAAAACTGTGCCAGCACAGAAAACATCTCCCATCGTGTTCTAGACGTTGCACGGAGGTCTTCCAAGTGTTTGGCATGAAGAAAAGAAAAGTTGTCCAAAACAGCTTCCAATCGAATGTTCATGTGATTGGAAAAGTCAGGAGAGTGCAAAGGTACTGTTTTCTAGCAGTTGGCAAGCTGCGCACACAATCCCAGTGTTGTACAGCTTCCTTCTTCACCTTTCCGAAGGTGCCGCTCTCTCCGGCTCCCGGAGGCGAAGAAGCGGCTTCTTCGCGCGAAGACGATTGTGCCGCTCACTGTGCACTCCTTAGCGCGGCTTCTGCCGAAAGACGCCCGGGAGCGGCTCTTAGCTCCGGACAGCATCGTACCTTCGTCTTTAGCGTCTCTTCTCGTCTACATCTTAGCAAAAAGCTTTTCTACTATGTCTGGCTCGGAAAAACTGTGCCAGCACAGAAAACATCTCCCATCGTGTTCTAGACGTTGCACGGAGGTCTTCCAAGTGTTTGGCATGAAGAAAAGAAAAGTTGTCCAAAACAGCTTCCAATCGAATGTTCATGTGATTGGAAAAGTCAGGAGAGTGCAAAGGTACTGTTTTCTAGCAGTTGGCAAGCTGCGCACACAATCCCAGTGTTGTACAGCTTCCTTCTTCACCTTTCCGAAGGTGCCGCTCTCTCCGGCTCCCGGAGGCGAAGAAGCGGCTTCTTCGCGCAAAGACGATTGTGCGGCTCACTGTGCACTCCTTAGCGCGGCTTCTGCCGAAAGACGCCCGGGAGCGGCTCTTAGCTCCGGACAGCATCGTACCTTCGTCTTTAGCGTCTCTTCTCGTCTACATCTTAGCAAAAAGCTTTTCCACTATGTCTGGCGAGGAAAAACTGTGCCAGCACAGAAAACATCTCCCATCGTGTTCTAGACGTTGCACGGAGGTCTTCCAAGTGTTTGGCATGAAGAAAAGAAAAGTTGTCCAAAACAGCTTCCAATCGAATGTTCATGTGATTGGAAAAGTCAGGAGAGTGCAAAGGTACTGTTTTCTAGCAGTTGGCAAGCTGCGCACACAATCCCAGTGTTGTACAGCTTCCTTCTTCACCTTTCCGAAGGTGCCGCTCTCTCCGGCTCCCGGAGGCGAAGAAGCGGCTTCTTCGCGCAAAGACGATTGTGCCGCTCACTGTGCACTCCTTAGCGCGGCTTCTGCCGAAAGACGCCCGGGAGCGGCTCTTAGCTCCGGACAGCATCGTACCTTCGTCTTTAGCGTCTCTTCTCGTCTACTACTTAGCAAAAAGCTTTTCCACTATGTCTGGCTCGGAAAAACTGTGCCAGCACAGAAAACATCTCCCATCGTGTTCTAGACGTTGCACGGAGGTCTTCCAAGTGTTTGGCATGAAGAAAAGAAAAGTTGTCCAAAACAGCTTCCAATCGAATGTTCATGTGATTGGAAAAGTCAGGAGAGTGCAAAGGTACTGTTTTCTAGCAGTTGGCAAGCTGCGCACACAATCCCAGTGTTGTACAGCTTCCTTCTTCACCTTTCCGAAGGTGCCGCTCTCTCCGGCTCCCGGAGGCGAAGAAGCGGCTTCTTCGCGCAAAGACGATTGTGCCGCTCACTGTGCACTCCTTAGCGCGGCTTCTGCCGAAAGACGCCCGGGAGCGGCTCTTAGCTCCGGACAGCATCGTACCTTCGTCTTTAGCGTCTCTTCTCGTCTACATCTTAGCAAAAAGCTTTTCCACTATGTCTGGCTCGGAAAAACTGTGCCAGCACAGAAAACATCTCCCATCGTGTTCTAGACGTTGCACGGAGGTCTTCCAAGTGTTTGGCATGAAGAAAAGAAAAGTTGTCCAAAACAGCTTCCAATCGAATGTTCATGTGATTGGAAAAGTCAGGAGAGTGCAAAGGTACTGTTTTCTAGCAGTTGGCAAGCTGCGCACACAATCCCAGTGTTGTACAGCTTCCTTCTTCACCTTTCCGAAGGTGCCGCTCTCTCCGGCTCCCGGAGGCGAAGAAGCGGCTTCTTCGCGCAAAGACGATTGTGCCGCTCACTGTGCACTCCTTAGCGTGGCTTCTGCCGAAAGACGCCCGGGAGCGGCTCTTAGCTCCGGACAGCATCGTACCTTCGTCTTTAGCGTCTCTTCTCGTCTACATCTTAGCAAAAAGCTTTTCTACTATGTCTGGCGAGGAAAAACTGTGCCAGCACAGAAAACATCTCCCATCGTGTTCTAGACGTTGCACGGAGGTCTTCCAAGTGTTTGGCATGAAGAAAAGAAAAGTTGTCCAAAACAGCTTCCAATCGAATGTTCATGTGATTGGAAAAGTCAGGAGAGTGCAAAGGTACTGTTTTCTAGCAGTTGGCAAGCTGCGCACACAATCCCAGTGTTGTACAGCTTCCTTCTTCACCTTTCCGAAGGTGCCGCTCTCTCCGGCTCCCGGAGGCGAAGAAGCGGCTTCTTCGCGCAAAGACGATTGTGCCGCTCACTGTGCACTCCTTAGCGCGGCTTCTGCCGAAAGACGCCCGGGAGCGGCTCTTAGCTCCGGACAGCATCGTACCTTCGTCTTTAGCGTCTCTTCTCGTCTACATCTTAGCAAAAAGCTTTTCCACTATGTCTGGCTCGGAAAAACTGTGCCAGCACAGAAAACATCTCCCATCGTGTTCTAGACGTTGCACGGAGGTCTTCCAAGTGTTTGGCATGAAGAAAAGAAAAGTTTTCCAAAACAGCTTCCAATCGAATGTTCATGTGATTGGAAAAGTCAGGAGAGTGCAAAGGTACTGTTTTCTAGCAGTTGGCAAGCTGCGCACACAATCCCAGTGTTGTACAGCTTCCTTCTTCACCTTTCCGAAGGTGCCGCTCTCTCCGGCTCCCGGAGGCGAAGAAGCGGCTTCTTCGCGCAAAGACGATTGCGCCGCTCACTGTGCACTCCTTAGCGCGGCTTCTGCCGAAAGACGCCCGGGAGCGGCTCTTAGCTCCGGACAGCATCGTACCTTCGTCTTTAGCGTCTCTTCTCGTCTACATCTTAGCAAAAAGCTTTTCTACTATGTCTGGCTCGGAAAAACTGTGCCAGCACAGAAAACATCTCCCATCGTGTTCTAGACGTTGCACGGAGGTCTTCCAAGTGTTTGGCATGAAGAAAAGAAAAGGTGTCCAAAACAGCTTCCAATCGAATGTTCATGTGATTGGAAAAGTCAGGAGAGTGCAAAGGTACTGTTTTCTATCAGTTGGAAAGCTGCGCACACAATCCCAGTGTTGTACAGCTTCCTTCTTCACCTTTCCGAAGTTGCCGCACTCTCCGGCTCCCGGAGGCGAAGAAGCGGCTTCTTCGCGCAAAGACGATTGTGCCGCTCACTGTGCACTCCTTAGCGCGGCTTCTGCCGAAAGACGCCCGGGAGCGGCTCTTAGCTCCGGACAGCATCGTACCTTCGTCTTTAGCGTCTCTTCTCGTCTACATCTTAGCAAAAAGCTTTTCCACTATGTCTGGCTCGGAAAAACTGTGCCAGCACAGAAAACATCTCCCATCGTGTTCTAGACGTTGCACGGAGGTCTTCCAAGTGTTTGGCATGAAGAAAAGAAAAGTTGTCCAAAACAGCTTCCAATCGAATGTTCATGTGATTGGAAAAGTCAGGAGAGTGCAAAGGTACTGTTTTCTAGCAGTTGGCAAGCTGCGCACACAATCCCAGTGTTGTACAGCTTCCTTCTTCACCTTTCCGAAGGTGCCGCTCTCTCCGGCTCCCGGAGGCGAAGAAGCGGCTTCTTCGCGCAAAGACGATTGTGCCGCTCACTGTGCACTCCTTAGCGTGGCTTCTGCCGAAAGACGCCCGGGAGTGGCTCTTAGCTCCGGACAGCATCGTACCTTCGTCTTTAGCGTCTCTTCTCGTCTACATCTTAGCAAAAAGCTTTTCCACTATGTCTGGCTCGGAAAAACTGTGCCAGCACAGAAAACATCTCCCATCGTGTTCTAGACGTTGCACGGAGGTCTTCCAAGTGTTTGGCATGAAGAAAAGAAAAGTTGTCCAAAACAGCTTCCAATCGAATGTTCATGTGATTGGAAAAGTCAGGAGAGTGCAAAGGTACTGTTTTCTAGCAGTTGGCAAGCTGCGCACACAATCCCAGTGTTGTACAGCTTCCTTCTTCACCTTTCCGAAGGTGCCGCTCTCTCCGGCTCCCGGAGCCGAAGAAGCGGCTTCTTCGCGCAAAGACGATTGCGCCGCTCACTGTGCACTCCTTAGCGCGGCTTCTGCCGAAAGACGCCCGGGAGCGGCTCTTAGCTCCGGACAGCATCGTACCTTCGTCTTTAGCGTCTCTTCTCGTCTACATCTTAGCAAAAAGCTTTTCTACTATGTCTGGCTCGGAAAAACTGTGCCAGCACAGAAAACATCTCCCATCGTGTTCTAGACGTTGCACGGAGGTCTTCCAAGTGTTTGGCATGAAGAAAAGAAAAGTTGTCCAAAACAGCTTCCAATCGAATGTTCATGTGATTGGAAAAGTCAGGAGAGTGCAAAGGTACTGTTTACTAGCAGTTGGCAAGCTGCGCACACAATCCCAGTGTTGTACAGCTTCCTTCTTCACCTTTCCGAAGGTGCCGCTCTCTCCGGCTCCCGGAGGCGAAGAAGCGGCTTCTTCGCGCAAAGACGATTGTGCCGCTCACTGTGCACTCCTTAGCGTGGCTTCTGCCGAAAGACGCCCGGGAGCGGCTCTTAGGTCCGGACAGCATCGTACCTTCGTCTTTAGCGTCTCTTCTCGTCTACATCTTAGCAAAAAGCTTTTCCACTATGTCTGGCGAGGAAAAACTGTGCCAGCACAGAAAACATCTCCCATCATGTTCTAGACGTTGCACGGAGGTCTTCCAAGTGTTTGGCATGAAGAAAAGAAAAGTTGTCCAAAACAGCTTCCAATCGAATGTTCATGTGATTGGAAAAGTCAGGAGAGTGCAAAGGTACTGTTTTCTAGCAGTTGGCAAGCTGCGCACACAATCCCAGTGTTGTACAGCTTCCTTCTTCACCTTTCCGAAGGTGCCGCTCTCTCCGGCTCCCGGAGGCGAAGAAGCGGCTTCTTCGCGCAAAGACGATTGTGCCGCTCACTGTGCACTCCTTAGCGCGGCTTCTGCCGAAAGACGCCCGGGAGCGGCTCTTAGCTCCGGACAGCATCGTACCTTCGTCTTTAGCGTCTCTTCTCGTCTACATCTTAGCAAAAAGCTTTTCCACTATGTCTGGCTCGGAAAAACTGTGCCAGCACAGAAAACATCTCCCATCGTGTTCTAGACGTTGCACGGAGGTCTTCCAAGTGTTTGGCATGAAGAAAAGAAAAGTTGTCCAAAACAGCTTCCAATCGAATGTTCATGTGATTGGAAAAGTCAGGAGAGTGCAAAGGTACTGTTTTCTAGCAGTTGGCAAGCTGCGCACACAATCCCAGTGTTGTACAGCTTCCTTCTTCACCTTTCCGAAGGTGCCGCTCTCTCCGGCTCCCGGAGGCGAAGAAGCGGCTTCTTCGCGCAAAGACGATTGTGCCGCTCACTGTGCACTCCTTAGCGCGGCTTCTGCCGAAAGACGCCCGGGAGCGGCTCTTAGCTCCGGACAGCATCGTACCTTCGTCTTTAGCGTCTCTTCTCGTCTACATCTTAGCAAAAAGCTTTTCTACTATGTCTGGCTCGGAAAAACTGTGCCAGCACAGAAAACATCTCCCATCGTGTTCTAGACGTTGCACGGAGGTCTTCCAAGTTTTTGGCATGAAGAAAGAAAAGTCCAAAACAGCTTCCAATCGAATGTTCATGTGATTGGAAAAGTCAGGAGAGTGCAAAGGTACTGTTTTCTAGCAGTTGGCAAGCTGCGCACACAATCCCAGTGTTGTACAGCTTCCTTCTTCACCTTTCCGAAGGTGCCGCTCTCTCCGGCTCCCGGAGGCGAAGAAGCGGCTTCTTCGCGCAAAGACGATTGTGCCGCTCACTGTGCACTCCTTAGCGCGGCTTCTGCCGAAAGACGCCGGGGAGCGGCTCTTAGCTCCGGACAGCATCGTACCTTCGTCTTTAGCGTCTCTTCTCGTCTACATCTTAGCAAAAAGCTTTTCCACTATGTCTGGCTCGGAAAAACTGTGCCAGCACAGAAAACATCTCCCATCGTGTTCTAGACGTTGCACGGAGGTCTTCCAAGTGTTTGGCATGAAGAAAAGAAAAGTTGTCCAAAACAGCTTCCAATCGAATGTTCATGTGATTGGAAAAGTCAGGAGAGTGCAAAGGTACTGTTTTCTAGCAGTTGGCAAGCTGCGCACACAATCCCAGTGTTGTACAGCTTCCTTCTTCACCTTTCCGAAGGTGCCGCTCTCTCCGGCTCCCGGAGGCGAAGAAGCGGCTTCTTCGCGCAAAGACGATTGTGCCGCTCACTGTGCACTCCTTAGCGCGGCTTCTGCCGAAAGACGCCCGGGAGCGGCTCTTAGCTCCGGACAGCATCGTACCTTCGTCTTTAGCGTCTCTTCTCGTCTACATCTTAGCAAAAAGCTTTTCTACTATGTCTGGCTCGGAAAAACTGTGCCAGCACAGAAAACATCTCCCATCGTGTTCTAGACGTTGCACGGAGGTCTTCCAAGTGTTTGGCATGAAGAAAAGAATAGTACAAAACAGCTTCCAATCGAATGTTCATGTGATTGGAAAAGTCAGGAGAGTGCAAAGGTACTGTTTTCTAGCAGTTGGCAAGCTGCGCACACAATCCCAGTGTTGTACAGCTTCCTTCTTCACCTTTCCGAAGGTGCCGCTCTCTCCGGCTCCCGGAGGCGAAGAAGCGGCTTCTTCGCGCAAAGACGATTGTGCCGCTCACTGTGCACTCCTTAGCGTGGCTTCTGCCGAAAGACGCCCGGGAGTGGCTCTTAGCTCCGGACAGCATCGTACCTTCGTCTTTAGCGTCTCTTCTCGTCTACATCTTAGCAAAAAGCTTTTCCACTATGTCTGGCTCGGAAAAACTGTGCCAGCACAGAAAACATCTCCCATCGTGTTCTAGACGTTGCACGGAGGTCTTCCAAGTGTTTGGCATGAAGAAAAGAAAAGTTGTCCAAAACAGCTTCCAATCGAATGTTCATGTGATTGGAAAAGTCAGGAGAGTGCAAAGGTACTGTTTTCTAGCAGTTGGCAAGCTGCGCACACAATCCCAGTGTTGTACAGCTTCCTTCTTCACCTTTCCGAAGGTGCCGCTCTCTCCGGCTCCCGGAGCCGAAGAAGCGGCTTCTTCGCGCAAAGACGATTGCGCCGCTCACTGTGCACTCCTTAGCGCGGCTTCTGCCGAAAGACGCCCGGGAGCGGCTCTTAGCTCCGGACAGCATCGTACCTTCGTCTTTAGCGTCTCTTCTCGTCTACATCTTAGCAAAAAGCTTTTCTACTATGTCTGGCTCGGAAAAACTGTGCCAGCACAGAAAACATCTCCCATCGTGTTCTAGACGTTGCACGGAGGTCTTCCAAGTGTTTGGCATGAAGAAAAGAAAAGTTGTCCAAAACAGCTTCCAATCGAATGTTCATGTGATTGGAAAAGTCAGGAGAGTGCAAAGGTACTGTTTACTAGCAGTTGGCAAGCTGCGCACACAATCCCAGTGTTGTACAGCTTCCTTCTTCACCTTTCCGAAGGTGCCGCTCTCTCCGGCTCCCGGAGGCGAAGAAGCGGCTTCTTCGCGCAAAGACGATTGTGCCGCTCACTGTGCACTCCTTAGCGCCGCTTCTGCCGAAAGACGCCCGGGAGCGGCTCTTAGGTCCGGACAGCATCGTACCTTCGTCTTTAGCGTCTCTTCTCGTCTACATCTTAGCAAAAAGCTTTTCCACTATGTCTGGCGAGGAAAAACTGTGCCAGCACAGAAAACATCTCCCATCATGTTCTAGACGTTGCACGGAGGTCTTCCAAGTGTTTGGCATGAAGAAAAGAAAAGTTGTCCAAAACAGCTTCCAATCGAATGTTCATGTGATTGGAAAAGTCAGGAGAGTGCAAAGGTACTGTTTTCTAGCAGTTGGCAAGCTGCGCACACAATCCCAGTGTTGTACAGCTTCCTTCTTCACCTTTCCGAAGGTGCCGCTCTCTCCGGCTCCCGGAGGCGAAGAAGCGGCTTCTTCGCGCAAAGACGATTGTGCCGCTCACTGTGCACTCCTTAGCGCGGCTTCTGCCGAAAGACGCCCGGGAGCGGCTCTTAGCTCCGGACAGCATCGTACCTTCGTCTTTAGCGTCTCTTCTCGTCTACATCTTAGCAAAAAGCTTTTCCACTATGTCTGGCTCGGAAAAACTGTGCCAGCACAGAAAACATCTCCCATCGTGTTCTAGACGTTGCACGGAGGTCTTCCAAGTGTTTGGCATGAAGAAAAGAAAAGTTGTCCAAAACAGCTTCCAATCGAATGTTCATGTGATTGGAAAAGTCAGGAGAGTGCAAAGGTACTGTTTTCTAGCAGTTGGCAAGCTGCGCACACAATCCCAGTGTTGTACAGCTTCCTTCTTCACCTTTCCGAAGGTGCCGCTCTCTCCGGCTCCCGGAGGCGAAGAAGCGGCTTCTTCGCGCAAAGACGATTGTGCCGCTCACTGTGCACTCCTTAGCGCGGCTTCTGCCGAAAGACGCCCGGGAGCGGCTCTTAGCTCCGGACAGCATCGTACCTTCGTCTTTAGCGTCTCTTCTCGTCTACATCTTAGCAAAAAGCTTTTCTACTATGTCTGGCTCGGAAAAACTGTGCCAGCACAGAAAACATCTCCCATCGTGTTCTAGACGTTGCACGGAGGTCTTCCAAGTTTTTGGCATGAAGAAAGAAAAGTCCAAAACAGCTTTCAATCTAATGTTCATGTGATTGGAAAAGTCAGGAGAGTGCAAAGGTACTGTTTTCTAGCAGTTGGCAAGCTGCGCACACAATCCCAGTGTTGTACAGCTTCCTTCTTCACCTTTCCGAAGGTGCCGCTCTCTCCGGCTCCCGGAGGCGAAGAAGCGGCTTCTTCGCGCAAAGACGATTGTGCCGCTCACTGTGCACTCCTTAGCGTGGCTTCTGCCGAAAGACGCCCGGGAGCGGCTCTTAGCTCCGGACAGCATCGTACCTTCGTCTTTAGCGTCTCTTCTCGTCTACATCTTAGCAAAAAGCTTTTCCACTATGTCTGGCGAGGAAAAACTGTGCCAGCACAGAAAACATCTCCCATCGTGTTCTAGACGTTGCACGGAGGTCTTCCAAGTGTTTGGCATGAAGAAAAGAAAAGTTGTCCAAAACAGCTTCCAATCGAATGTTCATGTGATTGGAAAAGTCAGGAGAGTGCAAAGGTACTGTTTTCTAGCAGTTGGCAAGCTGCGCACACAATCCCAGTGTTGTACAGCTTCCTTCTTCACCTTTCCGAAGGTGCCGCTCTCTCCGGCTCCCGGAGGCGAAGAAGCGGCTTCTTCGCGCAAAGACGATTGTGCCGCTCACTGTGCACTCCTTAGCGCGGCTTCTGCCGAAAGACGCCCGGGAGCGGCTCTTAGCTCCGGACAGCATCGTACCTTCGTCTTTAGCGTCTCTTCTCGTCTACATCTTAGCAAAAAGCTTTTCTACTATGTCTGGCTCGGAAAAACTGTGCCAGCACAGAAAACATCTCCCATCGTGTTCTAGACGTTGCACGGAGGTCTTCCAAGTGTTTGGCATGAAGAAAAGAATAGTACAAAACAGCTTCCAATCGAATGTTCATGTGATTGGAAAAGTCAGGAGAGTGCAAAGGTACTGTTTTCTATCAGTTGGCAAGCTGAGCACACAATCCCAGTGTTGTACAGCTTCCTTCTTCACCTTTCCGAAGGTGCCGCTCTCTCCGGCTCCCGGAGGCGAAGAAGCGGCTTCTTCGCGCAAAGACGATTGTGCCGCTCACTGTGCACTCCTTAGCGCGGCTTCTGCCGAAAGACGCCTGGGAGCGGCTCTTAGCTCCGGACAGCATCGTACCTTCGTCTTTAGCGTCTCTTCTCGTCTACATCTTAGCAAAAAGCTTTTCCACTATGTCTGGCTCGGAAAAACTGTGCCAGCACAGAAAACATCTCCCATCGTGTTCTAGACGTTGCACGGAGGTCTTCCAAGTGTTTGGCATGAAGAAAAGAAAAGTTGTCCAAAACAGCTTCTTATCGAATGTTCATGTGATTGGAAAAGTCAGGAGAGTGCAAAGGTACTGTTTTCTAGCAGTTGGCAAGCTGCGCGCACAATCCCAGTGTTGTACAGCTTCCTTCTTCACCTTTCCGAAGGTGCCGCTATCTCCGGCTCCCGGAGGCGAAGAAGCGGCTTCTTCGCGCAAAGACGATTGTGCCGCTCACTGTGCACTCCTTAGCGCGGCTTCTGCCGAAAGACGCCCGGGAGCGGCTCTTGGCTCCGGACAGCATCGTACCTTCGTCTTTAGCGTCTCTTCTCGTCTACATCTTAGCAAAAAGCTTTTCCACTATGTCTGGCTCGGAAAAACTGTGCCAGCACAGAAAACATCTCCCATCGTGTTCTAGACGTTGCACGGAGGTCTTCCAAGTGTTTGGCATGAAGAAAAGAAAAGTTGTCCAAAACAGCTTCCAATCGAATGTTCATGTGATTGGAAAAGTCAGGAGAGTGCAAAGGTACTGTTTTCTAGCAGTTGGCAAGCTGCGCACACAATCCCAGTGTTGTACAGCTTCCTTCTTCACCTTTCCGAAGGTGCCGCTCTCTCCGGCTCCCGGAGGCGAAGAAGCGGCTTCTTCGCGCAAAGACGATTGTGCCGCTCACTGTGCACTCCTTAGCGCGGCTTCTGCCGAAAGACGCCCGGGAGCGGCTCTTAGCTCCGGACAGCATCGTACCTTCGTCTTTAGCGTCTCTTCTCGTCTACATCTTAGCAAAAAGCTTTTCCACTATGTCTGGCTCGGAAAAACTGTGCCAGCACAGAAAACATCTCCCATCGTGTTCTAGACGTTGCACGGAGGTCTTCCAAGTGTTTGGCATGAAGAAAAGAAAAGTTTTCCAAAACAGCTTCCAATCGAATGTTCATGTGATTGGAAAAGTCAGGAGAGTGCAAAGGTACTGTTTTCTAGCAGTTGGCAAGCTGCGCACACAATCCCAGTGTTGTACAGCTTCCTTCTTCACCTTTCCGAAGGTGCCGCTCTCTCCGGCTCCCGGAGGCGAAGAAGCGGCTTCTTCGCGCAAAGACGATTGCGCCGCTCACTGTGCACTCCTTAGCGCGGCTTCTGCCGAAAGACGCCCGGGAGCGGCTCTTAGCTCCGGACAGCATCGTACCTTCGTCTTTAGCGTCTCTTCTCGTCTACATCTTAGCAAAAAGCTTTTCTACTATGTCTGGCTCGGAAAAACTGTGCCAGCACAGAAAACATCTCCCATCGTGTTCTAGACGTTGCACGGAGGTCTTCCAAGTGTTTGGCATGAAGAAAAGAAAAGGTGTCCAAAACAGCTTCCAATCGAATGTTCATGTGATTGGAAAAGTCAGGAGAGTGCAAAGGTACTGTTTTCTATCAGTTGGCAAGCTGCGCACACAATCCCAGTGTTGTACAGCTTCCTTCTTCACCTTTCCGAAGGTGCCGCTCTCTCCGGCTCCCGGAGGCGAAGAAGCGGCTTCTTCGCGCAAAGACGATTGTGCCGCTCACTGTGCACTCCTTAGCGCGGCTTCTGCCGAAAGACGCCCGGGAGCGGCTCTTAGCTCCGGACAGCATCGTACCTTCGTCTTTAGCGTCTCTTCTCGTCTACATCTTAGCAAAAAGCTTTTCCACTATGTCTGGCTCGGAAAAACTGTGCCAGCACAGAAAACATCTCCCATCGTGTTCTAGACGTTGCACGGAGGTCTTCCAAGTGTTTGGCATGAAGAAAAGAAAAGTTGTCCAAAACAGCTTCCAATCGAATGTTCATGTGATTGGAAAAGTCAGGAGAGTGCAAAGGTACTGTTTTCTAGCAGTTGGCAAGCTGCGCACACAATCCCAGTGTTGTACAGCTTCCTTCTTCACCTTTCCGAAGGTGCCGCTCTCTCCGGCTCCCGGAGGCGAAGAAGCGGCTTCTTCGCGCAAAGACGATTGTGCCGCTCACTGTGCACTCCTTAGCGCGGCTTCTGCCGAAAGACGCCCGGGAGCGGCTCTTAGCTCCGGACAGCATCGTACCTTCGTCTTTAGCGTCTCTTCTCGTCTACATCTTAGCAAAAAGCTTTTCTACTATGTCTGGCGAGGAAAAACTGTGCCAGCACAGAAAACATCTCCCATCGTGTTCTAGACGTTGCACGGAGGTGTGCCGAGTGTTTGGCATGAAGAAAGAAAAGTCCAAAACAGCTTCCAATCGAATGTTCATGTGATTGGAAAAGTCAGGAGAGTGCAAAGGTACTGTTTTCTAGCAGTTGGCAAGCTGCGCACACAATCCCAGTGTTGTACAGCTTCCTTCTTCACCTTTCCGAAGGTGCCGCTCTCTCCGGCTCCCGGAGGCGAAGAAGCGGCTTCTTCGCGCAAAGACGATTGTGCCGCTCACTGTGCACTCCTTAGCGCGGCTTCTGCCGAAAGACGCCCGGGAGCGGCTCTTAGCTCCGGACAGCATCGTACCTTCGTCTTTAGCGTCTCTTCTCGTCTACATCTTAGCAAAAAGCTTTTCCACTATGTCTGGCTCGGAAAAACTGTGCCAGCACAGAAAACATCTCCCATCGTGTTCTAGACGTTGCACGGAGGTCTTCCAAGTGTTTGGCATGAAGAAAAGAAAAGTTGTCCAAAACAGCTTCCAATCGAATGTTCATCTGATTGGAAAAGTCAGGAGAGTGCAAAGGTACTGTTTTCTAGCAGTTGGCAAGCTGCGCACACAATCCCAGTGTTGTACAGCTTCCTTCTTCACCTTTCCGAAGGTGCCGCTCTCTCCGGCTCCCGGAGGCGAAGAAGCGGCTTCTTCGCGCAAAGACGATTGTGCCGCTCACTGTGCACTCCTTAGCGCGGCTTCTGCCGAAAGACGCCCGGGAGCGGCTCTTAGCTCCGGACAGCATCGTACCTTCGTCTTTAGCGTCTCTTCTCGTCTACATCTTAGCAAAAAGCTTTTCCACTATGTCTGGCTCGGAAAAACTGTGCCAGCACAGAAAACATCTCCCATCGTGTTCTAGACGTTGCACGGAGGTCTTCCAAGTGTTTGGCATGAAGAAAAGAAAAGTTGTCCAAAACAGCTTCCAATCGAATGTTCATGTGATTGGAAAAGTCAGGAGAGTGCAAAGGTACTGTTTTCTAGCAGTTGGCAAGCTGCGCACACAATCCCAGTGTTGTACAGCTTCCTTCTTCACCTTTCCGAAGGTGCCGCTCTCTCCGGCTCCCGGAGGCGAAGAAGCGGCTTCTTCGCGCAAAGACGATTGTGCCGCTCACTGTGCACTCCTTAGCGCGGCTTCTGCCGAAAGACGCCCGGGAGCGGCTCTTAGCTCCGGACAGCATCGTACCTTCGTCTTTAGCGTCTCTTCTCGTCTACATCTTAGCAAAAAGCTTTCCTACTATGTCTGGCTCGGAAAAACTGTGCCAGCACAGAAAACATCTCCCATCGTGTTCTAGACGTTGCACGGAGGTCTTCCAAGTGTTTGGCATGAAGAAAAGAAAAGTCCAAAACAGCTTCCAATCGAATGTTCATGTGATTGGAAAAGTCAGGAGAGTGCAAAGGTACTGTTTTCTAGCAGTTGGCAAGCTGCGCACACAATCCCAGTGTTGTACAGCTTCCTTCTTCACCTTTCCGAAGGTGCCGCTCTCTCCGGCTCCCGGAGGCGAAGAAGCGGCTTCTTCGCGCAAAGACAATTGTGCTGCTCACTGTGCACTCCTTAGCACGGCTTCTGCCGAAAGACGCCCGGGAGCGGCTCTTAGCTCCGGACAGCATCGTACCTTCGTCTTTAGCGTCTCTTCTCGTCTACATCTTAGCAAAAAGCTTTTCCACTATGTCTGGCGAGGAAAAACTGTGCCAGCACAGAAAACATCTCCCATCGTGTTCTAGACGTTGCACGGAGGTCTTCCAAGTGTTTGGCATGAAGAAAAGAAAAGTTGTCCAAAATAGCTTCCAATCGAATGTTCATGTGATTGGGAAAGTCAGGAGAGTGCAAAGGTACTGTTTTCTAGCAGTTGGCAAGCTGCGCACACAATCCCAGTGTTGTACAGCTTCCTTCTTCACCTTTCCGAAGGTGCCGCTCTCTCCGGCTCCCGGAGGCGAAGAAGCGGCTTCTTCGCGCAAAGACGATTGCGCCGCTCACTGTGCACTCCTTAGCGCGGCTTCTGCCGAAAGACGCCCGGGAGCGGCTCTTAGCTCCGGACAGCATCGTACCTTCGTCTTTAGCGTCTCTTCTCGTCTACATCTTAGCAAAAAGCTTTTCCACTATGTCTGGCGAGGAAAAACTGTGCCAGCACAGAAAACATCTCCCATCGTGTTCTAGACGTTGCACGGAGGTCTTCCAAGTGTTTGGCATGAAGAAAAGAAAAGTTGTCCAAAACAGCTTCCAATCGAATGTTCATGTGATTGGAAAAGTCAGGAGAGTGCAAAGGTACTGTTTACTAGCAGTTGGCAAGCTGCGCACACAATCCCAGTGTTGTACAGCTTCCTTCTTCACCTTTCCGAAGGTGCCGCTCTCTCCGGCTCCCGGAGGCGAAGAAGCGGCTTCTTCGCGCAAAGACGATTGTGCCGCTCACTGTGCACTCCTTAGCGCGGCTTCTGCCGAAAGACGCCCGGGAGCGGCTCTTAGCTCCGGACAGCATCGTACCTTCGTCTTTAGCGTCTCTTCTCGTCTACATCTTAGCAAAAAGCTTTTCCACTATGTCTGGCGAGGAAAAACTGTGCCAGCACAGAAAACATCTCCCATCGTGTTCTAGACGTTGCACGGAGGTCTTCCAAGTGTTTGGCATGAAGAAAAGAAAAGTTGTCCAAAACAGCTTCCAATCGAATGTTCATGTGATTGGAAAAGTCAGGAGAGTGCAAAGGTACTGTTTTCTAGCAGTTGGCAAGCTGCGCACACAATCCCAGTGTTGTACAGCTTCCTTCTTCACCTTTCCGAAGGTGCCGCTCTCTCCGGCTCCCGGAGGCGAAGAAGCGGCTTCTTCGCGCAAAGACGATTGTGCCGCTCACTGTGCACTCCTTAGCGCGGCTTCTGCCGAAAGACGCCCGGGAGCGGCTCTTAGCTCCGGAGAGCATCGTACCTTCGTCTTTAGCGTCTCTTCTCGTCTACATCTTAGCAAAAAGCTTTTCTACTATGTCTGGCTCGGAAAAACTGTGCCAGCACAGAAAACATCTCCCATCGTGTTCTAGACGTTGCACGGAGGTCTTCCAAGTGTTTGGCATGAAGAAAAGAAAAGGTGTCCAAAACAGCTTCCAATCGAATGTTCATGTGATTGGAAAAGTCAGGAGAGTGCAAAGGTACTGTTTTCTAGCAGTTGGCAAGCTGCGCACACAATCCCAGTGTTGTACAGCTTCCTTCTTCACCTTTCCAAAGGTGCCGCTCTCTCCGGCTCCCGGAGGCGAAGAAGCGGCTTCTTCGCGCAAAGACGATTGTGCCGCTCACTGTGCACTCCTTAGCGCGGCTTCTGCCGAAAGACGCCCGGGAGCGGCTCTTAGCTCCGGACAGCATCGTACCTTCGTCTTTAGCGTCTCTTCTCGTCTACATCTTAGCAAAAAGCTTTTCTACTATGTCTGGCTCGGAAAAACTGTGCCAGCACAGAAAACATCTCCCATCGTGTTCTAGACGTTGCACGGAGGTGTGCCGAGTGTTTGGCATGAAGAAAGAAAAGTCCAAAACAGCTTCCAATCGAATGTTCATGTGATTGGAAAAGTCAGGAGAGTGCAAAGGTACTGTTTTCTAGCAGTTGGCAAGCTGCGCACACAATCCCAGTGTTGTACAGCTTCCTTCTTCACCTTTCCGAAGGTGCCGCTCTCTCCGGCTCCCGGAGGCGAAGAAGCGGCTTCTTCGCGCAAAGACGATTGTGCCGCTCACTGTGCACTCCTTAGCGCGGCTTCTGCCGAAAGACGCCCGGGAGCGGCTCTTAGCTCCGGACAGCATCGTACCTTCGTCTTTAGCGTCTCTTCTCATCTACATCTTAGCAAAAAGCTTTTCCACTATGTCTGGCTCGGAAAAACTGTGCCAGCACAGAAAACATCTCCCATCGTGTTCTAGACGTTGCACGGAGGTCTTCCAAGTGTTTGGCATGAAGAAAAGAAAAGTTGTCCAAAACAGCTTCCAATCGAATGTTCATGTGATTGGAAAAGTCAGGAGAGTGCAAAGGTACTGTTTACTAGCAGTTGGCAAGCTGCGCACACAATCCCAGTGTTGTACAGCTTCCTTCTTCACCTTTCCGAAGGTGCCGCTCTCTCCGGAGCCCGGAGGCAAAGAAGCGGCTTCTTCGCGCAAAGACAATTGTGCCGCTCACTGTGCACTCCTTAGCGCGGCTTCTGCCGAAAGACGCCCGGGAGCGGCTCTTAGCTCCGGACAGCATCGTACCTTCGTCTTTAGCGTCTCTTCTCGTCTACATCTTAGCAAAAAGCTTTTCCACTATGTCTGGCTCGGAAAAACTGTGCCAGCACAGAAAACATCTCCCATCGTGTTCTAGACGTTGCACGGAGGTCTTCCAAGTGTTTGGCATGAAGAAAAGAATAGTACAAAACAGCTTCCAATCGAATGTTCATGTGATTGGAAAAGTCAGGAGAGTGCAAAGGTACTGTTTTCTAGCAGTTGGCAAGCTGCGCACACAATCCCAGTGTTGTACAGCTTCCTTCTTCACCTTTCCGAAGGTGCCGCTCTCTCCGGCTCCCGGAGGCGAAGAAGCGGCTTCTTCGCGCAAAGACGATTGTGCCGCTCACTGTGCACTCCTTAGCGCGGCTTCTGCCGAAAGACGCCCGGGAGCGGCTCTTAGCTCCGGACAGCATCGTACCTTCGTCTTTAGCGTCTCTTCTCGTCTACATCTTAGCAAAAAGCTTTTCTACTATGTCTGGCTCGGAAAAACTGTGCCAGCACAGAAAACATCTCCCATCGTGTTCTAGACGTTGCACGGAGGTCTTCCAAGTGTTTGGCATGAAGAAAAGAAAAGTTGTCCAAAACAGCTTCCAATCGAATGTTCATGTGATTGGAAAAGTCAGGAGAGTGCAAAGGTACTGTTTTCTATCAGTTGGCAAGCTGCGCACACAATCCCAGTGTTGTACAGCTTCCTTCTTCACCTTTCCGAAGGTGCCGCTCTCTCCGGCTCCCGGAGGCGAAGAAGCGGCTTCTTCGCGCAAAGACGATTGTGCCGCTCACTGTGCACTCCTTAGCGCGGCTTCTGCCGAAAGACGCCCGGGAGCGGCTCTTAGCTCCGGACAGCATCGTACCTTCGTCTTTAGCGTCTCTTCTCGTCTACATCTTAGCAAAAAGCTTTTCTACTATGTCTGGCGAGGAAAAACTGTGCCAGCACAGAAAACATCTCCCATCGTGTTCTAGACGTTGCACGGAGGTGTGCCGAGTGTTTGGCATGAAGAAAGAAAAGTCCAAAACAGCTTCCAATCGAATGTTCATGTGATTGGAAAAGTCAGGAGAGTGCAAAGGTACTGTTTTCTAGCAGTTGGCAAGCTGCGCACACAATCCCAGTGTTGTACAGCTTCCTTCTTCACCTTTCCGAAGGTGCCGCTCTCTCCGGCTCCCGGAGGCGAAGAAGCGGCTTCTTCGCGCAAAGACGATTGTGCCGCTCACTGTGCACTCCTTAGCGCGGCTTCTGCCGAAAGACGCCCGGGAGCGGCTCTTAGCTCCGGACAGCATCGTACCTTCGTCTTTAGCGTCTCTTCTCGTCTACATCTTAGCAAAAAGCTTTTCCACTATGTCTGGCTCGGAAAAACTGTGCCAGCACAGAAAACATCTCCCATCGTGTTCTAGACGTTGCACGGAGGTCTTCCAAGTGTTTGGCATGAAGAAAAGAATAGTACAAAACAGCTTCCAATCGAATGTTCATGTGATTGGAAAAGTCAGGAGAGTGCAAAGGTACTGTTTTCTAGCAGTTGGCAAGCTGCGCACACAATCCCAGTGTTGTACAGCTTCCTTCTTCACCTTTCCGAAGGTGCCGCTCTCTCCGGCTCCCGGAGGCGAAGAAGCGGCTTCTTCGCGCAAAGACGATTGTGCCGCTCACTGTGCACTCCTTAGCGCGGCTTCTGCCGAAAGACGCCCGGGAGCGGCTCTTAGCTCCGGACAGCATCGTACCTTCGTCTTTAGCGTCTCTTCTCGTCTACATCTTAGCAAAAAGCTTTTCTACTATGTCTGGCTCGGAAAAACTGTGCCAGCACAGAAAACATCTCCCATCGTGTTCTAGACGTTGCACGGAGGTCTTCCAAGTGTTTGGCATGAAGAAAAGAAAAGTTGTCCAAAACAGCTTCCAATCGAATGTTCATGTGATTGGAAAAGTCAGGAGAGTGCAAAGGTACTGTTTTCTAGCAGTTGGCAAGCTGCGCACACAATCCCAGTGTTGTACAGCTTCCTTCTTCACCTTTCCGAAGGTGCCGCTCTCTCCGGCTCCCGGAGCCGAAGAAGCGGCTTCTTCGCGCAAAGACGATTGTGCCGCTCACTGTGCACTCCTTAGCGCGGCTTCTGCCGAAAGACGCCCGGGAGCGGCTCTTAGCTCCGGACAGCATCGTACCTTCGTCTTTAGCGTCTCTTCTCGTCTACATCTTAGCAAAAAGCTTTTCTACTATGTCTGGCTCGGAAAAACTGTGCCAGCACAGAAAACATCTCCCATCGTGTTCTAGACGTTGCACGGAGGTGTGCCGAGAGTTTGGCATGAAGAAAGAAAAGTCCAAAACAGCTTCCAATCGAATGTTCATGTGATTGGAAAAGTCAGGAGAGTGCAAAGGTACTGTTTTCTAGCAGTTGGCAAGCTGCGCACACAATCCCAGTGTTGTACAGCTTCCTTCTTCACCTTTCCGAAGGTGCCGCTCTCTCCGGCTCCCGGAGGCGAAGAAGCGGCTTCTTCGCGCAAAGACGATTGTGCCGCTCACTGTGCACTCCTTAGCGCGGCTTCTGCCGAAAGACGCCCGGGAGCGGCTCTTAGCTCCGGACAGCATCGTACCTTCGTCTTTAGCGTCTCTTCTCGTCTACATCTTAGCAAAAAGCTTTTCTATTATGTCTGGCTCGGAAAAACTGTGCCAGCACAGAAAACATCTCCCATCGTGTTCTAGACGTTGCACGGAGGTCTTCCATTTTTTTGGCATGAAGAAAGAAAAGTTCAAAACAGCTTCCAATCGAATGTTCATGTGATTGGAAAAGTCAGGAGAGTGCAAAGGTACTGTTTTCTAGCAGTTGGCAAGCTGCGCACACAATCCCAGTGTTGTACAGCTTCCTTCTTCACCTTTCCGAAGGTGCCGCTCTCTCCGGCTCCCGGAGGCGAAGAAGCGGCTTCTTCGCGCAAAGACGATTGTGCCGCTCACTGTGCACTCCTTAGCGCGGCTTCTGCCGAAAGACGCCCGGGAGCGGCTCTTAGCTCCGGACAGCATCGTACCTTCGTCTTTAGCGTCTCTTCTCGTCTACATCTTAGCAAAAAGCTTTTCTACTATGTCTGGCTCGGAAAAACTGTGCCAGCACAGAAAACATCTCCCATCGTGTTCTAGACGTTGCACGGAGGTGTGCCGAGTGTTTGGCATGAAGAAAAGAAAAGGTGTCCAAAACAGCTTCCAATCGAATGTTCATGTGATTGGAAAAGTCAGGAGAGTGCAAAGGTACTGTTTTCTAGCAGTTGGCAAGCTGCGCACACAATCCCAGTGTTGTACAGCTTCCTTCTTCACCTTTCCGAAGGTGCCGCTCTCTCCGTCTCCCGGAGGCGAAGAAGCGGCTTCTTCGCGCAAAGACGATTGTGCCGCTCACTGTGCACTCCTTAGCGCGGCTTCTGCCGAAAGACGCCCGGGAGCGGCTCTTAGCTCCGGACAGCATCGTACCTTCGTCTTTAGCGTCTCTTCTCGTCTACATCTTAGCAAAAAGCTTTTCCACTATGTCTGGCTCGGAAAAACTGTGCCAGCACAGAAAACATCTCCCATCGTGTTCTAGACGTTGCACGGAGGTCTTCCAAGTGTTTGGCATGAAGAAAAGAAAAGTTGTCCAAAACAGCTTCCAATCGAATGTTCATGTGATTGGAAAAGTCAGGAGAGTGCAAAGGTACTGTTTTCTAGCAGTTGGCAAGCTGCGCACACAATCCCAGTGTTGTACAGCTTCCTTCTTCACCTTTACGAAGGTGCCGCTCTCTCCGGCTCCCGGAGGCGAAGAAGCGGCTTCTTCGCGCAAAGACGATTGTGCCGCTCACTGTGCACTCCTTAGCGCGGCTTCTGCCGAAAGACGCCCGGGAGCGGCTCTTAGCTCCGGACAGCATCGTACCTTCGTCTTTAGCATCTCTTCTCGTCTACATCTTAGCAAAAAGCTTTTCCACTATGTCTGGCTCGGAAAAACTGTGCCAGCACAGAAAACATCTCCCATCGTGTTCTAGACGTTGCACGGAGGTCTTCCAAGTGTTTGGCATGAAGAAAGAAAAGTCCAAAACAGCTTCCAATCGAATGTTCATGTGATTGGAAAAGTCAGGAGAGTGCAAAGGTACTGTTTTCTAGCAGTTGGCAAGCTGCGCACACAATCCCAGTGTTGTACAGCTTCCTTCTTCACCTTTCCGAAGGTGCCGCTCTCTCCGGCTCCCGGAGGCAAAGAAGCGGCTTCTTCGCGCAAAGACGATTGTGCCGCTCACTGTGCACTCCTTAGCGCGGCTTCTGCCGAAAGACGCCCGGGAGCGGCTCTTAGCTCCGGACAGCATCGTACCTTCGTCTTTAGCGTCTCTTCTCGTCTACATCTTAGCAAAAAGCTTTTCTACTATGTCTGGCTCGGAAAAACTGTGCCAGCACAGAAAACATCTCCCATCGTGTTCTAGACGTTGCACGGAGGTCTTCCAAGTGTTTGGCATGAAGAAAGAAAAGTCCAAAACAGCTTCCAATCGAATGTTCATGTGATTGGAAAAGTCAGGAGAGTGCAAAGGTACTGTTTTCTAGCAGTTGGCAAGCTGCGCACACAATCCCAGTGTTGTACAGCTTCCTTCTTCACCTTTCCGAAGGTGCCGCTCTCTCCGGCTCCCGGAGGCGAAGAAGCGGCTTCTTCGCGCAAAGACGATTGTGCCGCTCACTGTGCACTCCTTAGCGCGGCTTCTGCCGAAAGACGCCCGGGAGCGGCTCTTAGCTCCGGACAGCATCGTACCTTCGTCTTTAGCGTCTCTTCTCGTCTACATCTTAGCAAAAAGCTTTTCCACTATGTCTGGCTCAGAAAAACTGTGCCAGCACAGAAAACATCTCCCATCGTGTTCTAGACGTTGCACGGAGGTCTTCCAAGTGTTTGGCATGAAGAAAAGAAAAGTTGTCCAAAACAGCTTCCAATCGAATGTTCATGTGATTGGAAAAGTCAGGAGAGTGCAAAGGTACTGTTTACTAGCAGTTGGCAAGCTGCGCACACAATCCCAGTGTTGTACAGCTTCCTTCTTCACCTTTCCGAAGGTGCCGCTCTCTCCGGCTCCCGGAGGCGAAGAAGCGGCTTCTTCGCGCAAAGACGATTGTGCCGCTCACTGTGCACTCCTTAGCGCGGCTTCTGCCGAAAGACGCCCGGGAGCGGCTCTTAGCTCCGGACAGCATCGTACCTTCGTCTTTAGCGTCTCTTCTCGTCTACATCTTAGCAAAAAGCTTTTCTACTATGTCTGGCTCGGAAAAACTGTGCCAGCACAGAAAACATCTCCCATCGTGTTCTAGACGTTGCACGGAGGTCTTCCAAGTGTTTGGCATGAAGAAAGAAAAGTCCAAAACAGCTTCCAATCGAATGTTCATGTGATTGGAAAAGTCAGGAGAGTGCAAAGGTACTGTTTTCTAGCAGTTGGCAAGCTGCGCACACAATCCCAGTGTTGTACAGCTTCCTTCTTCACCTTTCCGAAGGTGCCGCTCTCTCCGGCTCCCGGAGGCGAAGAAGCGGCTTCTTCGCGCAAAGACGATTGTGCCGCTCACTGTGCACTCCTTAGCGCGGCTTCTGCCGAAAGACGCCCGGGAGCGGCTCTTAGCTCCGGACAGCATCGTACCTTCGTCTTTAGCATCTCTTCTCGTCTACATCTTAGCAAAAAGCTTTTCCACTATGTCTGGCTCGGAAAAACTGTGCCAGCACAGAAAACATCTCCCATCGTGTTCTAGACGTTGCACGGAGGTCTTCCAAGTGTTTGGCATGAAGAAAGAAAAGTCCAAAACAGCTTCCAATCGAATGTTCATGTGATTGGAAAAGTCAGGAGAGTGCAAAGGTACTGTTTTCTAGCAGTTGGCAAGCTGCGCACACAATCCCAGTGTTGTACAGCTTCCTTCTTCACCTTTCCGAAGGTGCCGCTCTCTCCGGCTCCCGGAGGCAAAGAAGCGGCTTCTTCGCGCAAAGACGATTGTGCCGCTCACTGTGCACTCCTTAGCGCGGCTTCTGCCGAAAGACGCCCGGGAGCGGCTCTTAGCTCCGGACAGCATCGTACCTTCGTCTTTAGCGTCTCTTCTCGTCTACATCTTAGCAAAAAGCTTTTCTACTATGTCTGGCTCGGAAAAACTGTGCCAGCACAGAAAACATCTCCCATCGTGTTCTAGACGTTGCACGGAGGTCTTCCAAGTGTTTGGCATGAAGAAAGAAAAGTCCAAAACAGCTTCCAATCGAATGTTCATGTGATTGGAAAAGTCAGGAGAGTGCAAAGGTACTGTTTTCTAGCAGTTGGCAAGCTGCGCACACAATCCCAGTGTTGTACAGCTTCCTTCTTCACCTTTCCGAAGGTGCCGCTCTCTCCGGCTCCCGGAGGCGAAGAAGCGGCTTCTTCGCGCAAAGACGATTGTGCCGCTCACTGTGCACTCCTTAGCGCGGCTTCTGCCGAAAGACGCCCGGGAGCGGCTCTTAGCTCCGGACAGCATCGTACCTTCGTCTTTAGCGTCTCTTCTCGTCTACATCTTAGCAAAAAGCTTTTCCACTATGTCTGGCTCAGAAAAACTGTGCCAGCACAGAAAACATCTCCCATCGTGTTCTAGACGTTGCACGGAGGTCTTCCAAGTGTTTGGCATGAAGAAAAGAAAAGTTGTCCAAAACAGCTTCCAATCGAATGTTCATGTGATTGGAAAAGTCAGGAGAGTGCAAAGGTACTGTTTACTAGCAGTTGGCAAGCTGCGCACACAATCCCAGTGTTGTACAGCTTCCTTCTTCACCTTTCCGAAGGTGCCGCTCTCTCCGGCTCCCGGAGGCGAAGAAGCGGCTTCTTCGCGCAAAGACGATTGTGCCGCTCACTGTGCACTCCTTAGCGCGGCTTCTGCCGAAAGACGCCCGGGAGCGGCTCTTAGCTCCGGACAGCATCGTACCTTCGTCTTTAGCGTCTCTTCTCGTCTACATCTTAGCAAAAAGCTTTTCTACTATGTCTGGCTCGGAAAAACTGTGCCAGCACAGAAAACATCTCCCATCGTGTTCTAGACGTTGCACGGAGGTCTTCCAAGTGTTTGGCATGAAGAAAGAAAAGTCCAAAACAGCTTCCAATCGAATGTTCATGTGATTGGAAAAGTCAGGAGAGTGCAAAGGTACTGTTTTCTAGCAGTTGGCAAGCTGCGCACACAATCCCAGTGTTGTACAGCTTCCTTCTTCACCTTTCCGAAGGTGCCGCTCTCTCCGGCTCCCGGAGGCGAAGAAGCGGCTTCTTCGCGCAAAGACGATTGTGCCGCTCACTGTGCACTCCTTAGCGCGGCTTCTGCCGAAAGACGCCCGGGAGCGGCTCTTAGCTCCGGACAGCATCGTACCTTCGTCTTTAGCGTCTCTTCTCGTCTACATCTTAGCAAAAAGCTTTTCTACTATGTCTGGCGAGGAAAAACTGTGCCAGCACAGAAAACATCTCCCATCGTGTTCTAGACGTTGCACGGAGGTCTTCCAAGTGTTTGGCATGAATAAAAGAATAGTACAAAACAGCTTCCAATCGAATGTTCATGTGATTGGAAAAGTCAGGAGAGTGCAAAGGTACTGTTTTCTAGCAGTTGGCAAGCTGCGCACACAATCCCAGTGTTGTACAGCTTCCTTCTTCACCTTTCCGAAGGTGCCGCTCTCTCCGGCTCCCGGAGGCGAAGAAGCGGCTTCTTCGCGCAAAGACGATTGTGCCGCTCACTGTGCACTCCTTAGCGCGGCTTCTGCCGAAAGACGCCCGGGAGCGGCTCTTAGCTCCGGACAGCATCGTACCTTCGTCTTTAGCGTCTCTTCTCGTCTACATCTTAGCAAAAAGCTTTTCTACTATGTCTGGCGAGGAAAAACTGTGCCAGCACAGAAAACATCTCCCATCGTGTTCTAGACGTTGCACGGAGGTCTTCCAAGTGTTTGGCATGAAGAAAAGAAAAGTTGTCCAAAACAGCTTCCAATCGAATGTTCATGTGATTGGAAAAGTCAGGAGAGTGCAAAGGTACTGTTTACTAGCAGTTGGCAAGCTGCGCACACAATCCCAGTGTTGTACAGCTTCCTTCTTCACCTTTCCGAAGGTGCTGCTCTCTCCGGCTCCCGGAGGCGAAGAAGCGGCTTCTTCGCGCAAAGACGATTGTGCCGCTCACTGTGCACTCCTTAGCGCGGCTTCTGCCGAAAGACGCCCGGGAGCGGCTCTTAGCTCCGGAGAGCATCGTACCTTCGTCTTTAGCGTCTCTTCTCGTCTACATCTTAGCAAAAAGCTTTTCTACTATGTCTGGCGAGGAAAAACTGTGCCAGCACAGAAAACATCTCCCATCGTGTTCTAGACGTTGCACGGAGGTCTTCCAAGATTTTGGCATGAAGAAAGAAAAGTCCAAAACAGCTTCCAATCGAATGTTCATGTGATTGGAAAAGTCAGGAGAGTGCAAAGGTACTGTTTTCTAGCAGTTGGCAAGCTGCGCACACAATCCCAGTGTTGTACAGCTTCCTTCTTCACCTTTCCGAAGGTGCCGCTCTCTCCGGCTCCCGGAGGCGAAGAAGCGGCTTCTTCGCGCAAAGACGATTGTGCCGCTCACTGTGCACTCCTTAGCGCGGCTTCTGCCGAAAGACGCCCGGGAGCGGCTCTTAGCTCCGGAGAGCATCGTACCTTCGTCTTTAGCGTCTCTTCTCGTCTACATCTTAGCAAAAAGCTTTTCTACTATGTCTGGCTCGGAAAAACTGTGCCAGCACATAAAACATCTCCCATCGTGTTCTAGACGTTGCACGGAGGTCTTCCAAGATTTTGGCATGAAGAAAGAAAAGTCCAAAACAGCTTCCAATCGAATGTTCATGTGATTGGAAAAGTCAGGAGAGTGCAAAGGTACTGTTTTCTAGCAGTTGGCAAGCTGCGCACACAATCCCAGTGTTGTACAGCTTCCTTCTTCACCTTTCCGAAGGTGCCGCTCTCTCCGGCTCCCGGAGGCGAAGAAGCGGCTTCTTCGCGCAAAGACGATTGTGCCGCTCACTGTGCACTCCTTAGCGCGGCTTCTGCCGAAAGACGCCCGGGAGCGGCTCTTAGCTCCGGACAGCATCGTACCTTCGTCTTTAGCGTCTCTTCTCGTCTACATCTTAGCAAAAAGCTTTTCCACTATGTCTGGCGAGGAAAAACTGTGCCAGCACATAAAACATCTCCCATCGTGTTCTAGACGTTGCACGGAGGTCTTCCAAGTGTTTGGCATGAAGAAAAGAAAAGTTGTCCAAAACAGCTTCCAATCGAATGTTCATGTGATTGGAAAAGTCAGGAGAGTGCAAAGGTACTGTTTACTAGCAGTTGGCAAGCTGCGCACACAATCCCAGTGTTGTACAGCTTCCTTCTTCACCTTTCCGAAGGTGCCGCTCTCTCCGGCTCCCGGAGGCGAAGAAGCGGCTTCTTCGCGCAAAGACGATTGTGCCGCTCACTGTGCACTCCTTAGCGCGGCTTCTGCCGAAAGACGCCCGGGAGCGGCTCTTAGCTCCGGACAGCATCGTACCTTCGTCTTTAGCGTCTCTTCTCGTCTACATCTTAGCAAAAAGCTTTTCCACTATGTCTGGCTCGGAAAAACTGTGCCAGCACAGAAAACATCTCCCATCGTGTTCTAGACGTTGCACGGAGGTCTTCCAAGTGTTTGGCATGAAGAAAAGAAAAGTTGTCCAAAACAGCTTCCAATCGAATGTTCATGTGATTGGAAAAGTCAGGAGAGTGCAAAGGTACTGTTTTCTAGCAGTTGGCAAGCTGCGCACACAATCCCAGTGTTGTACAGCTTCCTTCTTCACCTTTCCGAAGGTTCCGCTCTCTCCGGCTCCCGGAGGCGAAGAAGCGGCTTCTTCGCGCAAAGACGATTGTGCCGCTCACTGTGCACTCCTTAGCGCGGCTTCTGCCGAAAGACGCCCGGGAGCGGCTCTTAGCTCCGGACAGCATCGTACCTTCGTCTTTAGCGTCTCTTCTCGTCTACATCTTAGCAAAAAGCTTTTCTACTATGTCTGGCGAGGAAAAATTGTGCCAGCACAGAAAACATCTCCCATCGTGTTCTAGACGTTGCACGGAGGTCTTCCAAGTGTTTGGCATGAATAAAAGAATAGTACAAAACAGCTTCCAATCGAATGTTCATGTGATTGGAAAAGTCAGGAGAGTGCAAAGGTACTGTTTTCTAGCAGTTGGCAAGCTGCGCACACAATCCCAGTGTTGTACAGCTTCCTTCTTCACCTTTCCGAAGGTGCCGCTCTCTCCGGCTCCCGGAGGCGAAGAAGCGGCTTCTTCGCGCAAAGACGATTGTGCCGCTCACTGTGCACTCCTTAGCGCGGCTTCTGCCGAAAGACGCCCGGGAGCGGCTCTTAGCTCCGGACAGCATCGTACCTTCGTCTTTAGCGTCTCTTCTCGTCTACATCTTAGCAAAAAGCTTTTCTACTATGTCTGGCTCGGAAAAACTGTGCCAGCACAGAAAACATCTCCCATCGTGTTCTAGACGTTGCACGGAGTTCTTCCAAGTGTTTGGCATGAAGAAAAGAAAAGTTGTCCAAAACAGCTTCCAATCGAATGTTCATGTGATTGGAAAAGTCAGGAGAGTGCAAAGGTACTGTTTTCTAGCAGTTGGCAAGCTGCGCACACAATCCCAGTGTTGTACAGCTTCCTTCTTCACCTTTCCGAAGGTGCCGCTCTCTCCGGCTCCCGGAGGCGAAGAAGCGGCTTCTTCGCGCAAAGACGATTGTGCCGCTCACTGTGCACTCCTTAGCGCGGCTTCTGCCGAAAGACGCCCGGGAGCGGCTCTTAGCTCCGGACAGCATCGTACCTTCGTCTTTAGCGTCTCTTCTCGTCTACATCTTAGCAAAAAGCTTTTCTACTATGTCTGGCTCGGAAAAACTGTGCCAGCACAGAAAACATCTCCCATCGTGTTCTAGACGTTGCACGGAGGTCTTCCAAGTGTTTGGCATGAAGAAAGAAAAGTCCAAAACAGCTTCCAATCGAATGTTCATGTGATTGGAAAAGTCAGGAGAGTGCAAAGGTACTGTTTTCTAGCAGTTGGCAAGCTGCGCAGACAATCCCAGTGTTGTACAGCTTCCTTCTTCACCTTTCCGAAGGTGCCGCTCTCTCCGGCTCCCGGAGGCGAAGAAGCGGCTTCTTCGCGCAAAGACGATTGTGCCGCTCACTGTGCACTCCTTAGCGCGGCTTCTGCCGAAAGACGCCCGGGAGCGGCTCTTAGCTCCGGACAGCATCGTACCTTCGTCTTTAGCGTCTCTTCTCGTCTACATCTTAGCAAAAAGCTTTTCCACTATGTCTGGCTCGGAAAAATTGTGCCAGCACAGAAAACATCTCCCATCGTGTTCTAGACGTTGCACGGAGGTCTTCCAAGTGTTTGGCATGAATAAAAGAAAAGTTGTCCAAAACAGCTTCCAATCGAATGTTCATGTGATTGGAAAAGTCAGGAGAGTGCAAAGGTACTGTTTACTAGCAGTTGGCAAGCTGCGCACACAATCCCAGTGTTGTACAGCTTCCTTCTTCACCTTTCCGAAGGTGCCGCTCTCTCCGGCTTCCGGAGGCGAAGAAGCGGCTTCTTCGCGCAAAGACGATTGTGCCGCTCACTGTGCACTCCTTAGCGCGGCTTCTGCCGAAAGACGCCCGGGAGCGGCTCTTAGCTCCGGACAGCATCGTACCTTCGTCTTTAGCGTCTCTTCTCGTCTACATCTTAGCAAAAAGCTTTTCTACTATGTCTGGCTCGGAAAAACTGTGCCAGCACAGAAAACATCTCCCATCTTGTTCTAGACGTTGCACGGAGGTCTTCCAAGTGTTTGGCATGAATAAAAGAATAGTACAAAACAGCTTCCAATCGAATGTTCATGTGATTGGAAAAGTCAGGAGAGTGCAAAGGTACTGTTTTCTAGCAGTTGGCAAGCTGCGCACACAATCCCAGTGTTGTACAGCTTCCTTCTTCACCTTTACGAAGGTGCCGCTCTCTCCGGCTCCCGGAGGCGAAGAAGCGGCTTCTTCGCGCAAAGACGATTGTGCCGCTCACTGTGCACTCCTTAGCGCGGCTTCTGCCGAAAGACGCCCGGGAGCGGCTCTTAGCTCCGGACAGCATCGTACCTTCGTCTTTAGCGTCTCTTCTCGTCTACATCTTAGCAAAAAGCTTTTCTACTATGTCTGGCTCGGAAAAACTGTGCCAGCACAGAAAACATCTCCCATCGTGTTCTAGACGTTGCACGGAGGTCTTCCAAGTGTTTGGCATGAAGAAAGAAAAGTCCAAAACAGCTTCCAATCGAATGTTCATGTGATTGGAAAAGTCAGGAGAGTGCAAAGGTACTGTTTTCTAGCAGTTGGCAAGCTGCGCACACAATCCCAGTGTTGTACAGCTTCCTTCTTCACCTTTCCGAAGGTGCCGCTCTCTCCGGCTCCCGGAGGCGAAGAAGCGGCTTCTTCGCGCAAAGACGATTGTGCCGCTCACTGTGCACTCCTTAGCGCGGCTTCTGCCGAAAGACGCCCGGGAGCGGCTCTTAGCTCCGGACAGCATCGTACCTTCGTCTTTAGCGTCTCTTCTCGTCTACATCTTAGCAAAAAGCTTTTCTACTATGTCTGGCTCGGAAAAACTGTGCCAGCACAGAAAACATCTCCCATCGTGTTCTAGACGTTGCACGGAGGTCTTCCAAGTGTTTGGCATGAAGAAAAGAAAAGTTGTCCAAAACAGCTTCCAATCGAATGTTCATGTGATTGGAAAAGTCAGGAGAGTGCAAAGGTACTGTTTACTAGCAGTTGGCAAGCTGCGCACACAATCCCAGTGTTGTACAGCTTCCTTCTTCACCTTTCCGAAGGTGCCGCTCTCTCCGGCTCCCGGAGGCGAAGAAGCGGCTTCTTCGCGCAAAGACGATTGTGCCGCTCACTGTGCACTCCTTAGCGCGGCTTCTGCCGAAAGAAGCCCGGGAGCGGCTCTTAGCTCCGGACAGCATCGTACCTTCGTCTTTAGCGTCTCTTCTCGTCTACATCTTAGCAAAAAGCTTTTCTACTATGTCTGGCTCGGAAAAACTGTGCCAGCACAGAAAACATCTCCCATCGTGTTCTAGACGTTGCACGGAGGTCTTCCAAGTGTTTGGCATGAAGAAAGAAAAGTCCAAAACAGCTTCCAATCGAATGTTCATGTGATTGGAAAAGTCAGGAGAGTGCAAAGGTACTGTTTTCTAGCAGTTGGCAAGCTGCGCACACAATCCCAGTGTTGTACAGCTTCCTTCTTCACCTTTCCGAAGGTGCCGCTCTCTCCGGCTCCCGGAGGCGAAGAAGCGGCTTCTTCGCGCAAAGACGATTGTGCCGCTCACTGTGCACTCCTTAGCGCGGCTTCTGCCGAAAGACGCCCGGGAGCGGCTCTTAGCTCCGGACAGCATCGTACCTTCGTCTTTAGCGTCTCTTCTCGTCTACATCTTAGCAAAAAGCTTTTCCACTATGTCTGGCTCGGAAAAACTGTGCCAGCACAGAAAACATCTCCCATCGTGTTCTAGACGTTGCACGGAGGTCTTCCAAGTGTTTGGCATGAAGAAAAGAAAAGTTGTCCAAAACAGCTTCCAATCGAATGTTCATGTGATTGGAAAAGTCAGGAGAGTGCAAAGGTACTGTTTTCTAGCAGTTGGCAAGCTGCGCACACAATCCCAGTGTTGTACAGCTTCCTTCTTCACCTTTCCGAAGGTGCCGCTCTCTCCGGCTCCCGGAGGCGAAGAAGCGGCTTCTTCGCGCAAAGACGATTGTGCCGCTCACTGTGCACTCCTTAGCGCGGCTTCTGCCGAAAGACGCCCGGGAGCGGCTCTTAGCTCCGGACAGCATCGTACCTTCGTCTTTAGCGTCTCTTCTCGTCTACATCTTAGCAAAAAGCTTTTCTACTATGTCTGGCTCGGAAAAACTGTGCCAGCACAGAAAACATCTCCCATCGTGTTCTAGACGTTGCACGGAGGTCTTCCAAGTGTTTGGCATGAAGAAAGAAAAGTCCAAAACAGCTTCCAATCGAATGTTCATGTGATTGGAAAAGTCAGGAGAGTGCAAAGGTACTGTTTTCTAGCAGTTGGCAAGCTGCGCACACAATCCCAGTGTTGTACAGCTTCCTTCTTCACCTTTCCGAAGGTGCCGCTCTCTCCGGCTCCCGGAGGCGAAGAAGCGGCTTCTTCGCGCAAAGACGATTGTGCCGCTCACTGTGCACTCCTTAGCGCGGCTTCTGCCGAAAGACGCCCGGGAGCGGCTCTTAGCTCCGGACAGCATCGTACCTTCGTCTTTAGCGTCTCTTCTCGTCTACATCTTAGCAAAAAGCTTTTCTACTATGTCTGGCTCGGAAAAACTGTGCCAGCACAGAAAACATCTCCCATCGTGTTCTAGACGTTGCACGGAGGTCTTCCAAGTGTTTGGCATGAAGAAAAGAAAAGTTGTCCAAAACAGCTTCCAATCGAATGTTCATGTGATTGGAAAAGTCAGGAGAGTGCAAAGGTACTGTTTACTAGCAGTTGGCAAGCTGCGCACACAATCCCAGTGTTGTACAGCTTCCTTCTTCACCTTTCCGAAGGTGCCGCTCTCTCCGGCTCCCGGAGGCGAAGAAGCGGCTTCTTCGCGCAAAGACGATTGTGCCGCTCACTGTGCACTCCTTAGCGCGGCTTCTGCCGAAAGAAGCCCGGGAGCGGCTCTTAGCTCCGGACAGCATCGTACCTTCGTCTTTAGCGTCTCTTCTCGTCTACATCTTAGCAAAAAGCTTTTCTACTATGTCTGGCTCGGAAAAACTGTGCCAGCACAGAAAACATCTCCCATCGTGTTCTAGACGTTGCACGGAGGTCTTCCAAGTGTTTGGCATGAAGAAAGAAAAGTCCAAAACAGCTTCCAATCGAATGTTCATGTGATTGGAAAAGTCAGGAGAGTGCAAAGGTACTGTTTTCTAGCAGTTGGCAAGCTGCGCACACAATCCCAGTGTTGTACAGCTTCCTTCTTCACCTTTCCGAAGGTGCCGCTCTCTCCGGCTCCCGGAGGCGAAGAAGCGGCTTCTTCGCGCAAAGACGATTGTGCCGCTCACTGTGCACTCCTTAGCGCGGCTTCTGCCGAAAGACGCCCGGGAGCGGCTCTTAGCTCCGGACAGCATCGTACCTTCGTCTTTAGCGTCTCTTCTCGTCTACATCTTAGCAAAAAGATTTTCTACTATGTCTGGCGAGGAAAAACTGTGCCAGCACAGAAAACATCTCCCATCGTGTTCTAGACGTTGCACGGAGGTCTTCCAAGTGTTTGGCATGAATAAAAGAATAGTACAAAACAGCTTCCAATCGAATGTTCATGTGATTGGAAAAGTCAGGAGAGTGCAAAGGTACTGTTTTCTAGCAGTTGGCAAGCTGCGCACACAATCCCAGTGTTGTACAGCTTCCTTCTTCACCTTTCCGAAGGTGCCGCTCTCTCCGGCTCCCGGAGGCGAAGAAGCGGCTTCTTCGCGCAAAGACGATTGTGCCGCTCACTGTGCACTCCTTAGCGCGGCTTCTGCCGAAAGACGCCCGGGAGCGGCTCTTAGCTCCGGACAGCATCGTACCTTCGTCTTTAGCGTCTCTTCTCGTCTACATCTTAGCAAAAAGCTTTTCCACTATGTCTGGCTCGGAAAAACTGTGCCAGCACATAAAACATCTCCCATCGTGTTCTAGACGTTGCACGGAGGTCTTCCAAGTGTTTGGCATGAAGAAAAGAAAAGTTGTCCAAAACAGCTTCCAATCGAATGTTCATGTGATTGGAAAAGTCAGGAGAGTGCAAAGGTACTGTTTTCTAGCAGTTGGCAAGCTGCGCACACAATCCCAGTGTTGTACAGCTTCCTTCTTCACCTTTCCGAAGGTGCCGCTCTCTCCGGCTCCCGGAGGCGAAGAAGCGGCTTCTTCGCGCAAAGACGATTGTGCCGCTCACTGTGCACTCCTTAGCGCGGCTTCTGCCGACAGATGCCCGGGAGCGGCTCTTAGCTCCGGACAGCATCGTACCTTCGTCTTTAGCGTCTCTTCTCGTCTACATCTTAGCAAAAAGCTTTTCTACTATGTCTGGCTCGGAAAAACTGTGCCAGCACAGAAAACATCTCCCATCGTGTTCTAGACGTTGCACGGAGGTCTTCCAAGTGTTTGGCATGAAGAAAGAAAAGTCCAAAACTGCTTCCAATCGAATGTTCATGTGATTGGAAAAGTCAGGAGAGTGCAAAGGTACTGTTTACTAGCAGTTGGCAAGCTGCGCACACAATCCCAGTGTTGTACAGCTTCCTTCTTCACCTTTCCGAAGGTGCCGCTCTCTCCGGCTCCCGGAGGCGAAGAAGCGGCTTCTTCGCGCAAAGACGATTGTGCCGCTCACTGTGCACTCCTTAGCGCGGCTTCTGCCGAAAGACGCCCGGGAGCGGCTCTTAGCTCCGGACAGCATCGTACCTTCGTCTTTAGCGTCTCTTCTCGTCTACATCTTAGCAAAAAGCTTTTCCACTATGTCTGGCTCGGAAAAACTGTGCCAGCACAGAAAACATCTCCCATCGTGTTCTAGACGTTGCACGGAGGTCTTCCAAGTGTTTGGCATGAAGAAAAGAAAAGTTGTCCAAAACAGCTTCCAATCGAATGTTCATGTGATTGGAAAAGTCAGGAGAGTGCAAAGGTACTGTTTACTAGCAGTTGGCAAGCTGCGCACACAATCCCAGTGTTGTACAGCTTCCTTCTTCACCTTTCCGAAGGTGCCGCTCTCTCCGGCTTCCGGAGGCCAAGAAGCGGCTTCTTCGCGCAAAGACGATTGTGCCACTCACTGTGCACTCCTTAGCGCGGCTTCTGCCGAAAGACGCCCGGGAGCGGCTCTTAGCTCCGGACAGCATCGTACCTTCGTCTTTAGCGTCTCTTCTCGTCTACATCTTAGCAAAAAGCTTTTCTACTATGTCTGGCTCGGAAAAATTGTGCCAGCACAGAAAACATCTCCCATCGTGTTCTAGACGTTGCACGGAGGTCTTCCAAGTGTTTGGCATGAATAAAAGAATAGTACAAAACAGCTTCCAATCGAATGTTCATGTGATTGGAAAAGTCAGGAGAGTGCAAAGGTACTGTTTTCTAGCAGTTGGCAAGCTGCGCACACAATCCCAGTGTTGTACAGCTTCCTTCTTCACCTTTCCGAAGGTGCCGCTCTCTCCGGCTCCCGGAGGCGAAGAAGCGGCTTCTTCGCGCAAAGACGATTGTGCCGCTCACTGTGCACTCCTTAGCGCGGCTTCTGCCGAAAGACGCCCGGGAGCGGCTCTTAGCTCCGGACAGCATCGTACCTTCGTCTTTAGCGTCTCTTCTCGTCTACATCTTAGCAAAAAGCTTTTCTACTATGTCTGGCTCGGAAAAACTGTGCCAGCACAGAAAACATCTCCCATCGTGTTCTAGACGTTGCACGGAGGTCTTCCAAGTGTTTGGCATGAAGAAAAGAAAAGTTGTCCAAAACAGCTTCCAATCGAATGTTCATGTGATTGGAAAAGTCAGGAGAGTGCAAAGGTACTGTTTTCTAGCAGTTGGCAAGCTGCGCACACAATCCCAGTGTTGTACAGCTTCCTTCTTCACCTTTCCGAAGGTGCCGCTCTCTCCGGCTCCCGGAGGCGAAGAAGCGGCTTCTTCGCGCAAAGACGATTGTGCCGCTCACTGTGCACTCCTTAGCGCGGCTTCTGCCGAAAGACGCCCGGGAGCGGCTCTTAGCTCCGGACAGCATCGTACCTTCGTCTTTAGCGTCTCTTCTCGTCTACATCTTAGCAAAAACCTTTTCTACTATGTCTGGCTCGGAAAAACTGTGCCAGCACAGAAAACATCTCCCATCGTGTTCTAGACGTTGCACGGAGGTCTTCCAAGTGTTTTGCATGAAGAAAAGAAAAGTTGTCCAAAACAGCTTCCAATCGAATGTTCATGTGATTGGAAAAGTCAGGAGAGTGCAAAGGTACTGTTTTCTAGCAGTTGGCAAGCTGCGCACACAATCCCAGTGTTGTACAGCTTCCTTCTTCACCTTTCCGATGCTGCTGCTCTCTCCGGCTCCCGGAGGCGAAGAAGCGGCTTCTTCGCGCAAAGACGATTGTGCCGCTCACTGTGCACTCCTTAGCGCGGCTTCTGCCGAAAGACGCCCGGGAGCGGCTCTTAGCTCCGGACAGCATCGTACCTTCGTCTTTAGCGTCTCTTCTCGTCTACATCTTAGCAAAAAGCTTTTCTACTATGTCTGGCTCGGAAAAACTGTGCCAGCACAGAAAACATCTCCCATCGTGTTCTAGACGTTGCACGGAGGTCTTCCAAGTGTTTGGCATGAAGAAAAGAAAAGTTGTCCAAAACAGCTTCCAATCGAATGTTCATGTGATTGGAAAAGTCAGGAGAGTGCAAAGGTACTGTTTACTAGCAGTTGGCAAGCTGCGCACACAATCCCAGTGTTGTACAGCTTCCTTCTTCACCTTTCCGAAGGTGCCGCTCTCTCCGGCTCCCGGAGGCGAAGAAGCGGCTTCTTCGCGCAAAGACGATTGTGCCGCTCACTGTGCACTCCTTAGCGCGGCTTCTGCCAAAAGATGCCCGGGAGCGGCTCTTAGCTGCGGACAGCATCGTACCTTCGTCTTTAGCGTCTCTTCTCGTCTACATCTTAGCAAAAAGCTTTTCTACTATGTCTGGCTCGGAAAAACTGTGCCAGCACAGAAAACATCTCCCATCGTGTTCTAGACGTTGCACGGAGGTCTTCCAAGTGTTTGGCATGAATAAAAGAATAGTACAAAAAAGCTTCCAATCGAATGTTCATGTGATTGGAAAAGTCAGGAGAGTGCAAAGGTACTGTTTTCTAGCAGTTGGCAAGCTGCGCACACAATCCCAGTGTTGTACAGCTTCCTTCTTCACCTTTCCGAAGGTGCCGCTCTCTCCGGCTCCCGGAGGCGAAGAAGCGGCTTCTTCGCGCAAAGACGATTGTGCCGCTCACTGTGCACTCCTTAGCGCGGCTTCTGCCGAAAGACGCCCGGGAGCGGCTCTTAGCTCCGGACAGCATCGTACCTTCGTCTTTAGCGTCTCTTCTCGTCTACATCTTAGCAAAAAGCTTTTCTACTATGTCTGGCTCGGAAAAACTGTGCCAGCACAGAAAACATCTCCCATCTTGTTCTAGACGTTGCACGGAGGTCTTCCAAGTGTTTGGCATGAGTAAAAGGATAGTACAAAACAGCTTCCAATCGAATGTTCATGTGATTGGAAAAGTCAGGAGAGTGCAAAGGTACTGTTTTCTAGCAGTTGGCAAGCTGCGCACACAATCCCAGTGTTGTACAGCTTCCTTCTTCACCTTTCCGAAGGTGCCGCTCTCTCCGGCTCCCGGAGGCGAAGAAGCGGCTTCTTCGCGCAAAGACGATTGTGCCGCTCACTGTGCACTCCTTAGCGCGGCTTCTGCCGAAAGACGCCCGGGAGCGGCTCTTAGCTCCGGACAGCATCGTACCTTCGTCTTTAGCGTCTCTTCTCGTCTACATCTTAGCAAAAAGCTTTTCTACTATGTCTGGCGAGGAAAAACTGTGCCAGCACAGAAAACATCTCCCATCGTGTTCTAGACGTTGCACGGAGGTCTTCCAAGTGTTTGGCATGAAGAAAAGAAAAGTTGTCCAAAACAGCTTCCAATCGAATGTTCATGTGATTGGAAAAGTCAGGAGAGTGCAAAGGTACTGTTTTCTAGCAGTTGGCAAGCTGCGCACACAATCCCAGTGTTGTACAGCTTCCTTCTTCACCTTTCCGAAGGTGCCGCTCTCTCCGGCTCCCGGAGGCGAAGAAGCGGCTTCTTCGCGCAAAGACGATTGTGCCGCTCACTGTGCACTCCTTAGCGCGGCTTCTGCCGAAAGACGCCCGGGAGCGGCTCTTAGCTCCGGACAGCATCGTACCTTCGTCTTTAGCGTCTCTTCTCGTCTACATCTTAGCAAAAAGCTTTTCCACTATGTCTGGCTCGGAAAAACTGTGCCAGCACATAAAACATCTCCCATCGTGTTCTAGACGTTGCACGGAGGTCTTCCAAGTGTTTGGCATGAAGAAAAGAAAAGTTGTCCAAAACAGCTTCCAATCGAATGTTCATGTGATTGGAAAAGTCAGGAGAGTGCAAAGGTACTGTTTACTAGCAGTTGGCAAGCTGCGCACACAATCCCAGTGTTGTACAGCTTCCTTCTTCACCTTTCCGAAGGTGCCGCTCTCTCCGGCTCCCGGAGGCGAAGAAGCGGCTTCTTCGCGCAAAGACGATTGTGCCGCTCACTGTGCACTCCTTAGCGCGGCTTCTGCCGAAAGACGCCCGGGAGCGGCTCTTAGCTCCGGACAGCATCGTACCTTCGTCTTTAGCGTCTCTTCTCGTCTACATCTTAGCAAAAAGCTTTTCCACTATGTCTGGCTCGGAAAAACTGTGCCAGCACAGAAAACATCTCCCATCGTGTTCTAGACGTTGCACGGAGGTCTTCCAAGTGTTTGGCATGAAGAAAGAAAAGTCCAAAACAGCTTCCAATCGAATGTTCATGTGATTGGAAAAGTCAGGAGAGTGCAAAGGTACTGTTTTCTAGCAGTTGGCAAGCTGCGCACACAATCCCAGTGTTGTACAGCTTCCTTCTTCACCTTTCCGAAGGTGCCGCTCTCTCCGGCTCCCGGAGGCGAAGAAGCGGCTTCTTCGCGCAAAGACGATTGTGCCGCTCACTGTGCACTCCTTAGCGCGGCTTCTGCCGAAAGACGCCCGGGAGCGGCTCTTAGCTCCGGACAGCATCGTACCTTCGTCTTTAGCGTCTCTTCTCGTCTACATCTTAGCAAAAAGCTTTTCTACTATGTCTGGCTCGGAAAAACTGTGCCAGCACAGAAAACATCTCCCATCGTGTTCTAGACGTTGCACGGAGGTCTTCCAAGTGTTTGGCATGAAGAAAAGAAAAGTTGTCCAAAACAGCTTCCAATCGAATGTTCATGTGATTGGAAAAGTCAGGAGAGTGCAAAGGTACTGTTTTCTAGCAGTTGGCAAGCTGCGCACACAATCCCAGTGTTGTACAGCTTCCTTCTTCACCTTTCCGAAGGTGCCGCTCTCTCCGGCTCCCGGAGGCGAAGAAGCGGCTTCTTCGCGCAAAGACGATTGTGCCGCTCACTGTGCACTCCTTAGCGCGGCTTCTGCCGAAAGACGCCCGGGAGCGGCTCTTAGCTCCGGACAGCATCGTACCTTCGTCTTTAGCGTCTCTTCTCGTCTACATCTTAGCAAAAAGCTTTTCTACTATGTCTGGCGAGGAAAAACTGTGCCAGCACAGAAAACATCTCCCATCGTGTTCTAGACGTTGCACGGAGGTCTTCCAAGTGTTTGCCATGAGTAAAAGAATAGTAGAAAACAGCTTCCATTCGAATGTTCATGTGATTGGAAAAGTCAGGAGAGTGCAAAGGTACTGTTTTCTAGCAGTTGGCAAGCTGCGCACACAATCCCAGTGTTGTACAGCTTCCTTCTTCACCTTTCCGAAGGTGCCGCTCTCTCCGGCTCCCGGAGGCGAAGAAGCGGCTTCTTCGCGCAAAGACGATTGTGCCGCTCACTGTGCACTCCTTAGCGCGGCTTCTGCCGAAAGACGCCCGGGAGCGGCTCTTAGCTCCGGACAGCATCGTACCTTCGTCTTTAGCGTCTCTTCTCGTCTACATCTTAGCAAAAAGCTTTTCTACTATGTCTGGCGAGGAAAAACTGTGCCAGCACAGAAAACATCTCCCATCGTGTTCTAGACGTTGCACGGAGGTCTTCCAAGTGTTTGGCATGAATAAAAGAATAGTACTAAACAGCTTCCAATCGAATGTTCATGTGATTGGAAAAGTCAGGAGAGTGCAAAGGTACTGTTTTCTAGCAGTTGGCAAGCTGCGCACACAATCCCAGTGTTGTACAGCTTCCTTCTTCACCTTTCCGAAGGTGCCGCTCTCTCCGGCTCCCGGAGGCGAAGAAGCGGCTTCTTCGCGCAAAGACGATTGTGCCGCTCACTGTGCACTCCTTAGCGCGGCTTCTGCCGAAAGACGCCCGGGAGCGGCTCTTAGCTCCGGAGAGCATCGTACCTTCGTCTTTAGCGTCTCTTCTCGTCTACATCTTAGCAAAAAGCTTTTCTACTATGTCTGGCTCGGAAAAACTGTGCCAGCACAGAAAACATCTCCCATCGTGTTCTAGACGTTGCACGGAGGTCTTCCAAGTGTTTGGCATGAAGAAAGAAAAGTCCAAAACAGCTTCCAATCGAATGTTCATGTGATTGGAAAAGTCAGGAGAGTGCAAAGGTACTGTTTTCTAGCAGTTGGCAAGCTGCGCACACAATCCCAGTGTTGTACAGCTTCCTTCTTCACCTTTCCGAAGGTGCCGCTCTCTCCGGCTCCCGGAGGCGAAGAAGCGGCTTCTTCGCGCAAAGACGATTGTGCCGCTCACTGTGCACTCCTTAGCGCGGCTTCTGCCGAAAGACGCCCGGGAGCGGCTCTTAGCTCCGGACAGCATCGTACCTTCGTCTTTAGCGTCTCTTCTCGTCTACATCTTAGCAAAAAGCTTTTCTACTATGTCTGGCGAGGAAAAACTGTGCCAGCACAGAAAACATCTCCCATCGTGTTCTAGACGTTGCACGGAGGTCTTCCAAGTGTTTGCCATGAGTAAAAGAATAGTAGAAAACAGCTTCCAATCGAATGTTCATGTGATTGGAAAAGTCAGGAGAGTGCAAAGGTACTGTTTTCTAGCAGTTGGCAAGCTGCGCACACAATCCCAGTGTTGTACAGCTTCCTTCTTCACCTTTCCGAAGGTGCCGCTCTCTCCGGCTCCCGGAGGCGAAGAAGCGGCTTCTTCGCGCAAAGACGATTGTGCCGCTCACTGTGCACTCCTTAGCGCGGCTTCTGCCGAAAGACGCCCGGGAGCGGCTCTTAGCTCCGGACAGCATCGTACCTTCGTCTTTAGCGTCTCTTCTCGTCTACATCTTAGCAAAAAGCTTTTCCACTATGTCTGGCTCGGAAAAACTGTGCCAGCACAGAAAACATCTCCCATCGTGTTCTAGACGTTGCACGGAGGTCTTCCAAGTGTTTGGCATGAAGAAAAGAAAAGTTGTCCAAAACAGCTTCCAATCGAATGTTCATGTGATTGGAAAAGTCAGGAGAGTGCAAAGGTACTGTTTTCTAGCAGTTGGCAAGCTGCGCACACAATCCCAGTGTTGTACAGCTTCCTTCTTCACCTTTCCGAAGGTGCCGCTCTCTCCGGCTCCCGGAGGCGAAGAAGCGGCTTCTTCGCGCAAAGACGATTGTGCCGCTCACTGTGCACTCCTTAGCGCGGCTTCTGCCGAAAGACGCCCGGGAGCGGCTCTTAGCTCCGGACAGCATCGTACCTTCGTCTTTAGCGTCTCTTCTCGTCTACATCTTAGCAAAAAGCTTTTCTACTATGTCTGGCGAGGAAAAACTGTGCCAGCACAGAAAACATCTCCCATCGTGTTCTAGACGTTGCACGGAGGTCTTCCAAGTGTTTGGCATGAATAAAAGAATAGTACTAAACAGCTTCCAATCGAATGTTCATGTGATTGGAAAAGTCAGGAGAGTGCAAAGGTACTGTTTTCTAGCAGTTGGCAAGCTGCGCACACAATCCCAGTGTTGTACAGCTTCCTTCTTCACCTTTCCGAAGGTGCCGCTCTCTCCGGCTCCCGGAGGCGAAGAAGCGGCTTCTTCGCGCAAAGACGATTGTGCCGCTCACTGTGCACTCCTTAGCGCGGCTTCTGCCGAAAGACGCCCGGGAGCGGCTCTTAGCTCCGGACAGCATCGTACCTTCGTCTTTAGCGTCTCTTCTCGTCTACATCTTAGCAAAAAGCTTTTCTACTATGTCTGGCTCGGAAAAACTGTGCCAGCACAGAAAACATCTCCCATCGTGTTCTAGACGTTGCACGGAGGTCTTCCAAGTGTTTGGCATGAAGAAAAGAAAAGTTGTCCAAAACAGCTTCCAATCGAATGTTCATGTGATTGGAAAAGTCAGGAGAGTGCAAAGGTACTGTTTTCTAGCAGTTGGCAAGCTGCGCACACAATCCCAGTGTTGTACAGCTTCCTTCTTCACCTTTCCGAAGGTGCTGCTCTCTCCGGCTCCCGGAGGCGAAGAAGCGGCTTCTTCGCGCAAAGACGATTGTGCCGCTCACTGTGCACTCCTTAGCGCGGCTTCTGCCGAAAGACGCCCGGGAGCGGCTCTTAGCTCCGGAGAGCATCGTACCTTCGTCTTTAGCGTCTCTTCTCGTCTACATCTTAGCAAAAAGCTTTTCTACTATGTCTGGCTCGGAAAAACTGTGCCAGCACAGAAAACATCTCCCATCGTGTTCTAGACGTTGCACGGAGGTCTTCCAAGTGTTTGGCATGAAGAAAGAAAAGTCCAAAACAGCTTCCAATCGAATGTTCATGTGATTGGAAAAGTCAGGAGAGTGCAAAGGTACTGTTTTCTAGCAGTTGGCAAGCTGCGCACACAATCCCAGTGTTGTACAGCTTCCTTCTTCACCTTTCCGAAGGTGCCGCTCTCTCCGGCTCCCGGAGGCGAAGAAGCGGCTTCTTCGCGCAAAGACGATTGTGCCGCTCACTGTGCACTCCTTAGCGCGGCTTCTGCCGAAAGACGCCCGGGAGCGGCTCTTAGCTCCGGACAGCATCGTACCTTCGTCTTTAGCGTCTCTTCTCGTCTACATCTTAGCAAAAAGCTTTTCCACTATGTCTGGCTCGGAAAAACTGTGCCAGCACATAAAACATCTCCCATCGTGTTCTAGACGTTGCACGGAGGTCTTCCAAGTGTTTGGCATGAAGAAAAGAAAAGTTGTCCAAAACAGCTTCCAATCGAATGTTCATGTGATTGGAAAAGTCAGGAGAGTGCAAAGGTACTGTTTACTAGCAGTTGGCAAGCTGCGCACACAATCCCAGTGTTGTACAGCTTCCTTCTTCACCTTTCCGAAGGTGCCGCTCTCTCCGGCTCCCGGAGGCGAAGAAGCGGCTTCTTCGCGCAAAGACGATTGTGCCGCTCACTGTGCACTCCTTAGCGCGGCTTCTGCCGAAAGACGCCCGGGAGCGGCTCTTAGCTCCGGACAGCATCGTACCTTCGTCTTTAGCGTCTCTTCTCGTCTACATCTTAGCAAAAAGCTTTTCTACTATGTCTGGCTCGGAAAAACTGTGCCAGCACAGAAAACATCTCCCATCGTGTTCTAGACGTTGCACGGAGGTCTTCCAAGTGTTTGGCATGAAGAAAGAAAAGTCCAAAACAGCTTCCAATCGAATGTTCATGTGATTGGAAAAGTCAGGAGAGTGCAAAGGTACTGTTTTCTAGCAGTTGGCAAGCTGCGCACACAATCCCAGTGTTGTACAGCTTCCTTCTTCACCTTTCCGAAGGTGCCGCTCTCTCCGGCTCCCGGAGGCGAAGAAGCGGCTTCTTCGCGCAAAGACGATTGTGCCGCTCACTGTGCACTCCTTAGCGCGGCTTCTGCCGAAAGACGCCCGGGAGCGGCTCTTAGCTCCGGACAGCATCGTACCTTCGTCTTTAGCGTCTCTTCTCGTCTACATCTTAGCAAAAAGCTTTTCTACTATGTCTGGCGAGGAAAAACTGTGCCAGCACAGAAAACATCTCCCATCGTGTTCTAGACGTTGCACGGAGGTCTTCCAAGTGTTTGGCATGAAGAAAAGAATAGTACTAAACAGCTTCCAATCGAATGTTCATGTGATTGGAAAAGTCAGGAGAGTGCAAAGGTACTGTTTTCTAGCAGTTGGCAAGCTGCGCACACAATCCCAGTGTTGTACAGCTTCCTTCTTCACCTTTCCGAAGGTGCCGCTCTCTCCGGCTCCCGGAGGCGAAGAAGCGGCTTCTTCGCGCAAAGACGATTGTGCCGCTCACTGTGCACTCCTTAGCGCGGCTTCTGCCGAAAGACGCCCGGGAGCGGCTCTTAGCTCCGGAGAGCATCGTACCTTCGTCTTTAGCGTCTCTTCTCGTCTACATCTTAGCAAAAAGCTTTTCTACTATGTCTGGCTCGGAAAAACTGTGCCAGCACAGAAAACATCTCCCATCGTGTTCTAGACGTTGCACGGAGGTCTTCCAAGTGTTTGGCATGAAGAAAAGAAAAGTTGTCCAAAACAGCTTCCAATCGAATGTTCATGTGATTGGAAAAGTCAGGAGAGTGCAAAGGTACTGTTTTCTAGCAGTTGGCAAGCTGCGCACACAATCCCAGTGTTGTACAGCTTCCTTCTTCACCTTTCCGAAGGTGCTGCTCTCTCCGGCTCCCGGAGGCGAAGAAGCGGCTTCTTCGCGCAAAGACGATTGTGCCGCTCACTGTGCACTCCTTAGCGCGGCTTCTGCCGAAAGACGCCCGGGAGCGGCTCTTAGCTCCGGAGAGCATCGTACCTTCGTCTTTAGCGTCTCTTCTCGTCTACATCTTAGCAAAAAGCTTTTCTACTATGTCTGGCTCGGAAAAACTGTGCCAGCACAGAAAACATCTCCCATCGTGTTCTAGACGTTGCACGGAGGTCTTCCAAGATTATGGCATGAAGAAAGAAAAGTCCAAAACAGCTTCCAATCGAATGTTCATGTGATTGGAAAAGTCAGGAGAGTGCAAAGGTACTGTTTTCTAGCAGTTGGCAAGCTGCGCACACAATCCCAGTGTTGTACAGCTTCCTTCTTCACCTTTCCGAAGGTGCCGCTCTCTCCGGCTCCCGGAGGCGAAGAAGCGGCTTCTTCGCGCAAAGACGATTGTGCCGCTCACTGTGCACTCCTTAGCGCGGCTTCTGCCGAAAGATGCCCGGGAGCGGCTCTTAGCTCCGGACAGCATCGTACCTTCGTCTTTAGCGTCTCTTCTCGTCTACATCTTAGCAAAAAGCTTTTCCACTATGTCTGGCGAGGAAAAACTGTGCCAGCACATAAAACATCTCCCATCGTGTTCTAGACGTTGCACGGAGGTCTTCCAAGTGTTTGGCATGAAGAAAAGAAAAGTTGTCCAAAACAGCTTCCAATCGAATGTTCATGTGATTGGAAAAGTCAGGAGAGTGCAAAGGTACTGTTTACTAGCAGTTGGCAAGCTGCGCACACAATCCCAGTGTTGTACAGCTTCCTTCTTCACCTTTCCGAAGGTGCCGCTCTCTCCGGCTCCCGGAGGCGAAGAAGCGGCTTCTTCGCGCAAAGACGATTGTGCCGCTCACTGTGCACTCCTTAGCGCGGCTTCTGCCGAAAGACGCCCGGGAGCGGCTCTTAGCTCCGGACAGCATCGTACCTTCGTCTTTAGCGTCTCTTCTCGTCTACATCTTAGCAAAAAGCTTTTCCACTATGTCTGGCTCGGAAAAACTGTGCCAGCACAGAAAACATCTCCCATCGTGTTCTAGACGTTGCACGGAGGTCTTCCAAGTGTTTGGCATGAAGAAAAGAAAAGTTGTCCAAAACAGCTTCCAATCGAATGTTCATGTGATTGGAAAAGTCAGGAGAGTGCAAAGGTACTGTTTTCTAGCAGTTGGCAAGCTGCGCACACAATCCCAGTGTTGTACAGCTTCCTTCTTCACCTTTCCGAAGGTGCCGCTCTCTCCGGCTCCCGGAGGCGAAGAAGCGGCTTCTTCGCGCAAAGACGATTGTGCCGCTCACTGTGCACTCCTTAGCGCGGCTTCTGCCGAAAGACGCCCGGGAGCGGCTCTTAGCTCCGGACAGCATCGTACCTTCGTCTTTAGCGTCTCTTCTCGTCTACATCTTAGCAAAAAGCTTTTCTACTATGTCTGGCGAGGAAAAACTGTGCCAGCACAGAAAACATCTCCCATCGTGTTCTAGACGTTGCACGGAGGTCTTCCAAGTGTTTGGCATGAAGAAAAGAAAAGTTGTCCAAAACAGCTTCCAATCGAATGTTCATGTGATTGGAAAAGTCAGGAGAGTGCAAAGGTACTGTTTTCTAGCAGTTGGCAAGCTGCGCACACAATCCCAGTGTTGTACAGCTTCCTTCTTCACCTTTCCGAAGGTGCCGCTCTCTCCGGCTCCCGGAGGCAAAGAAGCGGCTTCTTCGCGCAAAGACGATTGTGCCGCTCACTGTGCACTCCTTAGCGCGGCTTCTGCCGAAAGACGCCCGGGAGCGGCTCTTAGCTCCGGACAGCATCGTACCTTCGTCTTTAGCGTCTCTTCTCGTCTACATCTTAGCAAAAAGCTTTTCTACTATGTCTGGCTCGGAAAAACTGTGCCAGCACAGAAAACATCTCCCATCGTGTTCTAGACGTTGCACGGAGGTCTTCCAAGTGTTTGGCATGAAGAAAGAAAAGTCCAAAACAGCTTCCAATCGAATGTTCATGTGATTGGAAAAGTCAGGAGAGTGCAAAGGTACTGTTTTCTAGCAGTTGGCAAGCTGCGCACACAATCCCAGTGTTGTACAGCTTCCTTCTTCACCTTTCCGAAGGTGCTGCTCTCTCCGGCTCCCGGAGGCGAAGAAGCGGCTTCTTCGCGCAAAGACGATTGTGCCGCTCACTGTGCACTCCTTAGCGCGGCTTCTGCCGAAAGACGCCCGGGAGCGGCTCTTAGCTCCGGACAGCATCGTACCTTCGTCTTTAGCGTCTCTTCTCGTCTACATCTTAGCAAAAAGCTTTTCCACTATGTCTGGCTCGGAAAAATTGTGCCAGCACAGAAAACATCTCCCATCGTGTTCTAGACGTTGCACGGAGGTCTTCCAAGTGTTTGGCATGAATAAAAGAAAAGTTGTCCAAAACAGCTTCCAATCGAATGTTCATGTGATTGGAAAAGTCAGGAGAGTGCAAAGGTACTGTTTACTAGCAGTTGGCAAGCTGCGCACACAATCCCAGTGTTGTACAGCTTCCTTCTTCACCTTTCCGAAGGTGCCGCTCTCTCCGGCTCCCGGAGGCGAAGAAGCGGCTTCTTCGCGCAAAGACGATTGTGCCGCTCACTGTGCACTCCTTAGCGCGGCTTCTGCCGAAAGACGCCCGGGAGCGGCTCTTAGCTCCGGACAGCATCGTACCTTCGTCTTTAGCGTCTCTTCTCGTCTACATCTTAGCAAAAAGCTTTTCTACTATGTCTGGCTCGGAAAAACTGTGCCAGCACAGAAAACATCTCCCATCTTGTTCTAGACGTTGCACGGAGGTCTTCCAAGTGTTTGGCATGAAGAAAAGAATAGTACAAAACAGCTTCCAATGGAATGTTCATGTGATTGGAAAAGTCAGGAGAGTGCAAAGGTACTGTTTTCTAGCAGTTGGCAAGCTGCGCACACAATCCCAGTGTTGTACAGCTTCCTTCTTCACCTTTCCGAAGGTGCCGCTCTCTCCGGCTCCCGGAGGCGAAGAAGCGGCTTCTTCGCGCAAAGACGATTGTGCCGCTCACTGTGCACTCCTTAGCGCGGCTTCTGCCGAAAGACGCCCGGGAGCGGCTCTTAGCTCCGGACAGCATCGTACCTTCGTCTTTAGCGTCTCTTCTCGTCTACATCTTAGCAAAAAGCTTTTCTACTATGTCTGGCGAGGAAAAACTGTGCCAGCACAGAAAACATCTCCCATCGTGTTCTAGACGTTGCACGGAGGTCTTCCAAGTGTTTGGCATGAAGAAAAGAAAAGTTGTCCAAAACAGCTTCCAATCGAATGTTCATGTGATTGGAAAAGTCAGGAGAGTGCAAAGGTACTGTTTTCTAGCAGTTGGCAAGCTGCGCACACAATCCCAGTGTTGTACAGCTTCCTTCTTCACCTTTCCGAAGGTGCCGCTCTCTCCGGCTCCCGGAGGCGAAGAAGCGGCTTCTTCGCGCAAAGACGATTGTGCCGCTCACTGTGCACTCCTTAGCGCGGCTTCTGCCGAAAGACGCCCGGGAGCGGCTCTTAGCTCCGGACAGCATCGTACCTTCGTCTTTAGCGTCTCTTCTCGTCTACATCTTAGCAAAAAGCTTTTCTACTATGTCTGGCGAGGAAAAACTGTGCCAGCACAGAAAACATCTCCCATCGTGTTCTAGACGTTGCACGGAGGTCTTCCAAGTGTTTGGCATGAATAAAAGAATAGTACTAAACAGCTTCCAATCGAATGTTCATGTGATTGGAAAAGTCAGGAGAGTGCAAAGGTACTGTTTTCTAGCAGTTGGCAAGCTGCGCACACAATCCCAGTGTTGTACAGCTTCCTTCTTCACCTTTCCGAAGGTGCCGCTCTCTCCGGCTCCCGGAGGCGAAGAAGCGGCTTCTTCGCGCAAAGACGATTGTGCCGCTCACTGTGCACTCCTTAGCGCGGCTTCTGCCGAAAGACGCCCGGGAGCGGCTCTTAGCTCCGGACAGCATCGTACCTTCGTCTTTAGCGTCTCTTCTCGTCTACATCTTAGCAAAAAGTTTTTCCACTATGTCTGGCTCGGAAAAACTGTGCCAGCACAGAAAACATCTCCCATCGTGTTCTAGACGTTGCACGGAGGTCTTCCAAGTGTTTGGCATGAAGAAAAGAAAAGTTGTCCAAAACAGCTTCCAATCGAATGTTCATGTGATTGGAAAAGTCAGGAGAGTGCAAAGGTACTGTTTACTAGCAGTTGACAAGCTGCGCACACAATCCCAGTGTTGTACAGCTTCCTTCTTCACCTTTCCGAAGGTGCCGCTCTCTCCGGCTCCCGGAGGCGAAGAAGCGGCTTCTTCGTGCAAAGACGATTGTGCCGCTCACTGTGCACTCCTTAGCGCGGCTTCTGCCGAAAGACGCCCGGGAGCGGCTCTTAGCTCCGGACAGCATCGTACCTTCGTCTTTAGCGTCTCTTCTCGTCTACATCTTAGCAAAAAGCTTTTCTACTATGTCTGGCGAGGAAAAACTGTGCCAGCACAGAAAACATCTCCCATCGTGTTCTAGACGTTGCACGGAGGTCTTCCAAGTGTTTGGCATGAAGAAAGAAAAGTCCAAAACAGCTTCCAATCAAATGTTCATGTGATTGGAAAAGTCAGGAGAGTGCAAAGGTACTGTTTTCTAGCAGTTGGCAAGCTGCGCACACAATCCCAGTGTTGTACAGCTTCCTTCTTCACCTTTCCGAAGGTGCCGCTCTCTCCGGCTCCCGGAGGCGAAGAAGCGGCTTCTTCGCGCAAAGACGATTGTGCCGCTCACTGTGCACTCCTTAGCGCGGCTTCTGCCGAAAGACGCCCGGGAGCGGCTCTTAGCTCCGGACAGCATCGTACCTTCGTCTTTAGCGTCTCTTCTCGTCTACATCTTAGCAAAAAGCTTTTCCACTATGTCTGGCTCGGAAAAACTGTGCCAGCACAGAAAACATCTCCCATCGTGTTCTAGACGTTGCACGGAGGTCTTCCAAGTGTTTGGCATGAAGAAAAGAAAAGTTGTCCAAAACAGCTTCCAATCGAATGTTCATGTGATTGGAAAAGGCAGGAGAGTGCAAAGGTACTGTTTACTAGCAGTTGGCAAGCTGCGCACACAATCCCAGTGTTGTACAGCTTCCTTCTTCACCTTTCCGAAGGTGCCGCTCTCTCCGGCTCCCGGAGGCGAAGAAGCGGCTTCTTCGCGCAAAGACGATTGTGCCGCTCACTGTGCACTCCTTAGCGCGGCTTCTGCCGAAAGACGCCCGGGAGCGGCTCTTAGCTCCGGACAGCATCGTACCTTCGTCTTTAGCGTCTCTTCTCGTCTACATCTTAGCAAAAAGCTTTTCCACTATGTCTGGCTCGGAAAAACTGTGCCAGCACAGAAAACATCTCCCATCGTGTTCTAGACGTTGCACGGAGGTCTTCCAAGTGTTTGGCATGAAGAAAAGAATAGTACAAAAAAGCTTCCAATCGAATGTTCATGTGATTGGAAAAGTCAGGAGAGTGCAAAGGTACTGTTTTCTAGCAGTTGGCAAGCTGCGCACACAATCCCAGTGTTGTACAGCTTCCTTCTTCACCTTTCCGAAGGTGCCGCTCTCTCCGGCTCCCGGAGGCGAAGAAGCGGCTTCTTCGCGCAAAGACGATTGTGCCGCTCACTGTGCACTCCTTAGCGCGGCTTCTGCCGAAAGACGCCCGGGAGCGGCTCTTAGCTCCGGACAGCATCGTACCTTCGTCTTTAGCGTCTCTTCTCGTCTACATCTTAGCAAAAAGCTTTTCTACTATGTCTGGCTCGGAAAAACTGTGCCAGCACAGAAAACATCTCCCATCGTGTTCTGGACGTTGCACGGAGGTCTTCCAAGTGTTTGGCATGAAGAAAAGAAAAGTTGTCCAAAACAGCTTCCAATCGAATGTTCATGTGATTGGAAAAGTCAGGAGAGTGCAAAGGTACTGTTTTCTAGCAGTTGGCAAGCTGCGCACACAATCCCAGTGTTGTACAGCTTCCTTCTTCACCTTTCCGAAGGTGCCGCTCTCTCCGGCTCCCGGAGGCGAAGAAGCGGCTTCTTCGCGCAAAGACGATTGTGCCGCTCACTGTGCACTCCTTAGCGCGGCTTCTGCCGAAAGACGCCCGGGAGCGGCTCTTAGCTCCGGACAGCATCGTACCTTCGTCTTTAGCGTCTCTTCTCGTCTACATCTTAGCAAAAAGCTTTTCTACTATGTCTGGCTCGGAAAAACTGTGCCAGCACAGAAAACATCTCCCATCGTGTTCTAGACGTTGCACGGAGGTCTTCCAAGTGTTTGGCATGAAGAAAGAAAAGTCCAAAACAGCTTCCAATCGAATGTTCATGTGATTGGAAAAGTCAGGAGAGTGCAAAGGTACTGTTTTCTAGCAGTTGGCAAGCTGCGCACACAATCCCAGTGTTGTACAGCTTCCTTCTTCACCTTTCCGAAGGTGCCGCTCTCTCCGGCTCCCGGAGGCGAAGAAGCGGCTTCTTCGCGCAAAGACGATTGTGCCGCTCACTGTGCACTCCTTAGCGCGGCTTCTGCCGAAAGACGCCCGGGAGCGGCTCTTAGCTCCGGACAGCATCGTACCTTCGTCTTTAGTGTCTCTTCTCGTCTACATCTTAGCAAAAAGTTTTTCCACTATGTCTGGCTCGGAAAAACTGTGCCAGCACAGAAAACATCTCCCATCGTGTTCTAGACGTTGCACGGAGGTCTTCCAAGTGTTTGGCATGAAGAAAAGAAAAGTTGTCCAAAACAGCTTCCAATCGAATGTTCATGTGATTGGAAAAGTCAGGAGAGTGCAAAGGTACTGTTTTCTAGCAGTTGGCAAGCTGCGCACACAATCCCAGTGTTGTACAGCTTCCTTCTTCACCTTTCCGAAGGTGCCGCTCTCTCCGGCTCCCGGAGGCGAAGAAGCGGCTTCTTCGCGCAAAGACGATTGTGCCGCTCACTGTGCACTCCTTAGCGCGGCTTCTGCCGAAAGACGCCCGGGAGCGGCTCTTAGCTCCGGACAGCATCGTACCTTCGTCTTTAGCGTCTCTTCTCGTCTACATCTTAGCAAAAAGCTTTTCTACTATGTCTGGCTTGGAAAAACTGTGCCAGCACAGAAAACATCTCCCATCTTGTTCTAGACGTTGCACGGAGGTCTTCCAAGTGTTTGGCATGAATAAAAGAATAGTACAAAACAGCTTCCAATCGAATGTTCATGTGATTGGAAAAGTCAGGAGAGTGCAAAGGTACTGTTTTCTAGCAGTTGGCAAGCTGCGCACACAATCCCAGTGTTGTACAGCTTCCTTCTTCACCTTTCCGAAGGTGCCGCTCTCTCCGGCTCCCGGAGGCGAAGAAGCGGCTTCTTCGCGCAAAGACGATTGTGCCGCTCACTGTGCACTCCTTAGCGCGGCTTCTGCCGAAAGACGCCCGGGAGCGGCTCTTAGCTCCGGACAGCATCGTACCTTCGTCTTTAGCGTCTCTTCTCGTCTACATCTTAGCAAAAAGCTTTTCCACTATGTCTGGCTCGGAAAAACTGTGCCAGCACAGAAAACATCTCCCATCGTGTTCTAGACGTTGCACGGAGGTCTTCCAAGTGTTTGGCATGAAGAAAAGAAAAGTTGTCCAAAACAGCTTCCAATCGAATGTTCATGTGATTGGAAAAGTCAGGAGAGTGCAAAGGTACTGTTTTCTAGCAGTTGGCAAGCTGCGCACACAATCCCAGTGTTGTACAGCTTCCTTCTTCACCTTTCCGAAGGTGCCGCTCTCTCCGGCTCCCGGAGGCGAAGAAGCGGCTTCTTCGCGCAAAGACGATTGTGCCGCTCACTGTGCACTCCTTAGCGCGGCTTCTGCCGAAAGACGCCCGGGAGCGGCTCTTAGCTCCGGACAGCATCGTACCTTCGTCTTTAGCGTCTCTTCTCGTCTACATCTTAGCAAAAATTTTTCCACTATGTCTGGCTCGGAAAAACTGTGCCAGCACAGAAAACATCTCCCATCGTGTTCTAGACGTTGCACGGAGGTCTTCCAAGTGTTTGGCATGAAGAAAAGAAAAGGTGTCCAAAACAGCTTCCAATCGAATGTTCATGTGATTGGAAAAGTCAGGAGAGTGCAAAGGTACTGTTTTCTAGCAGTTGGCAAGCTGCGCACACAATCCCAGTGTTGTACAGCTTCCTTCTTCACCTTTCCGAAGGTGCCGCTCTCTCCGGCTCCCGGAGGCGAAGAAGCGGCTTCTTCGCGCAAAGACGATTGTGCCGCTCACTGTGCACTCCTTAGCGCGGCTTCTGCCGAAAGACGCCCGGGAGCGGCTCTTAGCTCCGGACAGCATCGTACCTTCGTCTTTAGCGTCTCTTCTCGTCTACATCTTAGCAAAAAGCTTTTCTACTATGTCTGGCTTGGAAAAACTGTGCCAGCACAGAAAACATCTCCCATCTTGTTCTAGACGTTGCACGGAGGTCTTCCAAGTGTTTGGCATGAATAAAAGAATAGTACAAAACAGCTTCCAATCGAATGTTCATGTGATTGGAAAAGTCAGGAGAGTGCAAAGGTACTGTTTTCTAGCAGTTGGCAAGCTGCGCACACAATCCCAGTGTTGTACAGCTTCCTTCTTCACCTTTCCGAAGGTGCCGCTCTCTCCGGCTCCCGGAGGCGAAGAAGCGGCTTCTTCGCGCAAAGACGATTGTGCCGCTCACTGTGCACTCCTTAGCGCGGCTTCTGCCGAAAGACGCCCGGGAGCGGCTCTTAGCTCCGGACAGCATCGTACCTTCGTCTTTAGCGTCTCTTCTCGTCTACATCTTAGCAAAAAGCTTTTCTACTATGTCTGGCTCGGAAAAACTGTGCCAGCACAGAAAACATCTCCCATCGTGTTCTAGACGTTGCACGGAGGTCTTCCAAGTGTTTGGCATGAAGAAAAGAAAAGTTGTCCAAAACAGCTTCCAATCGAATGTTCATGTGATTGGAAAAGTCAGGAGAGTGCAAAGGTACTGTTTTCTAGCAGTTGGCAAGCTGCGCACACAATCCCAGTGTTGTACAGCTTCCTTCTTCACCTTTCCGAAGGTGCCGCTCTCTCCGGCTCCCGGAGGCGAAGAAGCGGCTTCTTCGCGCAAAGACGATTGTGCCGCTCACTGTGCACTCCTTAGCGCGGCTTCTGCCGAAAGACGCCCGGGAGCGGCTCTTAGCTCCGGACAGCATCGTACCTTCGTCTTTAGCGTCTCTTCTCGTCTACATCTTAGCAAAAATTTTTCCACTATGTCTGGCTCGGAAAAACTGTGCCAGCACAGAAAACATCTCCCATCGTGTTCTAGACGTTGCACGGAGGTCTTCCAAGTGTTTGGCATGAAGAAAAGAAAAGTTGTCCAAAACAGCTTCCAATCGAATGTTCATGTGATTGGAAAAGTCAGGAGAGTGCAAAGGTACTGTTTACTAGAAGTTGACAAGCTGCGCACACAATCCCAGTGTTGTACAGCTTCCTTCTTCACCTTTCCGAAGGTGCCGCTCTCTCCGGCTCCCGGAGGCGAAGAAGCGGCTTCTTCGTGCAAAGACGATTGTGCCGCTCACTGTGCACTCCTTAGCGCGGCTTCTGCCGAAAGACGCCCGGGAGCGGCTCTTAGCTCCGGACAGCATCGTACCTTCGTCTTTAGCGTCTCTTCTCGTCTACATCTTAGCAAAAAGCTTTTCTACTATGTCTGGCGAGGAAAAACTGTGCCAGCACAGAAAACATCTCCCATCTTGTTCTAGACGTTGCACGGAGGTCTTCCAAGTGTTTGGCATGAGTAAAAGAATACTACAAAACAGCTTCCAATCGAATGTTCATGTGATTGGAAAAGTCAGGAGAGTGCAAAGGTACTGTTTTCTAGCAGTTGGCAAGCTGCGCACACAATCCCAGTGTTGTACAGCTTCCTTCTTCACCTTTCCGAAGGTGCCGCTCTCTCCGGCTCCCGGAGGCGAAGAAGCGGCTTCTTCGCGCAAAGACGATAGTGCCGCTCACTGTGCACTCCTTAGCGCGGCTTCTGCCGAAAGACGCCCGGGAGCGGCTCTTAGCTCCGGACAGCATCGTACCTTCGTCTTTAGCGTCTCTTCTCGTCTACATCTTAGCAAAAAGCTTTTCTACTATGTCTGGCTCGGAAAAACTGTGCCAGCACAGAAAACATCTCCCATCGTGTTCTAGACGTTGCACGGAGGTCTTCCAAGTGTTTGGCATGAAGAAAAGAAAAGTTGTCCAAAACAGCTTCCAATCGAATGTTCATGTGATTGGAAAAGTCAGGAGAGTGCAAAGGTACTCTTTACTAGCAGTTGGCAAGCTGCGCACACAATCCCAGTGTTGTACAGCTTCCTTCTTCACCTTTCCGAAGGTGCCGCTCTCTCCGGCTCCCGGAGGCGAAGAAGCGGCTTCTTCGCGCAAAGACGATTGTGCCGCTCACTGTGCACTCCTTAGCGCGGCTTCTGCCGAAAGACGCCCGGGAGCGGCTCTTAGCTCCGGACAGCATCGTACCTTCGTCTTTAGCGTCTCTTCTCGTCTACATCTTAGCAAAAAGCTTTTCCACTATGTCTGGCGAGAAAAAACTGTGCCAGCACAGAAAACATCTCCCATCGTGTTCTAGACGTTGCACGGAGGTCTTCCAAGTGTTTGGCATGAAGAAAAGAAAAGTTGTCCAAAACAGCTTCCAATCGAATGTTCATGTGATTGGAAAAGTCAGGAGAGTGCAAAGGTACTGTTTACTAGCAGTTGGCAAGCTGCGCACACAATCCCAGTGTTGTACAGCTTCCTTCTTCACCTTTCCGAAGGTGCCGCTCTCTCCGGCTCCCGGAGGCGAAGAAGCGGCTTCTTCGCGCAAAGACGATTGTGCCGCTCACTGTGCACTCCTTAGCGCGGCTTCTGCCGAAAGACGCCCGGGAGCGGCTCTTAGCTCCGGACAGCATCGTACCTTCGTCTTTAGCGTCTCTTCTCGTCTACATCTTAGCAAAAAGCTTTTCTACTATGTCTGGCTCGGAAAAACTGTGCCAGCACAGAAAACATCTCCCATCGTGTTCTAGACGTTGCACGGAGGTCTTCCAAGTGTTTGGCATGAATAAAAGAATAGTACAAAACAGCTTCCAATCGAATGTTCATGTGATTGGAAAAGTCAGGAGAGTGCAAAGGTACTGTTTTCTATCAGTTGGCAAGCTGCGCACACAATCCCAGTGTTGTACAGCTTCCTTCTTCACCTTTCCGAAGGTGCCGCTCTCTCCGGCTCCCGGAGGCGAAGAAGCGGCTTCTTCGCGCAAAGACGATTGTGCCGCTCACTGTGCACTCCTTAGCGCGGCTTCTGCCGAAAGACGCCCGGGAGCGGCTCTTAGCTCCGGACAGCATCGTACCTTCGTCTTTAGCGTCTCTTCTCGTCTACATCTTAGCAAAAAGCTTTTCCACTATGTCTGGCTCGGAAAAACTGTGCCAGCACAGAAAACATCTCCCATCGTGTTCTAGACGTTGCACGGAGGTCTTCCAAGTGTTTGGCATGAAGAAAAGAAAAGTTGTCCAAAACAGCTTCCAATCGAATGTTCATGTGATTGGAAAAGTCAGGAGAGTGCAAAGGTACTGTTTTCTAGCAGTTGGCAAGCTGCGCACACAATCCCAGTGTTGTACAGCTTCCTTCTTCACCTTTCCGAAGGTGCCGCTCTCTCCGGCTCCCGGAGGCGAAGAAGCGGCTTCTTCGCGCAAAGACGATTGTGCCGCTCACTGTGCACTCCTTAGCGCGGCTTCTGCCGAAAGACGCCCGGGAGCGGCTCTTAGCTCCGGACAGCATCGTACCTTCGTCTTTAGCGTCTCTTCTCGTCTACATCTTAGCAAAAAGCTTTTCTACTATGTCTGGCTCGGAAAAACTGTGCCAGCACAGAAAACATCTCCCATCGTGTTCTAGACGTTGCACGGAGGTCTTCCAAGTGTTTGGCATGAAGAAAAGAAAAGTTGTCCAAAACAGCTTCCAATCGAATGTTCATGTGATTGGAAAAGTCAGGAGAGTGCAAAGGTACTGTTTTCTAGCAGTTGGCAAGCTGCGCACACAATCCCAGTGTTGTACAGCTTCCTTCTTCACCTTTCCGAAGGTGCTGCTCTCTCCGGCTCCCGGAGGCGAAGAAGCGGCTTCTTCGCGCAAAGACGATTGTGCCGCTCACTGTGCACTCCTTAGCGCGGCTTCTGCCGAAAGACGCCCGGGAGCGGCTCTTAGCTCCGGACAGCATCGTACCTTCGTCTTTAGCGTCTCTTCTCGTCTACATCTTAGCAAAAAGCTTTTCCACTATGTCTGGCTCGGAAAAACTGTGCCAGCACAGAAAACATCTCCCATCGTGTTCTAGACGTTGCACGGAGGTCTTCCAAGTGTTTGGCATGAAGAAAAGAAAAGTTGTCCAAAACAGCTTCCAATCGAATGTTCATGTGATTGGAAAAGTCAGGAGAGTGCAAAGGTACTGTTTACTAGCAGTTGGCAAGCTGCGCACACAATCCCAGTGTTGTACAGCTTCCTTCTTCACCTTTCCGAAGGTGCCGCTCTCTCCGGCTCCCGGAGGCGAAGAAGCGGCTTCTTCGCGCAAAGACGATTGTGCCGCTCACTGTGCACTCCTTAGCGCGGCTTCTGCCGAAAGACGCCCGGGAGCGGCTCTTAGCTCCGGACAGCATCGTACCTTCGTCTTTAGCGTCTCTTCTCGTCTACATCTTAGCAAAAAGCTTTTCCACTATGTCTGGCTCGGAAAAACTGTGCCAGCACAGAAAACATCTCCCATCGTGTTCTAGACGTTGCACGGAGGTCTTCCAAGTGTTTGGCATGAAGAAAAGAAAAGTCGTCCAAAACAGCTTCCAATCGAATGTTCATGTGATTGGAAAAGTCAGGAGAGTGCAAAGGTACTGTTTACTAGCAGTTGGCAAGCTGCGCACACAATCCCAGTGTTGTACAGCTTCCTTCTTCACCTTTCCGAAGGTGCCGCTCTCTCCGGCTCCCGGAGGCGAAGAAGCGGCTTCTTCGCGCAAAGACGATTGTGCCGCTCACTGTGCACTCCTTAGCGCGGCTTCTGCCGAAAGACGCCCGGGAGCGGCTCTTAGCTCCGGACAGCATCGTACCTTCGTCTTTAGCGTCTCTTCTCGTCTACATCTTAGCAAAAAGCTTTTCTACTATGTCTGGCTCGGAAAAACTGTGCCAGCACAGAAAACATCTCCCATCGTGTTCTAGACGTTGCACGGAGGTCTTCCAAGTGTTTGGCATGAATAAAAGAATAGTACAAAACAGCTTCCAATCGAATGTTCATGTGATTGGAAAAGTCAGGAGAGTGCAAAGGTACTGTTTTCTAGCAGTTGGCAAGCTGCGCACACAATCCCAATGTTGTACAGCTTCCTTCTTCACCTTTCCGAAGGTGCCGCTCTCTCCGGCTCCCGGAGGCGAAGAAGCGGCTTCTTCGCGCAAAGACGATTGTGCCGCTCACTGTGCACTCCTTAGCGCGGCTTCTGCCGAAAGACGCCCGGGAGCGGCTCTTAGCTCCGGACAGCATCGTACCTTCGTCTTTAGCGTCTCTTCTCGTCTACATCTTAGCAAAAAGCTTTTCTACTATGTCTGGCTCGGAAAAACTGTGCCAGCACAGAAAACATCTCCCATCGTGTTCTAGACGTTGCACGGAGGTCTTCCAAGTGTTTGGCATGAAGAAAAGAAAAGTTGTCCAAAACAGCTTCCAATCGAATGTTCATGTGATTGGAAAAGTCAGGAGAGTGCAAAGGTACTGTTTTCTAGCAGTTGGCAAGCTGCGCACACAATCCCAGTGTTGTACAGCTTCCTTCTTCACCTTTCCGAAGGTGCCGCTCTCTCCGGCTCCCGGAGGCGAAGAAGCGGCTTCTTCGCGCAAAGACGATTGTGCCGCTCACTGTGCACTCCTTAGCGCGGCTTCTGCCGAAAGACGCCCGGGAGCGGCTCTTAGCTCCGGACAGCATCGTACCTTCGTCTTTAGCGTCTCTTCTCGTCTACATCTTAGCAAAAAGCTTTTCTACTATGTCTGGCTCGGAAAAACTGTGCCAGCACAGAAAACATCTCCCATCGTGTTCTAGACGTTGCACGGAGGTCTTCCAAGTGTTTGGCATGAAGAAAAGAAAAGTTGTCCAAAACAGCTTCCAATCGAATGTTCATGTGATTGGAAAAGTCAGGAGAGTGCAAAGGTACTGTTTTCTAGCAGTTGGCAAGCTGCGCACACAATCCCAGTGTTGTACAGCTTCCTTCTTCACCTTTCCGAAGGTGCTGCTCTCTCCGGCTCCCGGAGGCGAAGAAGCGGCTTCTTCGCGCAAAGACGATTGTGCCGCTCACTGTGCACTCCTTAGCGCGGCTTCTGCCGAAAGATGCCCGGGAGCGGCTCTTAGCTCCGGACAGCATCGTACCTTCGTCTTTAGCGTCTCTTCTCGTCTACATCTTAGCAAAAAGCTTTTCCACTATGTCTGGCTCGGAAAAACTGTGCCAGCACAGAAAACATCTCCCATCGTGTTCTAGACGTTGCACGGAGGTCTTCCAAGTGTTTGGCATGAAGAAAAGAAAAGTTGTCCAAAACAGCTTCCAATCGAATGTTCATGTGATTGGAAAAGTCAGGAGAGTGCAAAGGTACTGTTTTCTAGCAGTTGGCAAGCTGCGCACACAATCCCAGTGTTGTACAGCTTCCTTCTTCACCTTTCCGAAGGTGCCGCTCTCTCCGGCTCCCGGAGGCGAAGAAGCGGCTTCTTCGCGCAAAGACGATTGTGCCGCTCACTGTGCACTCCTTAGCGCGGCTTCTGCCGAAAGACGCCCGGGAGCGGCTCTTAGCTCCGGACAGCATCGTACCTTCGTCTTTAGCGTCTCTTCTCGTCTACATCTTAGCAAAAAGCTTTTCTACTATGTCTGGCGAGGAAAAACTGTGCCAGCACAGAAAACATCTCCCATCGTGTTCTAGACGTTGCACGGAGGTCTTCCAAGTGTTTGGCATGAAGAAAAGAAAAGTTGTCCAAAACAGCTTCCAATCGAATGTTCATGTGATTGGAAAAGTCAGGAGAGTGCAAAGGTACTGTTTTCTATCAGTTGGCAAGCTGCGCACACAATCCCAGTGTTGTACAGCTTCCTTCTTCACCTTTCCGAAGGTGCCGCTCTCTCCGGCTCCCGGAGGCGAAGAAGCGGCTTCTTCGCGCAAAGACGATTGTGCCGCTCACTGTGCACTCCTTAGCGCGGCTTCTGCCGAAAGACGCCCGGGAGCGGCTCTTAGCTCCAGACAGCATCGTACCTTCGTCTTTAGCGTCTCTTCTCGTCTACATCTTAGCAAAAAGCTTTTCCACTATGTCTGGCTCGGAAAAACTGTGCCAGCACAGAAAACATCTCCCATCGTGTTCTAGACGTTGCACGGAGGTCTTCCAAGTGTTTGGCATGAAGAAAAGAAAAGTTGTCCAAAACAGCTTCCAATCGAATGTTCATGTGATTGGAAAAGTCAGGAGAGTGCAAAGGTACTGTTTTCTAGCAGTTGGCAAGCTGCGCACACAATCCCAGTGTTGTACAGCTTCCTTCTTCACCTTTCCGAAGGTGCTGCTCTCTCCGGCTCCCGGAGGCGAAGAAGCGGCTTCTTCGCGCAAAGACGATTGTGCCGCTCACTGTGCACTCCTTAGCGCGGCTTCTGCCGAAAGATGCCCGGGAGCGGCTCTTAGCTCCGGACAGCATCGTACCTTCGTCTTTAGCGTCTCTTCTTGTCTACATCTTAGCAAAAAGCTTTTCCACTATGTCTGGCTCGGAAAAACTGTGCCAGCACAGAAAACATCTCCCATCGTGTTCTAGACGTTGCACGGAGGTCTTCCAAGTGTTTGGCATGAAGAAAAGAAAAGTTGTCCAAAACAGCTTCCAATCGAATGTTCATGTGATTGGAAAAGTCAGGAGAGTGCAAAGGTACTGTTTTCTAGCAGTTGGCAAGCTGCGCACACAATCCCAGTGTTGTACAGCTTCCTTCTTCACCTTTCCGAAGGTGCCGCTCTCTCCGGCTCCCGGAGGCGAAGAAGCGGCTTCTTCGCGCAAAGACGATTGTGCCGCTCACTGTGCACTCCTTAGCGCAGCTTCTGCCGAAAGACGCCCGGGAGCGGCTCTTAGCTCCGGACAGCATCGTACCTTCGTCTTTAGCGTCTCTTCTCGTCTACATCTTAGCAAAAAGCTTTTCCACTATGTCTGGCTCGGAAAAACTGTGCCAGCACAGAAAACATCTCCCATCGTGTTCTAGAAGTTGCACGGAGGTCTTCCAAGTGTTTGGCATGAAGAAAAGAAAAGTTGTCCAAAACAGCTTCCAATCGAATGTTCATGTGATTGGAAAAGTCAGGAGAGTGCAAAGGTACTGTTTTCTAGCAGTTGGCAAGCTGCGCACACAATCCCAGTGTTGTACAGCTTCCTTCTTCACCTTTCCGAAGGTGCCGCTCTCTCCGGCTCCCGGAGGCGAAGAAGCGGCTTCTTCGCGCAAAGACGATTGTGCCGCTCACTGTGCACTCCTTAGCGCGGCTTCTGCCGAAAGACGCCCGGGAGCGGCTCTTAGCTCCGGACAGCATCGTACCTTCGTCTTTAGCGTCACTTCTCGTCTACATCTTAGCAAAAAGCTTTTCCACTATGTCTGGCGAGGAAAAACTGTGCCAGCACAGAAAACATCTCCCATCGTGTTCTAGACGTTGCACGGAGGTCTTCCAAGTGTTTGGCATGAAGAAAAGAAAAGTTGTCCAAAACAGCTTCCAATCGAATGTTCATGTGATTGGAAAAGTCAGGAGAGTGCAAAGGTACTGTTTACTAGCAGTTGGCAAGCTGCGCACAAAATCCCAGTGTTGTACAGCTTCCTTCTTCACCTTTCCGAAGGTGCCGCTCTCTCCGGCTCCCGGAGGCGAAGAAGCGGCTTCTTCGCGCAAAGACGATTGTGCCGCTCACTGTGCACTCCTTAGCGCGGCTTCTGCCGAAAGACGCCCGGGAGCGGCTCTTAGCTCCGGACAGCATCGTACCTTCGTCTTTAGCGTCTCTTCTCGTCTACATCTTAGCAAAAAGCTTTTCCACTATGTCTGGCTCGGAAAAACTGTGCCAGCACAGAAAACATCTCCCATCGTGTTCTAGACGTTGCACGGAGGTCTTCCAAGTGTTTGGCATGAAGAAAGAAAAGTCCAAAACAGCTTCCAATCGAATGTTCATGTGATTGGAAAAGTCAGGAGAGTGCAAAGGTACTGTTTTCTAGCAGTTGGCAAGCTGCGCACACAATCCCAGTGTTGTACAGCTTCCTTCTTCACCTTTCCGAAGGTGCCGCTCTCTCCGGCTCCCGGAGGCGAAGAAGCGGCTTCTTCGCGCAAAGACGATTGTGCCGCTCACTGTGCACTCCTTAGCGCGGCTTCTGCCGAAAGACGCCCGGGAGCGGCTCTTAGCTCCGGACAGCATCGTACCTTCGTCTTTAGCGTCTCTTCTCGTCTACATCTTAGCAAAAAGCTTTTCCACTATGTCTGGCTCGGAAAAACTGTGCCAGCACAGAAAACATCTCCCATCGTGTTCTAGACGTTGCACGGAGGTCTTCCAAGTTTTTGGCATGAAGAAAAGAAAAGTTGTCCAAAACAGCTTCCAATCGAATGTTCATGTGATTGGAAAAGTCAGGAGAGTGCAAAGGTACTGTTTTCTAGCAGTTGGCAAGCTGCGCACACAATCCCAGTGTTGTACAGCTTCCTTCTTCACCTTTCCGAAGGTGCCGCTCTCTCCGGCTCCCGGAGGCGAAGAAGCGGCTTCTTCGCGCAAAGACGATTGTGCCGCTCACTGTGCACTCCTTAGCGCGGCTTCTGCCGAAAGACGCCCGGGAGCGGCTCTTAGCTCCGGACAGCATCGTACCTTCGTCTTTAGCGTCACTTCTCGTCTACATCTTAGCAAAAAGCTTTTCCACTATGTCTGGCTCGGAAAAACTGTGCCAGCACAGAAAACATCTCCCATCGTGTTCTAGACGTTGCACGGAGGTCTTCCAAGTGTTTGGCATGAAGAAAAGAAAAGTTGTCCAAAACAGCTTCCAATCGAATGTTCATGTGATTGGAAAAGTCAGGAGAGTGCAAAGGTACTGTTTACTAGCAGTTGGCAAGCTGCGCACAAAATCCCAGTGTTGTACAGCTTCCTTCTTCACCTTTCCGAAGGTGCCGCTCTCTCCGGCTCCCGGAGGCGAAGAAGCGGCTTCTTCGCGCAAAGACGATTGTGCCGCTCACTGTGCACTCCTTAGCGCGGCTTCTGCCGAAAGACGCCCGGGAGCGGCTCTTAGCTCCGGACAGCATCGTACCTTCGTCTTTAGCGTCTCTTCTCGTCTACATCTTAGCAAAAAGCTTTTCCACTATGTCTGGCTCGGAAAAACTGTGCCAGCACAGAAAACATCTCCCATCGTGTTCTAGACGTTGCACGGAGGTCTTCCAAGTGTTTGGCATGAAGAAAGAAAAGTCCAAAACAGCTTCCAATCGAATGTTCATGTGATTGGAAAAGTCAGGAGAGTGCAAAGGTACTGTTTTCTAGCAGTTGGCAAGCTGCGCACACAATCCCAGTGTTGTACAGCTTCCTTCTTCACCTTTCCGAAGGTGCCGCTCTCTCCGGCTCCCGGAGGCGAAGAAGCGGCTTCTTCGCGCAAAGACGATTGTGCCGCTCACTGTGCACTCCTTAGCGCGGCTTCTGCCGAAAGACGCCCGGGAGCGGCTCTTAGCTCCGGACAGCATCGTACCTTCGTCTTTAGCGTCTCTTCTCGTCTACATCTTAGCAAAAAGCTTTTCCACTATGTCTGGCTCGGAAAAACTGTGCCAGCACAGAAAACATCTCCCATCGTGTTCTAGACGTTGCACAGAGGTCTTCCAAGTGTTTGGCATGAAGAAAAGAAAACTTGTCCAAAACAGCTTCCAATCGAATGTTCATGTGATTGGAAAAGTCAGGAGAGTGCAAAGGTACTGTCTTCTATCAGTTGGCAAGCTGCGCACACAATCCCAGTGTTGTACAGCTTCCTTCTTCACCTTTCCGAAGGTGCCGCTCTCTCCGGCTCCCGGAGGCGAAGAAGCGGCTTCTTCGCGCAAAGACGATTGTGCCGCTCACTGTGCACTCCTTAGCGCGGCTTCTGCCGAAAGACGCCCGGGAGCGGCTCTTAGCTCCGGACAGCATCGTACCTTCGTCTTTAGCGTCTCTTCTCGTCTACATCTTAGCAAAAAGCTTTTCCACTATGTCTGGCTCGGAAAAACTGTGCCAGCACAGAAAACATCTCCCATCGTGTTCTAGACGTTGCACGGAGGTCTTCCAAGTGTTTGGCATGAAGAAAAGAAAAGGTGTCCAAAACAGCTTCCAATCGAATGTTCATGTGATTGGAAAAGTCAGGAGAGTGCAAAGGTACTGTTTTCTAGCAGTTGGCAAGCTGCGCACACAATCCCAGTGTTGTACAGCTTCCTTCTTCACCTTTCCGAAGGTGCCGCTCTCTCCGGCTCCCGGAGGCGAAGAAGCGGCTTCTTCGCGCAAAGACGATTGTGCCGCTCACTGTGCACTCCTTAGCGCGGCTTCTGCCGAAAGACGCCCGGGAGCGGCTCTTAGCTCCGGACAGCATCGTACCTTCGTCTTTAGCGTCTCTTCTCGTCTACATATTAGCAAAAAGCTTTTCCACTATGTCTGGCTCGGAAAAACTGTGCCAGCACAGAAAACATCTCCCATCGTGTTCTAGACGTTGCACGGAGGTCTTCCAAGTGTTTGGCATGAAGAAAAGAAAACTTGTCCAAAACAGCTTCCAATCGAATGTTCATGTGATTGGAAAAGTCAGGAGAGTGCAAAGGTACTGTCTTCTATCAGTTGGCAAGCTGCGCACACAATCCCAGTGTTGTACAGCTTCCTTCTTCACCTTTCCGAAGGTGCCGCTCTCTCCGGCTCCCGGAGGCGAAGAAGCGGCTTCTTCGCGCAAAGACAATTGTGCCGCTCACTGTGCACTCCTTAGCGCGGCTTCTGCCGAAAGACGCCCGGGAGCGGCTCTTAGCTCCGGACAGCATCGTACCTTCGTCTTTAGCGTCTCTTCTCGTCTACATCTTAGCAAAAAGCTTTTCTACTATGTCTGGCTCGGAAAAACTGTGCCAGCACAGAAAACATCTCCCATCGTGTTCTAGACGTTGCACGGAGGTCTTCCAAGTGTTTGGCATGAAGAAAAGAAAAGTTGTCCAAAACAGCTTCCAATCGAATGTTCATGTGATTGGAAAAGTCAGGAGAGTGCAAAGGTACTGTTTACTAGCAGTTGGCAAGCTGCGCACACAATCCCAGTGTTGTACAGCTTCCTTCTTCACCTTTCCGAAGGTGCCGCTCTCTCCGGCTCCCGGAGGCGAAGAAGCGGCTTCTTCGCGCAAAGACGATTGTGCCGCTCACTGTGCACTCCTTAGCGCGGCTTCTGCCGAAAGACGCCCGGGAGCGGCTCTTAGCTCCGGACAGCATCGTACCTTCGTCTTTAGCGTCTCTTCTCGTCTACATCTTAGCAAAAAGCTTTTCCACTATGTCTGGCTCGGAAAAACTGTGCCAGCACAGAAAACATCTCCCATCGTGTTCTAGACGTTGCACAGAGGTCTTCCAAGTGTTTGGCATGAAGAAAAGAAAAGGTGTCCAAAACAGCTTCCAATCGAATGTTCATGTGATTGGAAAAGTCAGGAGAGTGCAAAGGTACTGTTTTCTAGCAGTTGGCAAGCTGCGCACACAATCCCAGTGTTGTACAGCTTCCTTCTTCACCTTTCCGAAGGTGCCGCTCTCTCCGGCTCCCGGAGGCGAAGAAGCGGCTTCTTCGCGCAAAGACGATTGTGCCGCTCACTGTGCACTCCTTAGCGCGGCTTCTGCCGAAAGATGCCCGGGAGCGGCTCTTAGCTCCGGACAGCATCGTACCTTCGTCTTTAGCGTCTCTTCTCGTCTACATCTTAGCAAAAAGCTTTTCCACTATGTCTGGCTCGGAAAAACTGTGCCAGCACAGAAAACATCTCCCATCGTGTTCTAGACGTTGCACGGAGGTCTTCCAAGTGTTTGGCATGAAGAAAAGAAAAGTTGTCCAAAACAGCTTCCAATCGAATGTTCATGTGATTGGAAAAGTCAGGAGAGTGCAAAGGTACTGTTTTCTAGCAGTTGGCAAGCTGCGCACACAATCCCAGTGTTGTACAGCTTCCTTCTTCACCTTTCCGAAGGTGCCGCTCTCTCCGGCTCCCGGAGGCGAAGAAGCGGCTTCTTCGCGCAAAGACGATTGTGCCGCTCACTGTGCACTCCTTAGCGCGGCTTCTGCCGAAAGACGCCCGGGAGCGGCTCTTAGCTCCGGACAGCATCGTACCTTCGTCTTTAGCGTCTCTTCTCGTCTACATCTTAGCAAAAAGCTTTTCCACTATGTCTGGCTCAGAAAAACTGTGCCAGCACAGAAAACATCTCCCATCGTGTTCTAGACGTTGCACGGAGGTCTTCCAAGTGTTTGGCATGAAGAAAAGAAAAGTTGTCCAAAACAGCTTCCAATCGAATGTTCATGTGATTGGAAAAGTCAGGAGAGTGCAAAGGTACTGTTTACTAGCAGTTGGCAAGCTGCGCACACAATCCCAGTGTTGTACAGCTTCCTTCTTCACCTTTCCGAAGGTGCCGCTCTCTCCGGCTCCCGGAGGCGAAGAAGCGGCTTCTTCGCGCAAAGACGATTGTGCCGCTCACTGTGCACTCCTTAGCGCGGCTTCTGCCGAAAGACGCCCGGGAGCGGCTCTTAGCTTCGGACAGCATCGTACCTTCGTCTTTAGCATCTCTTCTCGTCTGCATCTTAGCAAAAAGCTTTTCCACTATGTCTGGCTCGGAAAAACTGTGCCAGCACAGAAAACATCTCCCATCGTGTTCTAGACGTTGCACGGAGGTCTTCCAAGTGTTTGGCATGAAGAAAAGAAAAGTTGTCCAAAACAGCTTCCAATCGAATGTTCATGTGATTGGAAAAGTCAGGAGAGTGCAAAGGTACTGTTTTCTAGCAGTTGGCAAGCTGCGCACACAATCCCAGTGTTGTACAGCTTCCTTCTTCACCTTTCCGAAGGTGCCGCTCTCTCCGGCTCCCGGAGGCGAAGAAGCGGCTTCTTCGCGCAAAGACGATTGTGCCGCTCACTGTGCACTCCTTAGCGCGGCTTCTGCCGAAAGACGCCCGGGAGCGGCTCTTAGCTCCGGACAGCATCGTACCTTCGTCTTTAGCGTCTCTTCTCGTCTACATCTTAGCAAAAAGCTTTTCCACTATGTCTGGCTCGGAAAAACTGTGCCAGCACAGAAAACATCTCCCATCGTGTTCTAGACGTTGCACGGAGGTCTTCCAAGTGTTTGGCATGAAGAAAAGAAAAGTTGTCCAAAACAGCTTCCAATCGAATGTTCATGTGATTGGAAAAGTCAGGAGAGTGCAAAGGTACTGTTTACGAGCAGTTGGCAAGCTGCGCACAAAATCCCAGTGTTGTACAGCTTCCTTCTTCACCTTTCCGAAGGTGCCGCTCTCTCCGGCTCCCGGAGGCGAAGAAGCGGCTTCTTCGCGCAAAGACGATTGTGCCGCTCACTGTGCACTCCTTAGTGCGGCTTCTGCCGAAAGACGCCCGGGAGCGGCTCTTAGCTCCGGACAGCATCGTACCTTCGTCTTTAGCGTCTCTTCTCGTCTACATCTTAGCAAAAAGCTTTTCCACTATGTCTGGCTCGGAAAAACTGTGCCAGCACAGAAAACATCTCCCATCGTGTTCTAGACGTTGCACGGAGGTCTTCCAAGTGTTTGGCATGAAGAAAGAAAAGTCCAAAACAGCTTCCAATCGAATGTTCATGTGATTGGAAAAGTCAGGAGAGTGCAAAGGTACTGTTTTCTAGCAGTTGGCAAGCTGCGCACACAATCCCAGTGTTGTACAGCTTCCTTCTTCACCTTTCCGAAGGTGCCGCTCTCTCCGGCTCCCGGAGGCGAAGAAGCGGCTTCTTCGCGCAAAGACGATTGTGCCGCTCACTGTGCACTCCTTAGCGCGGCTTCTGCCGAAAGACGCCCGGGAGCGGCTCTTAGCTCCGGACAGCATCGTACCTTCGTCTTTAGCGTCTCTTCTCGTCTACATCTTAGCAAAAAGCTTTTCCACTATGTCTGGCTCGGAAAAACTGTGCCAGCACAGAAAACATCTCCCATCGTGTTCTAGACGTTGCACGGAGGTCTTCCAAGTGTTTGGCATGAAGAAAAGAAAAGGTGTCCAAAACAGCTTCCAATCGAATGTTCATGTGATTGGAAAAGTCAGGAGAGTGCAAAGGTACTGTTTTCTAGCAGTTGGCAAGCTGCGCACACAATCCCAGTGTTGTACAGCTTCCTTCTTCACCTTTCCGATGCTGCCGCTCTCTCCGGCTCCCGGAGGCGAAGAAGCGGCTTCTTCGCGCAAAGACGATTGTGCCGCTCACTGTGCACTCCTTAGCGCGGCTTCTGCCGAAAGACGCCCGGGAGCGGCTCTTAGCTCCGGACAGCATCGTACCTTCGTCTTTAGCGTCTCTTCTCGTCTACATCTTAGCAAAAAGCTTTTCCACTATGTCTGGCTCGGAAAAACTGTGCCAGCACAGAAAACATCTCCCATCGTGTTCTAGACGTTGCACGGAGGTCTTCCAAGTGTTTGGCATGAAGAAAAGAAAAGTTGTCCAAAACAGCTTCCAATCGAATGTTCATGTGATTGGAAAAGTCAGGAGAGTGCAAAGGTACTGTTTTCTAGCAGTTGGCAAGCTGCGCACACAATCCCAGTGTTGTACAGCTTCCTTCTTCACCTTTCCGAAGGTGCCGCTCCCTCTGGCTCCCGGAGGCGAAGAAGCGGCTTCTTCGCGCAAAGACGATTGTGCCGCTCACTGTGCACTCCTTAGCGCGGCTTCTGCCGAAAGACGCCCGGGAGCGGCTCTTAGCTCCGGACAGCATCGTACCTTCGTCTTTAGCGTCTCTTCTCGTCTACATCTTAGCAAAAAGCTTTTCTACTATGTCTGGCTCGGAAAAACTGTGCCAGCACAGAAAACATCTCCCATCGTGTTCTAGACGTTGCACGGAGGTCTTCCAAGTGTTTGGCATGAAGAAAGAAAAGTCCAAAACAGCTTCCAATCGAATGTTCATGTGATTGGAAAAGTCAGGAGAGTGCAAAGGTACTGTTTTCTAGCAGTTGGCAAGCTGCGCACACAATCCCAGTGTTGTACAGCTTCCTTCTTCACCTTTCCGAAGGTGCCGCTCTCTCCGGCTCCCGGAGGCGAAGAAGCGGCTTCTTCGCGCAAAGACGATTGTGCCGCTCACTGTGCACTCCTTAGCGCGGCTTCTGCCGAAAGACGCCCGGGAGCGGCTCTTAGCTCCGGACAGCATCGTACCTTCGTCTTTAGCGTCTCTTCTCGTCTACATCTTAGCAAAAAGCTTTTCCACTATGTCTGGCTCGGAAAAACTGTGCCAGCACAGAAAACATCTCCCATCGTGTTCTAGACGTTGCACGGAGGTCTTCCAAGTGTTTGGCATGAAGAAAAGAAAAGTTGTCCAAAACAGCTTCCAATCGAATGTTCATGTGATTGGAAAAGTCAGGAGAGTGCAAAGGTACTGTTTTCTAGCAGTTGGCAAGCTGCGCACACAATCCCAGTGTTGTACAGCTTCCTTCTTCACCTTTCCGAAGGTGCCGCTCTCTCCGGCTCCCGGAGGCGAAGAAGCGGCTTCTTCGCGCAAAGACGATTGTGCCGCTCACTGTGCACTCCTTAGCGCGGCTTCTGCCGAAAGACGCCCGGGAGCGGCTCTTAGCTCCGGACAGCATCGTACCTTCGTCTTTAGCGTCTCTTCTCGTCTACATCTTAGCAAAAAGCTTTTCCACTATGTCTGGCTCGGAAAAACTGTGCCAGCACAGAAAACATCTCCCATCGTGTTCTAGACGTTGCACGGAGGTCTTCCAAGTGTTTGGCATGAAGAAAAGAAAAGGTGTCCAAAACAGCTTCCAATCGAATGTTCATGTGATTGGAAAAGTCAGGAGAGTGCAAAGGTACTGTTTTCTAGCAGTTGGCAAGCTGCGCACACAATCCCAGTGTTGTACAGCTTCCTTCTTCACCTTTCCGAAGGTGCCGCTCTCTCCGGCTCCCGGAGGCGAAGAAGCGGCTTCTTCGCGCAAAGACGATTGTGCCGCTCACTGTGCACTCCTTAGCGCGGCTTCTGCCGAAAGACGCCCGGGAGCGGCTCTTAGCTCCGGACAGCATCGTACCTTCGTCTTTAGCGTCTCTTCTCGTCTACATCTTAGCAAAAAGCTTTTCCACTATGTCTGGCTCGGAAAAACTGTGCCAGCACAGAAAACATCTCCCATCGTGTTCTAGACGTTGCACGGAGGTCTTCCAAGTGTTTGGCATGAAGAAAAGAAAAGTTGTCCAAAACAGCTTCCAATCGAATGTTCATGTGATTGGAAAAGTCAGGAGAGTGCAAAGGTACTGTTTTCTAGCAGTTGGCAAGCTGCGCACACAATCCCAGTGTTGTACAGCTTCCTTCTTCACCTTTCCGAAGGTGCCGCTCTCTCCGGCTCCCGGAGGCGAAGAAGCGGCTTCTTCGCGCAAAGACGATTGTGCCGCTCACTGTGCACTCCTTAGCGCGGCTTCTGCCGAAAGACGCCCGGGAGCGGCTCTTAGCTCCGGACAGCATCGTACCTTCGTCTTTAGCGTCTCTTCTCGTCTACATCTTAGCAAAAAGCTTTTCCACTATGTCTGGCTCGGAAAAACTGTGCCAGCACAGAAAACATCTCCCATCGTGTTCTAGACGTTGCACGGAGGTCTTCCAAGTGTTTGGCATGAAGAAAAGAAAAGTTGTCCAAAACAGCTTCCAATCGAATGTTCATGTGATTGGAAAAGTCAGGAGAGTGCAAAGGTACTGTTTTCTAGCAGTTGGCAAGCTGCGCACACAATCCCAGTGTTGTACAGCTTCCTTCTTCACCTTTCCGAAGGTGCCGCTCTCTCCGGCTCCCGGAGGCGAAGAAGCGGCTTCTTCGCGCAAAGACGATTGTGCCGCTCACTGTGCACTCCTTAGCGCGGCTTCTGCCGAAAGACGCCCGGGAGCGGCTCTTAGCTCCGGACAGCATCGTACCTTCGTCTTTAGCGTCTCTTCTCGTCTACATCTTAGCAAAAAGCTTTTCCACTATGTCTGGCTCGGAAAAACTGTGCCAGCACAGAAAACATCTCCCATCATGTTCTAGACGTAGCACGGAGGTCTTCCAAGTGTTTGGCATGAAGAAAAGAAAAGTTGTCCAAAAGAGCTTCCAATCGAATGTTCATGTGATTGGAAAAGTCAGGAGAGTGCAAAGGTACTGTTTTCTAGCAGTTGGCAAGCTGCGCACACAATCCCAGTGTTGTACAGCTTCCTTCTTCACCTTTCCGAAGGTGCCGCTCTCTCCGGCTCCCGGAGGCGAAGAAGCGGCTTCTTCGCGCAAAGACGATTGTGCCGCTCACTGTGCACTCCTTAGCGCGGCTTCTGCCGAAAGACGCCCGGGAGCGGCTCTTAGCTCCGGAGAGCATCGTACCTTCGTCTTTAGCGTCTCTTCTCGTCTACATCTTAGCAAAAAGCTTTTCCACTATGTCTGGCTCGGAAAAACTGTGCCAGCACAGAAAACATCTCCCATCGTGTTCTAGACGTTGCACAGAGGTCTTCCAAGTGTTTGGCATGAAGAAAAGAAAAGTTGTCCAAAAGAGCTTCCAATCGAATGTTCATGTGATTGGAAAAGTCAGGAGAGTGCAAAGGTACTGTTTTCTAGCAGTTGGCAAGCTGCGCACACAATCCCAGTGTTGTACAGCTTCCTTCTTCACCTTTCCGAAGGTGCCGCTCTCTCCGGCTCCCGGAGGCGAAGAAGCGGCTTCTTCGCGCAAAGACGATTGTGCCGCTCACTGTGCACTCCTTAGCGCGGCTTCTGCCGAAAGACGCCCGGGAGCGGCTCTTAGCTTCGGACAGCATCGTACCTTCGTCTTTAGCATCTCTTCTCGTCTGCATCTTAGCAAAAAGCTTTTCCACTATGTCTGGCTCGGAAAAACTGTGCCAGCACAGAAAACATCTCCCATCGTGTTCTAGACGTTGCACGGAGGTCTTCCAAGTGTTTGGCATGAAGAAAAGAAAAGTTGTCCAAAACAGCTTCCAATCGAATGTTCATGTGATTGGAAAAGTCAGGAGAGTGCAAAGGTACTGTTTTCTAGCAGTTGGCAAGCTGCGCACACAATCCCAGTGTTGTACAGCTTCCTTCTTCACCTTTCCGAAGGTGCCGCTCTCTCCGGCCCCCGGAGGCGAAGAGGCAGCTTCTTCGCGCAAAGACGATTGTGCCGCTCACTGTGCACTCCTTAGCGCGGCTTCTGCCGAAAGACGCCCGGGAGCGGCTCTTAGCTCCGGACAGCATCGTACCTTCGTCTTTAGCGTCTCTTCTCGTCTACATCTTAGCAAAAAGCTTTTCCACTATGTCTGGCTCGGAAAAACTGTGCCAGCACAGAAAACATCTCCCATCGTGTTCTAGACGTTGCACGGAGGTCTTCCAAGTGTTTGGCATGAAGAAAAGAAAAGTTGTCCAAAACAGCTTCCAATCGAATGTTCATGTGATTGGAAAAGTCAGGAGAGTGCAAAGGTACTGTTTTCTAGCAGTTGGCAAGCTGCGCACACAATCCCAGTGTTGTACAGCTTCCTTCTTCACCTTTCCGAAGGTGCCGCTCTCTCCGGCTCCCGGAGGCGAAGAAGCGGCTTCTTCGCGCAAAGACGATTGTGCCGCTCACTGTGCACTCCTTAGCGCGGCTTCTGCCGAAAGACGCCCGGGAGCGGCTCTTAGCTCCGGACAGCATCGTACCTTCGTCTTTAGCGTCGCTTCTCGTCTACATCTTAGCAAAAAGCTTTTCCACTATGTCTGGCTCGGAAAAACTGTGCCAGCACAGAAAACATCTCCCATCATGTTCTAGACGTTGCACGGAGGTCTTCCAAGTGTTTGGCATGAAGAAAAGAAAAGTTGTCCAAAAGAGCTTCCAATCGAATGTTCATGTGATTGGAAAAGTCAGGAGAGTGCAAAGGTACTGTTTTCTAGCAGTTGGCAAGCTGCGCACACAATCCCAGTGTTGTACAGCTTCCTTCTTCACCTTTCCGAAGGTGCCGCTCTCTCCGGCTCCCGGAGGCGAAGAAGCGGCTTCTTCGCGCAAAGACGATTGTGCCGCTCACTGTGCACTCCTTAGCGCGGCTTCTGCCGAAAGACGCCCGGGAGCGGCTCTTAGCTCCGGACAGCATCGTACCTTCGTCTTTAGCGTCTCTTCTCGTCTACATCTTAGCAAAAAGCTTTTCCACTATGTCTGGCTCGGAAAAACTGTGCCAGCACAGAAAACATCTCCCATCGTGTTCTAGACGTTGCACAGAGGTCTTCCAAGTGTTTGGCATGAAGAAAAGAAAAGTTGTCCAAAAGAGCTTCCAATCGAATGTTCATGTGATTGGAAAAGTCAGGAGAGTGCAAAGGTACTGTTTTCTAGCAGTTGGCAAGCTGCGCACACAATCCCAGTGTTGTACAGCTTCCTTCTTCACCTTTCCGAAGGTGCCGCTCTCTCCGGCTCCCGGAGGCGAAGAAGCGGCTTCTTCGCGCAAAGACGATTGTGCCGCTCACTGTGCACTCCTTAGCGCGGCTTCTGCCGAAAGACGCCCGGGAGCGGCTCTTAGCTTCGGACAGCATCGTACCTTCGTCTTTAGCATCTCTTCTCGTCTGCATCTTAGCAAAAAGCTTTTCCACTATGTCTGGCTCGGAAAAACTGTGCCAGCACAGAAAACATCTCCCATCGTGTTCTAGACGTTGCACGGAGGTCTTCCAAGTGTTTGGCATGAAGAAAAGAAAAGTTGTCCAAAAGAGCTTCCAATCGAATGTTCATGTGATTGGAAAAGTCAGGAGAGTGCAAAGGTACTGTTTTCTAGCAGTTGGCAAGCTGCGCACACAATCCCAGTGTTGTACAGCTTCCTTCTTCACCTTTCCGAAGGTGCCGCTCTCTCCGGCCCCCGGAGGCGAAGAGGCAGCTTCTTCGCGCAAAGACGATTGTGCCGCTCACTGTGCACTCCTTAGCGCGGCTTCTGCCGAAAGACGCCCGGGAGCGGCTCTTAGCTCCGGACAGCATCGTACCTTCGTCTTTAGCGTCTCTTCTCGTCTACATCTTAGCAAAAAGCTTTTCCACTATGTCTGGCTCGGAAAAACTGTGCCAGCACAGAAAACATCTCCCATCGTGTTCTAGACGTTGCACGGAGGTCTTCCAAGTGTTTGGCATGAAGAAAAGAAAAGTTGTCCAAAACAGCTTCCAATCGAATGTTCATGTGATTGGAAAAGTCAGGAGAGTGCAAAGGTACTGTTTTCTAGCAGTTGGCAAGCTGCGCACACAATCCCAGTGTTGTACAGCTTCCTTCTTCACCTTTCCGAAGGTGCCGCTCTCTCCGGCTCCCGGAGGCGAAGAAGCGGCTTCTTCGCGCAAAGACGATTGTGCCGCTCACTGTGCACTCCTTAGCGCGGCTTCTGCCGAAAGACGCCCGGGAGCGGCTCTTAGCTCCGGACAGCATCGTACCTTCGTCTTTAGCGTCTCTTCTCGTCTACATCTTAGCAAAAAGCTTTTCTACTATGTCTGGCTCGGAAAAACTGTGCCAGCACAGAAAACATCTCCCATCGTGTTCTAGACGTTGCACGGAGGTCTTCCAAGTGTTTGGCATGAAGAAAAGAAAAGTTGTCCAAAACAGCTTCCAATCGAATGTTCATGTGATTGGAAAAGTCAGGAGAGTGCAAAGGTACTGTTTTCTAGCAGTTGGCAAGCTGCGCACACAATCCCAGTGTTGTACAGCTTCCTTCTTCACCTTTCCGAAGGTGCCGCTCTCTCCGGCTCCCGGAGGCGAAGAAGCGGCTTCTTCGCGCAAAGACGATTGTGCCGCTCACTGTGCACTCCTTAGCGCGGCTTCTGCCGAAAGACGCCCGGGAGCGGCTCTTAGCTCCGGACAGCATCGTACCTTCGTCTTTAGCGTCTCTTCTCGTCTACATCTTAGCAAAAAGCTTTTCCACTATGTCTGGCTCGGAAAAACTGTGCCAGCACAGAAAACATCTCCCATCGTGTTCTAGACGTTGCACAGAGGTCTTCCAAGTGTTTGGCATGAAGAAAAGAAAAGTTGTCCAAAAGAGCTTCCAATCGAATGTTCATGTGATTGGAAAAGTCAGGAGAGTGCAAAGGTACTGTTTTCTAGCAGTTGGCAAGCTGCGCACACAATCCCAGTGTTGTACAGCTTCCTTCTTCACCTTTCCGAAGGTGCCGCTCTCTCCGGCTCCCGGAGGCGAAGAAGCGGCTTCTTCGCGCAAAGACGATTGTGCCGCTCACTGTGCACTCCTTAGCGCGGCTTCTGCCGAAAGACGCCCGGGAGCGGCTCTTAGCTCCGGAGAGCATCGTACCTTCGTCTTTAGCGTCTCTTCTCGTCTACATCTTAGCAAAAAGCTTTTCCACTATGTCTGGCTCGGAAAAACTGTGCCAGCACAGAAAACATCTCCCATCGTGTTCTAGACGTTGCACGGAGGTCTTCCAAGTGTTTGGCATGAAGAAAAGAAAAGTTGTCCAAAACAGCTTCCAATCGAATGTTCATGTGATTGGAAAAGTCAGGAGAGTGCAAAGGTACTGTTTTCTAGCAGTTGGCAAGCTGCGCACACAATCCCAGTGTTGTACAGCTTCCTTCTTCACCTTTCCGAAGGTGCCGCTCTCTCCGGCTCCCGGAGCGAAGAAGCGGCTTCTTCGCGCAAAGACGATTGTGCCGCTCACTGTGCACTCCTTAGCGCGGCTTCTGCCGAAAGACGCCCGGGAGCGGCTCTTAGCTTCGGACAGCATCGTACCTTCGTCTTTAGCATCTCTTCTCGTCTGCATCTTAGCAAAAAGCTTTTCCACTATGTCTGGCTCGGAAAAACTGTGCCAGCACAGAAAACATCTCCCATCGTGTTCTAGACGTTGCACGGAGGTCTTCCAAGTGTTTGGCATGAAGAAAAGAAAAGTTGTCCAAAACAGCTTCCAATCGAATGTTCATGTGATTGGAAAAGTCAGGAGAGTGCAAAGGTACTGTTTTCTAGCAGTTGGCAAGCTGCGCACACAATCCCAGTGGTGTACAGCTTCCTTCTTCACCTTTCCGAAGGTGCCGCTCTCTCCGGCTCCCGGAGGCGAAGAAGCGGCTTCTTCGCGCAAAGACGATTGTGCCGCTCACTGTGCACTCCTTAGCGCGGCTTCTGCCGAAAGACGCCCGGGAGCGGCTCTTAGCTCCGGACAGCATCGTACCTTCGTCTTTAGCGTCTCTTCTCGTCTACATCTTAGCAAAAAGCTTTTCCACTATGTCTGGCTCGGAAAAACTGTGCCAGCACAGAAAACATCTCCCATCGTGTTCTAGACGTTGCACGGAGGTCTTCCAAGTGTTTGGCATGAAGAAAAGAAAAGTTGTCCAAAACAGCTTCCAATCGAATGTTCATGTGATTGGAAAAGTCAGGAGAGTGCAAAGGTACTGTTTTCTAGCAGTTGGCAAGCTGCGCACACAATCCCAGTGTTGTACAGCTTCCTTCTTCACCTTTCCGAAGGTGCCGCTCTCTCCGGCTCCCGGAGGCGAAGAAGCGGCTTCTTCGCGCAAAGACGATTGTGCCGCTCACTGTGCACTCCTTAGCGCGGCTTCTGCCGAAAGACGCCCGGGAGCGGCTCTTAGCTCCGGACAGCATCGTACCTTCGTCTTTAGCGTCTCTTCTCGTCTACATCTTAGCAAAAAGCTTTTCCACTATGTCTGGCTCGGAAAAACTGTGCCAGCACAGAAAACATCTCCCATCGTGTTCTAGACGTTGCACGGAGGTCTTCCAAGTGTTTGGCATGAAGAAAAGAAAAGTTGTCCAAAACAGCTTCCAATCGAATGTTCATGTGATTGGAAAAGTCAGGAGAGTGCAAAGGTACTGTTTTCTAGCAGTTGGCAAGCTGCGCACACAATCCCAGTGTTGTACAGCTTCCTTCTTCACCTTTCCGAAGGTGCCGCTCTCTCCGGCTCCCGGAGGCGAAGAAGCGGCTTCTTCGCGCAAAGACGATTGTGCCGCTCACTGTGCACTCCTTAGCGCGGCTTCTGCCGAAAGACGCCCGGGAGCGGCTCTTAGCTCCGGACAGCATCGTACCTTCGTCTTTAGCGTCTCTTCTCGTCTACATCTTAGCAAAAAGCTTTTCCACTATGTCTGGCGAGGAAAAACTGTGCCAGCACAGAAAACATCTCCCATCGTGTTCTAGACGTTGCACGGAGGTCTTCCAAGTGTTTGGCATGAAGAAAAGAAAAGTTGTCCAAAACAGCTTCCAATCGAATGTTCATGTGATTGGAAAAGTCAGGAGAGTGCAAAGGTACTGTTTTCTAGCAGTTGGCAAGCTGCGCACACAATCCCAGTGTTGTACAGCTTCCTTCTTCACCTTTCCGAAGGTGCCGCTCTCTCCGGCTCCCGGAGGCGAAGAAGCAGCTTCTTCGCGCAAAGACGATTGTGCCGCTCACTGTGCACTCCTTAGCGCGGCTTCTGCCGAAAGACGCCCGGGAGCGGCTCTTAGCTCCGGACAGCATCGTACCTTCGTCTTTAGCGTCTCTTCTCGTCTACATCTTAGCAAAAAGCTTTTCCACTATGTCTGGCTCGGAAAAACTGTGCCAGCACAGAAAACATCTCCCATCATGTTCTAGACGTTGCACGGAGGTCTTCCAAGTGTTTGGCATGAAGAAAAGAAAAGTTGTCCAAAACAGCTTCCAATCGAATGTTCATGTGATTGGAAAAGTCAGGAGAGTGCAAAGGTACTGTTTTCTAGCAGTTGGCAAGCTGCGCACACAATCCCAGTGTTGTACAGCTTCCTTCTTCACCTTTCCGAAGGTGCCGCTCTCTCCGGCTCCCGGAGGCGAAGAAGCGGCTTCTTCGCGCAAAGACGATTGTGCCGCTCACTGTGCACTCCTTAGCGCGGCTTCTGCCGAAAGACGCCCGGGAGCGGCTCTTAGCTCCGGACAGCATCGTACCTTCGTCTTTAGCGTCTCTTCTCGTCTACATCTTAGCAAAAAGCTTTTCCACTATGTCTGGCGAGGAAAAACTGTGCCAGCACAGAAAACATCTCCCATCGTGTTCTAGACGTTGCACGGAGGTCTTCCAAGTGTTTGGCATGAAGAAAAGAAAAGTTGTCCAAAACAGCTTCCAATCGAATGTTCATGTGATTGGAAAAGTCAGGAGAGTGCAAAGGTACTGTTTTCTAGCAGTTGGCAAGCTGCGCACACAATCCCAGTGTTGTACAGCTTCCTTCTTCACCTTTCCGAAGGTGCCGCTCTCTCCGGCTCCCGGAGGCGAAGAAGCGGCTTCTTCGCGCAAAGACGATTGTGCCGCTCACTGTGCACTCCTTAGCGCGGCTTCTGCCGAAAGACGCCCGGGAGCGGCTCTTAGCTCCGGACAGCATCGTACCTTCGTCTTTAGCGTCTCTTCTCGTCTACATCTTAGCAAAAAGCTTTTCCACTATGTCTGGCGAGGAAAAACTGTGCCAGCACAGAAAACATCTCCCATCGTGTTCTAGACGTTGCACGGAGGTCTTCCAAGTGTTTGGCATGAAGAAAAGAAAAGTTGTCCAAAACAGCTTCCAATCGAATGTTCATGTGATTGGAAAAGTCAGGAGAGTGCAAAGGTACTGTTTTCTAGCAGTTGGCAAGCTGCGCACACAATCCCAGTGTTGTACAGCTTCCTTCTTCACCTTTCCGAAGGTGCCGCTCTCTCCGGCTCCCGGAGGCGAAGAAGCAGCTTCTTCGCGCAAAGACGATTGTGCCGCTCACTGTGCACTCCTTAGCGCGGCTTCTGCCGAAAGACGCCCGGGAGCGGCTCTTAGCTCCGGACAGCATCGTACCTTCGTCTTTAGCGTCTCTTCTCGTCTACATCTTAGCAAAAAGCTTTTCCACTATGTCTGGCTCGGAAAAACTGTGCCAGCACAGAAAACATCTCCCATCGTGTTCTAGACGTTGCACGGAGGTCTTCCAAGTGTTTGGCATGAAGAAAAGAAAAGTTGTCCAAAACAGCTTCCAATCGAATGTTCATGTGATTGGAAAAGTCAGGAGAGTGCAAAGGTACTGTTTTCTAGCAGTTGGCAAGCTGCGCACACAATCCCAGTGTTGTACAGCTTCCTTCTTCACCTTTCCGAAGGTGCCGCTCTCTCCGGCTCCCGGAGGCGAAGAAGCGGCTTCTTCGCGCAAAGACGATTGTGCCGCTCACTGTGCACTCCTTAGCGCGGCTTCTGCCGAAAGACGCCCGGGAGCGGCTCTTAGCTCCGGACAGCATCGTACCTTCGTCTTTAGCGTCTCTTCTCGTCTACATCTTAGCAAAAAGCTTTTCCACTATGTCTGGCGAGGAAAAACTGTGCCAGCACAGAAAACATCTCCCATCGTGTTCTAGACGTTGCACGGAGGTCTTCCAAGTGTTTGGCATGAAGAAAGAAAAGTCCAAAACAGCTTCCAATCGAATGTTCATGTGATTGGAAAAGTCAGGAGAGTGCAAAGGTACTGTTTTCTAGCAGTTGGCAAGCTGCGCACACAATCCCAGTGTTGTACAGCTTCCTTCTTCACCTTTCCGAAGGTGCCGCTCTCTCCGGCTCCCGGAGGCGAAGAAGCGGCTTCTTCGCGCAAAGACGATTGTGCCGCTCACTGTGCACTCCTTAGCGCGGCTTCTGCCGAAAGACGCCCGGGAGCGGCTCTTAGCTCCGGACAGCATCGTACCTTCGTCTTTAGCGTCTCTTCTCGTCTACATCTTAGCAAAAAGCTTTTCCACTATGTCTGGCTCGGAAAAACTGTGCCAGCACAGAAAACATCTCCCATCGTGTTCTAGACGTTGCACGGAGGTCTTCCAAGTGTTTGGCATGAAGAAAAGAAAAGTTGTCCAAAACAGCTTCCAATCGAATGTTCATGTGATTGGAAAAGTCAGGAGAGTGCAAAGGTACTGTTTTCTAGCAGTTGGCAAGCTGCGCACACAATCCCAGTGTTGTACAGCTTCCTTCTTCACCTTTCCGAAGGTGCCGCTCTCTCCGGCTCCCGGAGGCGAAGAAGCGGCTTCTTCGCGCAAAGACGATTGTGCCGCTCACTGTGCACTCCTTAGCGCGGCTTCTGCCGAAAGACGCCCGGGAGCGGCTCTTAGCTCCGGACAGCATCGTACCTTCGTCTTTAGCGTCTCTTCTCGTCTACATCTTAGCAAAAAGCTTTTCCACTATGTCTGGCTCGGAAAAACTGTGCCAGCACAGAAAACATCTCCCATCGTGTTCTAGACGTTGCACGGAGGTCTTCCAAGTGTTTGGCATGAATAAAAGAATAGTACAAAACAGCTTCCAATCGAATGTTCATGTGATTGGAAAAGTCAGGAGAGTGCAAAGGTACTGTTTTCTAGCAGTTGGCAAGCTGCGCACACAATCCCAGTGTTGTACAGCTTCCTTCTTCACCTTTCCGAAGGTGCCGCTCTCTCCGGCTCCCGGAGGCGAAGAAGCGGCTTCTTCGCGCAAAGACGATTGTGCCGCTCACTGTGCACTCCTTAGTGCGGCTTCTGCCGAAAGACGCCCGGGAGCGGCTCTTAGCTCCGGACAGCATCGTACCTTCGTCTTTAGCGTCTCTTCTCGTCTACATCTTAGCAAAAAGCTTTTCTACTATGTCTGGCTCGGAAAAACTGTGCCAGCACAGAAAACATCTCCCATCTTGTTCTAGACGTTGCACGGAGGTCTTCCAAGTGTTTGGCATGTATAAAAGAATAGGACAAAACAGCTTCCAATCGAATGTTCATGTGATTGGAAAAGTCAGGAGAGTGCAAAGGTACTGTTTTCTAGCAGTTGGCAAGCTGCGCACACAATCCCAGTGTTGTACAGCTTCCTTCTTCACCTTTCCGAAGGTGCCGCTCTCTCCGGCTCCCGGAGGCGAAGAAGCGGCTTCTTCGCGCAAAGACGATTGTGCCGCTCACTGTGCACTCCTTAGCGCGGCTTCTGCCGAAAGACGCCCGGGAGCGGCTCTTAGCTCCGGACAGCATCGTACCTTCGTCTTTAGCGTCTCTTCTCGTCTACATCTTAGCAAAAAGCTTTTCCACTATGTCTGGCTCGGAAAAACTGTGCCAGCACAGAAAACATCTCCCATCGTGTTCTAGACGTTGCACGGAGGTCTTCCAAGTGTTTGGCATGAAGAAAAGAAAAGTTGTCCAAAACAGCTTCCAATCGAATGTTCATGTGATTGGAAAAGTCAGGAGAGTGCAAAGGTACTGTTTTCTAGCAGTTGGCAAGCTGCGCACACAATCCCAGTGTTGTACAGCTTCCTTCTTCACCTTTCCGAAGGTGCCGCTCTCTCCGGCTCCCGGAGGCGAAGAAGCGGCTTCTTCGCGCAAAGACGATTGTGCCGCTCACTGTGCACTCCTTAGCGCGGCTTCTGCCGAAAGACGCCCGGGAGCGGCTCTTAGCTCCGGACAGCATCGTACCTTCGTCTTTAGCGTCTCTTCTCGTCTACATCTTAGCAAAAAGCTTTTCCACTATGTCTGGCGAGGAAAAACTGTGCCAGCACAGAAAACATCTCCCATCGTGTTCTAGACGTTGCACGGAGGTCTTCCAAGTGTTTGGCATGAAGAAAAGAAAAGGTGTCCAAAACAGCTTCCAATCGAATGTTCATGTGATTGGAAAAGTCAGGAGAGTGCAAAGGTACTGTTTACTAGCAGTTGGCAAGCTGCGCACACAATCCCAGTGGTGTACAGCTTCCTTCTTCACCTTTCCGAAGGTGCCGCTCTCTCCGGCTCCCGGAGGCGAAGAAGCGGCTTCTTCGCGCAAAGACGATTGTGCCGCTCACTGTGCACTCCTTAGCGCGGCTTCTGCCAAAAGACGCCCGGGAGCGGCTCTTAGCTCCGGACAGCATCGTACCTTCGTCTTTAGCGTCTCTTCTCGTCTACATCTTAGCAAAAAGCTTTTCTACTATGTCTGGCTCGGAAAAACTGTGCCAGCACAGAAAACATCTCCCATCTTGTTCTAGACGTTGCACGGAGGTCTTCCAAGTGTTTGGCATGAATAAAAGAATAGTACAAAACAGCTTCCAATCGAATGTTCATGTGATTGGAAAAGTCAGGAGAGTGCAAAGGTACTGTTTTCTAGCAGTTGGCAAGCTGCGCACACAATCCCAGTGTTGTACAGCTTCCTTCTTCACCTTTCCGAAGGTGCCGCTCTCTCCGGCTCCCGGAGGCGAAGAAGCGGCTTCTTCGCGCAAAGACGATTGTGCCGCTCACTGTGCACTCCTTAGCGCGGCTTCTGCCGAAAGACGCCCGGGAGCGGCTCTTAGCTCCGGACAGCATCGTACCTTCGTCTTTAGCGTCTCTTCTCGTCTACATCTTAGCAAAAAGCTTTTCCACTATGTCTGGCGAGGAAAAACTGTGCCAGCACAGAAAACATCTCCCATCGTGTTCTAGACGTTGCACGGAGGTCTTCCAAGTGTTTGGGATGAAGAAAAGAAAAGTTGTCCAAAACAGCTTCCAATCGAATGTTCATGTGATTGGAAAAGTCAGGAGAGTGCAAAGGTACTGTTTTCTAGCAGTTGGCAAGCTGCGCACACAATCCCAGTGTTGTACAGCTTCCTTCTTCACCTTTCCGAAGGTGCCGCTCTCTCCGGCTCCCGGAGGCGAAGAAGCGGCTTCTTCGCGCAAAGACGATTGTGCCGCTCACTGTGCACTCCTTAGCGCGGCTTCTGCCGAAAGACGCCCGGGAGCGGCTCTTAGCTCCGGACAGCATCGTACCTTCGTCTTTAGCGTCTCTTCTCGTCTACATCTTAGCAAAAAGTTTTTCCACTATGTCTGGCTCGGAAAAACTGTGCCAGCACAGAAAACATCTCCCATCGTGTTCTAGACGTTGCACGGAGGTCTTCCAAGTGTTTGGCATGAAGAAAAGAAAAGGTGTCCAAAACAGCTTCCAATCGAATGTTCATGTGATTGGAAAAGTCAGGAGAGTGCAAAGGTACTGTTTACTAGCAGTTGGCAAGCTGCGCACACAATCCCAGTGGTGTACAGCTTCCTTCTTCACCTTTCCGAAGGTGCCGCTCTCTCCGGCTCCCGGAGGCGAAGAAGCGGCTTCTTCGCGCAAAGACGATTGTGCCGCTCACTGTGCACTCCTTAGCGCGGCTTCTGCCGAAAGACGCCCGGGAGCGGCTCTTAGCTCCGGACAGCATCGTACCTTCGTCTTTAGCGTCTCTTCTCGTCTACATCTTAGCAAAAAGCTTTTCCACTATGTCTGGCTCGGAAAAACTGTGCCAGCACAGAAAACATCTCCCATCGTGTTCTAGACGTTGCACGGAGGTCTTCCAAGTGTTTGGCATGAAGAAAAGAATAGTACAAAACAGCTTCCAATCGAATGTTCATGTGATTGGAAAAGTCAGGAGAGTGCAAAGGTACTGTTTTCTAGCAGTTGGCAAGCTGCGCACACAATCCCAGTGTTGTACAGCTTCCTTCTTCACCTTTCCGAAGGTGCCGCTCTCTCCGGCTCCCGGAGGCGAAGAAGCGGCTTCTTCGCGCAAAGACGATTGTGCCGCTCACTGTGCACTCCTTAGCGCGGCTTCTGCCGAAAGACGCCCGGGAGCGGCTCTTAGCTCCGGACAGCATCGTACCTTCGTCTTTAGCGTCTCTTCTCGTCTACATCTTAGCAAAAAGCTTTTCCACTATGTCTGGCTCGGAAAAACTGTGCCAGCACAGAAAACATCTCCCATCGTGTTCTAGACGTTGCACGGAGGTCTTCCAAGTGTTTGGCATGAAGAAAAGAAAAGTTGTCCAAAACAGCTTCCAATCGAATGTTCATGTGATTGGAAAAGTCAGGAGAGTGCAAAGGTACTGTTTTCTAGCAGTTGGCAAGCTGCGCACACAATCCCAGTGTTGTACAGCTTCCTTCTTCACCTTTCCGAAGGTGCCGCTCTCTCCGGCTCCCGGAGGCGAAGAAGCGGCTTCTTCGCGCAAAGACGATTGTGCCGCTCACTGTGCACTCCTTAGCGCGGCTTCTGCCGAAAGACGCCCGGGAGCGGCTCTTAGCTCCGGACAGCATCGTACCTTCGTCTTTAGCGTCTCTTCTCGTCTACATCTTAGCAAAAAGCTTTTCCACTATGTCTGGCTCGGAAAAACTGTGCCAGCACAGAAAACATCTCCCATCGTGTTCTAGACGTTGCATGGAGGTCTTCCAAGTGTTTGGCATGAAGAAAAGAAAAGGTGTCCAAAACAGCTTCCAATCGAATGTTCATGTGATTGGAAAAGTCAGGAGAGTGCAAAGGTACTGTTTACTAGCAGTTGGCAAGCTACGCACACAATCCCAGTGGTGTACAGCTTCCTTCTTCACCTTTCCGAAGGTGCCGCTCTCTCCGGCTCCCGGAGGCGAAGAAGCGGCTTCTTCGCGCAAAGACGATTGTGCCGCTCACTGTGCACTCCTTAGCGCGGCTTCTGCCGAAAGACGCCCGGGAGCGGCTCTTAGCTCCGGACAGCATCGTACCTTCGTCTTTAGCGTCTCTTCTCGTCTACATCTTAGCAAAAAGCTTTTCTACTATGTCTGGCTCGGAAAAACTGTGCCAGCACAGAAAACATCTCCCATCTTGTTCTAGACGTTGCACGGAGGTCTTCCAAGTGTTTGGCATGAATAAAAGAATAGTACAAAACAGCTTCCAATCGAATGTTCATGTGATTGGAAAAGTCAGGAGAGTGCAAAGGTACTGTTTTCTAGCAGTTGGCAAGCTGCGCACACAATCCCAGTGTTGTACAGCTTCCTTCTTCACCTTTCCGAAGGTGCCGCTCTCTCCGGCTCCCGGAGGCGAAGAAGCGGCTTCTTCGCGCAAAGACGATTGTGCCGCTCACTGTGCACTCCTTAGCGCGGCTTCTGCCGAAAGACGCCCGGGAGCGGCTCTTAGCTCCGGACAGCATCGTACCTTCGTCTTTAGCGTCTCTTCTCGTCTACATCTTAGCAAAAAGCTTTTCCACTATGTCTGGCTCGGAAAAACTGTGCCAGCACAGAAAACATCTCCCATCGTGTTCTAGACGTTGCACGGAGGTCTTCCAAGTGTTTGGCATGAAGAAAGAAAAGTCCAAAACAGCTTCCAATCGAATGTTCATGTGATTGGAAAAGTCAGGAGAGTGCAAAGGTACTGTTTTCTAGCAGTTGGCAAGCTGCGCACACAATCCCAGTGTTGTACAGCTTCCTTCTTCACCTTTCCGAAGGTGCCGCTCTCTCCGGCTCCCGGAGGCGAAGAAGCGGCTTCTTCGCGCAAAGACGATTGTGCCGCTCACTGTGCACTCCTTAGCGCGGCTTCTGCCGAAAGACGCCCGGGAGCGGCTCTTAGCTCCGGACAGCATCGTACCTTCGTCTTTAGCGTCTCTTCTCGTCTACATCTTAGCAAAAAGCTTTTCCACTATGTCTGGCTCGGAAAAACTGTGCCAGCACAGAAAACATCTCCCATCGTGTTCTAGACGTTGCACGGAGGTCTTCCAAGTGTTTGGCATGAAGAAAAGAAAAGGTGTCCAAAACAGCTTCCAATCGAATGTTCATGTGATTGGAAAAGTCAGGAGAGTGCAAAGGTACTGTTTACTAGCAGTTGGCAAGCTGCGCACACAATCCCAGTGGTGTACAGCTTCCTTCTTCACCTTTCCGAAGGTGCCGCTCTCTCCGGCTCCCGGAGGCGAAGAAGCGGCTTCTTCGCGCAAAGACGATTGTGCCGCTCACTGTGCACTCCTTAGCGCGGCTTCTGCCGAAAGACGCCCGGGAGCGGCTCTTAGCTCCGGACAGCATCGTACCTTCGTCTTTAGCGTCTCTTCTCGTCTACATCTTAGCAAAAAGCTTTTCTACTATGTCTGGCTCGGAAAAACTGTGCCAGCACAGAAAACATCTCCCATCTTGTTCTAGACGTTGCACGGAGGTCTTCCAAGTGTTTGGCATGAATAAAAGAATAGTACAAAACAGCTTCCAATCGAATGTTCATGTGATTGGAAAAGTCAGGAGAGTGCAAAGGTACTGTTTTCTAGCAGTTGGCAAGCTGCGCACACAATCCCAGTGTTGTACAGCTTCCTTCTTCACCTTTCCGAAGGTGCCGCTCTCTCCGGCTCCCGGAGGCGAAGAAGCGGCTTCTTCGCGCAAAGACGATTGTGCCGCTCACTGTGCACTCCTTAGCGCGGCTTCTGCCGAAAGACGCCCGGGAGCGGCTCTTAGCTCCGGACAGCATCGTACCTTCGTCTTTAGCGTCTCTTCTCGTCGACATCTTAGCAAAAAGCTTTTCTACTATGTCTGGCGAGGAAAAACTGTGCCAGCACAGAAAACATCTCCCATCGTGTTCTAGACGTTGCACGGAGGTCTTCCAAGTGTTTGGCATGAAGAAAGAAAAGTCCAAAACAGCTTCCAATCGAATGTTCATGTGATTGGAAAAGTCAGGAGAGTGCAAAGGTACTGTTTTCTAGCAGTTGGCAAGCTGCGCACACAATCCCAGTGTTGTACAGCTTCCTTCTTCACCTTTCCGAAGGTGCCGCTCTCTCCGGCTCCCGGAGGCGAAGAAGCGGCTTCTTCGCGCAAAGACGATTGTGCCGCTCACTGTGCACTCCTTAGCGCGGCTTCTGCCGAAAGACGCCCGGGAGCGGCTCTTAGCTCCGGACAGCATCGTACCTTCGTCTTTAGCGTCTCTTCTCGTCTACATCTTAGCAAAAAGCTTTTCCACTATGTCTGGCTCGGAAAAACTGTGCCAGCACAGAAAACATCTCCCATCGTGTTCTAGACGTTGCACGGAGGTCTTCCAAGTGTTTGGCATGAAGAAAAGAAAAGTTGTCCAAAACAGCTTCCAATCGAATGTTCATGTGATTGGAAAAGTCAGGAGAGTGCAAAGGTACTGTTTACTAGCAGTTGGCAAGCTGCGCACACAATCCCAGTGTTGTACAGCTTCCTTCTTCACCTTTCCGAAGGTGCCGCTCTCTCCGGCTCCCGGAGGCGAAGAAGCGGCTTCTTCGCGCAAAGACGATTGTGCCGCTCACTGTGCACTCCTTAGCGCGGCTTCTGCCAAAAGACGCCCGGGAGCGGCTCTTAGCTCCGGACAGCATCGTACCTTCGTCTTTAGCGTCTCTTCTCGTCTACATCTTAGCAAAAAGCTTTTCCACTATGTCTGGCTCGGAAAAACTGTGCCAGCACAGAAAACATCTCCCATCGTGTTCTAGACGTTGCACGGAGGTCTTCCAAGTGTTTGGCATGAATAAAAGAATAGTACAAAACAGCTTCCAATCGAATGTTCATGTGATTGGAAAAGTCAGGAGAGTGCAAAGGTACTGTTTTCTAGCAGTTGGCAAGCTGCGCACACAATCCCAGTGTTGTACAGCTTCCTTCTTCACCTTTCCGAAGGTGCCGCTCTCTCCGGCTCCCGGAGGCGAAGAAGCGGCTTCTTCGCGCAAAGACGATTGTGCCGCTCACTGTGCACTCCTTAGCGCGGCTTCTGCCGAAAGACGCCCGGGAGCGGCTCTTAGCTCCGGACAGCATCGTACCTTCGTCTTTAGCGTCTCTTCTCGTCTACATCTTAGCAAAAAGCTTTTCCACTATGTCTGGCTCGGAAAAACTGTGCCAGCACAGAAAACATCTCCCATCATGTTCTAGACGTTGCACGGAGGTCTTCCAAGTGTTTGGCATGAAGAAAAGAAAAGTTGTCCAAAAGAGCTTCCAATCGAATGTTCATGTGATTGGAAAAGTCAGGAGAGTGCAAAGGTACTGTTTTCTAGCAGTTGGCAAGCTGCGCACACAATCCCAGTGTTGTACAGCTTCCTTCTTCACCTTTCCGAAGGTGCCGCTCTCTCCGGCTCCCGGAGGCGAAGAAGCGGCTTCTTCGCGCAAAGACGATTGTGCCGCTCACTGTGCACTCCTTAGCGCGGCTTCTGCCGAAAGACGCCCGGGAGCGGCTCTTAGCTCCGGACAGCATCGTACCTTCGTCTTTAGCGTCTCTTCTCGTCTACATCTTAGCAAAAAGCTTTTCCACTATGTCTGGCTCGGAAAAACTGTGCCAGCACAGAAAACATCTCCCATCGTGTTCTAGACGTTGCACGGAGGTCTTCCAAGTGTTTGGCATGAAGAAAAGAAAAGTTGTCCAAAACAGCTTCCAATCGAATGTTCATGTGATTGGAAAAGTCAGGAGAGTGCAAAGGTACTGTTTTCTAGCAGTTGGCAAGCTGCGCACACAATCCCAGTGTTGTACAGCTTCCTTCTTCACCTTTCCGAAGGTGCCGCTCTCTCCGGCTCCCGGAGGCGAAGAAGCGGCTTCTTCGCGCAAAGACGATTGTGCCGCTCACTGTGCACTCCTTAGCGCGGCTTCTGCCGAAAGACGCCCGGGAGCGGCTCTTAGCTTCGGACAGCATCGTACCTTCGTCTTTAGCATCTCTTCTCGTCTGCATCTTAGCAAAAAGCTTTTCCACTATGTCTGGCTCGGAAAAACTGTGCCAGCACAGAAAACATCTCCCATCGTGTTCTAGACGTTGCACGGAGGTCTTCCAAGTGTTTGGCATGAAGAAAAGAAAAGTTGTCCAAAACAGCTTCCAATCGAATGTTCATGTGATTGGAAAAGTCAGGAGAGTGCAAAGGTACTGTTTTCTAGCAGTTGGCAAGCTGCGCACACAATCCCAGTGTTGTACAGCTTCCTTCTTCACCTTTCCGAAGGTGCCGCTCTCTCCGGCCCCCGGAGGCGAAGAGGCAGCTTCTTCGCGCAAAGACGATTGTGCCGCTCACTGTGCACTCCTTAGCGCGGCTTCTGCCGAAAGACGCCCGGGAGCGGCTCTTAGCTCCGGACAGCATCGTACCTTCGTCTTTAGCGTCTCTTCTCGTCTACATCTTAGCAAAAAGCTTTTCCACTATGTCTGGCTCGGAAAAACTGTGCCAGCACAGAAAACATCTCCCATCGTGTTCTAGACGTTGCACGGAGGTCTTCCAAGTGTTTGGCATGAAGAAAAGAAAAGTTGTCCAAAACAGCTTCCAATCGAATGTTCATGTGATTGGAAAAGTCAGGAGAGTGCAAAGGTACTGTTTTCTAGCAGTTGGCAAGCTGCGCACACAATCCCAGTGTTGTACAGCTTCCTTCTTCACCTTTCCGAAGGTGCCGCTCTCTCCGGCTCCCGGAGGCGAAGAAGCGGCTTCTTCGCGCAAAGACGATTGTGCCGCTCACTGTGCACTCCTTAGCGCGGCTTCTGCCGAAAGACGCCCGGGAGCGGCTCTTAGCTCCGGACAGCATCGTACCTTCGTCTTTAGCGTCTCTTCTCGTCTACATCTTAGCAAAAAGCTTTTCCACTATGTCTGGCTCGGAAAAACTGTGCCAGCACAGAAAACATCTCCCATCGTGTTCTAGACGTTGCACGGAGGTCTTCCAAGTGTTTGGCATGAATAAAAGAAAAGTTGTCCAAAACAGCTTCCAATCGAATGTTCATGTGATTGGAAAAGTCAGGAGAGTGCAAAGGTACTGTTTTCTAGCAGTTGGCAAGCTGCGCACACAATCCCAGTGTTGTACAGCTTCCTTCTTCACCTTTCCGAAGGTGCCGCTCTCTCCGGCTCCCGGAGGCGAAGAAGCGGCTTCTTCGCGCAAAGACGATTGTGCCGCTCACTGTGCACTCCTTAGCGCGGCTTCTGCCGAAAGACGCCCGGGAGCGGCTCTTAGCTCCGGACAGCATCGTACCTTCGTCTTTAGCGTCTCTTCTCGTCTACATCTTAGCAAAAAGCTTTTCCACTATGTCTGGCTCGGAAAAACTGTGCCAGCACAGAAAACATCTCCCATCGTGTTCTAGACGTTGCACAGAGGTCTTCCAAGTGTTTGGCATGAAGAAAAGAAAAATTGTCCAAAACAGCTTCCAATCGAATGTTCATGTGATTGGAAAAGTCAGGAGAGTGCAAAGGTACTGTTTTCTAGCAGTTGGCAAGCTGCGCACACAATCCCAGTGTTGTACAGCTTCCTTCTTCACCTTTCCGAAGGTGCCGCTCTCTCCGGCTCCCGGAGGCGAAGAAGCGGCTTCTTCGCGCAAAGACGATTGTGCCGCTCACTGTGCACTCCTTAGCGCGGCTTCTGCCGAAAGACGCCCGGGAGCGGCTCTTAGCTTCGGACAGCATCGTACCTTCGTCTTTAGCATCTCTTCTCGTCTGCATCTTAGCAAAAAGCTTTTCCACTATGTCTGGCTCGGAAAAACTGTGCCAGCACAGAAAACATCTCCCATCGTGTTCTAGACGTTGCACGGAGGTCTTCCAAGTGTTTGGCATGAAGAAAAGAAAAGTTGTCCAAAACAGCTTCCAATCGAATGTTCATGTGATTGGAAAAGTCAGGAGAGTGCAAAGGTACTGTTTTCTAGCAGTTGGCAAGCTGCGCACACAATCCCAGTGGTGTACAGCTTCCTTCTTCACCTTTCCGAAGGTGCCGCTCTCTCCGGCTCCCGGAGGCGAAGAAGCGGCTTCTTCGCGCAAAGACGATTGTGCCGCTCACTGTGCACTCCTTAGCGCGGCTTCTGCCGAAAGACGCCCGGGAGCGGCTCTTAGCTCCGGACAGCATCGTACCTTCGTCTTTAGCGTCTCTTCTCGTCTACATCTTAGCAAAAAGCTTTTCCACTATGTCTGGCGAGGAAAAACTGTGCCAGCACAGAAAACATCTCCCATCGTGTTCTAGACGTTGCACGGAGGTCTTCCAAGTGTTTGGCATGAAGAAAAGAAAAGTTGTCCAAAACAGCTTCCAATCGAATGTTCATGTGATTGGAAAAGTCAGGAGAGTGCAAAGGTACTGTTTTCTAGCAGTTGGCAAGCTGCGCACACAATCCCAGTGTTGTACAGCTTCCTTCTTCACCTTTCCGAAGGTGCCGCTCTCTCCGGCTCCCGGAGGCGAAGAAGCGGCTTCTTCGCGCAAAGACGATTGTGCCGCTCACTGTGCACTCCTTAGCGCGGCTTCTGCCGAAAGACGCCCGGGAGCGGCTCTTAGCTCCGGACAGCATCGTACCTTCGTCTTTAGCGTCTCTTCTCGTCTACATCTTAGCAAAAAGCTTTTCCACTATGTCTGGCTCGGAAAAACTGTGCCAGCACAGAAAACATCTCCCATCGTGTTCTAGACGTTGCACGGAGGTCTTCCAAGTGTTTGGCATGAAGAAAAGAAAAGTTGTCCAAAACAGCTTCCAATCGAATGTTCATGTGATTGGAAAAGTCAGGAGAGTGCAAAGGTACTGTTTTCTAGCAGTTGGCAAGCTGCGCACACAATCCCAGTGTTGTACAGCTTCCTTCTTCACCTTTCCGAAGGTGCCGCTCTCTCCGGCTCCCGGAGGCGAAGAAGCGGCTTCTTCGCGCAAAGACGATTGTGCCGCTCACTGTGCACTCCTTAGCGCGGCTTCTGCCGAAAGACGCCCGGGAGCGGCTCTTAGCTCCGGACAGCATCGTACCTTCGTCTTTAGCGTCTCTTCTCGTCTACATCTTAGCAAAAAGCTTTTCCACTATGTCTGGCGAGGAAAAACTGTGCCAGCACAGAAAACATCTCCCATCGTGTTCTAGACGTTGCACGGAGGTCTTCCAAGTGTTTGGCATGAAGAAAAGAAAAGTTGTCCAAAACAGCTTCCAATCGAATGTTCATGTGATTGGAAAAGTCAGGAGAGTGCAAAGGTACTGTTTTCTAGCAGTTGGCAAGCTGCGCACACAATCCCAGTGTTGTACAGCTTCCTTCTTCACCTTTCCGAAGGTGCCGCTCTCTCCGGCTCCCGGAGGCGAAGAAGCAGCTTCTTCGCGCAAAGACGATTGTGCCGCTCACTGTGCACTCCTTAGCGCGGCTTCTGCCGAAAGACGCCCGGGAGCGGCTCTTAGCTCCGGACAGCATCGTACCTTCGTCTTTAGCGTCTCTTCTCGTCTACATCTTAGCAAAAAGCTTTTCCACTATGTCTGGCTCGGAAAAACTGTGCCAGCACAGAAAACATCTCCCATCGTGTTCTAGACGTTGCACGGAGGTCTTCCAAGTGTTTGGCATGAAGAAAAGAAAAGTTGTCCAAAACAGCTTCCAATCGAATGTTCATGTGATTGGAAAAGTCAGGAGAGTGCAAAGGTACTGTTTTCTAGCAGTTGGCAAGCTGCGCACACAATCCCAGTGTTGTACAGCTTCCTTCTTCACCTTTCCGAAGGTGCCGCTCTCTCCGGCTCCCGGAGGCGAAGAAGCGGCTTCTTCGCGCAAAGACGATTGTGCCGCTCACTGTGCACTCCTTAGCGCGGCTTCTGCCGAAAGACGCCCGGGAGCGGCTCTTAGCTCCGGACAGCATCGTACCTTCGTCTTTAGCGTCTCTTCTCGTCTACATCTTAGCAAAAAGCTTTTCCACTATGTCTGGCTCGGAAAAACTGTGCCAGCACAGAAAACATCTCCCATCGTGTTCTAGACGTTGCACGGAGGTCTTCCAAGTGTTTGGCATGAAGAAAAGAAAAGTTGTCCAAAACAGCTTCCAATCGAATGTTCATGTGATTGGAAAAGTCAGGAGAGTGCAAAGGTACTGTTTTCTAGCAGTTGGCAAGCTGCGCACACAATCCCAGTGTTGTACAGCTTCCTTCTTCACCTTTCCGAAGGTGCCGCTCTCTCCGGCTCCCGGAGGCGAAGAAGCGGCTTCTTCGCGCAAAGACGATTGTGCCGCTCACTGTGCACTCCTTAGCGCGGCTTCTGCCGAAAGACGCCCGGGAGCGGCTCTTAGCTCCGGACAGCATCGTACCTTCGTCTTTAGCGTCTCTTCTCGTCTACATCTTAGCAAAAAGCTTTTCCACTATGTCTGGCGAGGAAAAACTGTGCCAGCACAGAAAACATCTCCCATCGTGTTCTAGACGTTGCACGGAGGTCTTCCAAGTGTTTGGCATGAAGAAAAGAAAAGTTGTCCAAAACAGCTTCCAATCGAATGTTCATGTGATTGGAAAAGTCAGGAGAGTGCAAAGGTACTGTTTTCTAGCAGTTGGCAAGCTGCGCACACAATCCCAGTGTTGTACAGCTTCCTTCTTCACCTTTCCGAAGGTGCCGCTCTCTCCGGCTCCCGGAGGCGAAGAAGCAGCTTCTTCGCGCAAAGACGATTGTGCCGCTCACTGTGCACTCCTTAGCGCGGCTTCTGCCGAAAGACGCCCGGGAGCGGCTCTTAGCTCCGGACAGCATCGTACCTTCGTCTTTAGCGTCTCTTCTCGTCTACATCTTAGCAAAAAGCTTTTCCACTATGTCTGGCTCGGAAAAACTGTGCCAGCACAGAAAACATCTCCCATCGTGTTCTAGACGTTGCACGGAGGTCTTCCAAGTGTTTGGCATGAAGAAAAGAAAAGTTGTCCAAAACAGCTTCCAATCGAATGTTCATGTGATTGGAAAAGTCAGGAGAGTGCAAAGGTACTGTTTTCTAGCAGTTGGCAAGCTGCGCACACAATCCCAGTGTTGTACAGCTTCCTTCTTCACCTTTCCGAAGGTGCCGCTCTCTCCGGCTCCCGGAGGCGAAGAAGCGGCTTCTTCGCGCAAAGACGATTGTGCCGCTCACTGTGCACTCCTTAGCGCGGCTTCTGCCGAAAGACGCCCGGGAGCGGCTCTTAGCTCCGGACAGCATCGTACCTTCGTCTTTAGCGTCTCTTCTCGTCTACATCTTAGCAAAAAGCTTTTCCACTATGTCTGGCGAGGAAAAACTGTGCCAGCACAGAAAACATCTCCCATCGTGTTCTAGACGTTGCACGGAGGTCTTCCATGTGTTTGGCATGAAGAAAGAAAAGTCCAAAACAGCTTCCAATCGAATGTTCATGTGATTGGAAAAGTCAGGAGAGTGCAAAGGTACTGTTTTCTAGCAGTTGGCAAGCTGCGCACACAATCCCAGTGTTGTACAGCTTCCTTCTTCACCTTTCCGAAGGTGCCGCTCTCTCCGGCTCCCGGAGGCGAAGAAGCGGCTTCTTCGCGCAAAGACGATTGTGCCGCTCACTGTGCACTCCTTAGCGCGGCTTCTGCCGAAAGACGCCCGGGAGCGGCTCTTAGCTCCGGACAGCATCGTACCTTCGTCTTTAGCGTCTCTTCTCGTCTACATCTTAGCAAAAAGCTTTTCCACTATGTCTGGCTCGGAAAAACTGTGCCAGCACAGAAAACATCTCCCATCGTGTTCTAGACGTTGCACGGAGGTCTTCCAAGTGTTTGGCATGAAGAAAAGAAAAGTTGTCCAAAACAGCTTCCAATCGAATGTTCATGTGATTGGAAAAGTCAGGAGAGTGCAAAGGTACTGTTTTCTAGCAGTTGGCAAGCTGCGCACACAATCCCAGTGTTGTACAGCTTCCTTCTTCACCTTTCCGAAGGTGCCGCTCTCTCCGGCTCCCGGAGGCGAAGAAGCGGCTTCTTCGCGCAAAGACGATTGTGCCGCTCACTGTGCACTCCTTAGCGCGGCTTCTGCCGAAAGACGCCCGGGAGCGGCTCTTAGCTCCGGACAGCATCGTACCTTCGTCTTTAGCGTCTCTTCTCGTCTACATCTTAGCAAAAAGCTTTTCCACTATGTCTGGCTCGGAAAAACTGTGCCAGCACAGAAAACATCTCCCATCGTGTTCTAGACGTTGCACGGAGGTCTTCCAAGTGTTTGGCATGAATAAAAGAATAGTACAAAACAGCTTCCAATCGAATGTTCATGTGATTGGAAAAGTCAGGAGAGTGCAAAGGTACTGTTTTCTAGCAGTTGGCAAGCTGCGCACACAATCCCAGTGTTGTACAGCTTCCTTCTTCACCTTTCCGAAGGTGCCGCTCTCTCCGGCTCCCGGAGGCGAAGAAGCGGCTTCTTCGCGCAAAGACGATTGTGCCGCTCACTGTGCACTCCTTAGTGCGGCTTCTGCCGAAAGACGCCCGGGAGCGGCTCTTAGCTCCGGACAGCATCGTACCTTCGTCTTTAGCGTCTCTTCTCGTCTACATCTTAGCAAAAAGCTTTTCTACTATGTCTGGCTCGGAAAAACTGTGCCAGCACAGAAAACATCTCCCATCTTGTTCTAGACGTTGCACGGAGGTCTTCCAAGTGTTTGGCATGAAGAAAAGAAAAGTTGTCCAAAACAGCTTCCAATCGAATGTTCATGTGATTGGAAAAGTCAGGAGAGTGCAAAGGTACTGTTTTCTATCAGTTGGCAAGCTGCGCACACAATCCCAGTGTTGTACAGCTTCCTTCTTCACCTTTCCGAAGGTGCCGCTCTCTCCGGCTCCCGGAGGCGAAGAAGCGGCTTCTTCGCGCAAAGACGATTGTGCCGCTCACTGTGCACTCCTTAGCGCGGCTTCTGCCGAAAGACGCCCGGGAGCGGCTCTTAGCTCCGGACAGCATCGTACCTTCGTCTTTAGCGTCTCTTCTCGTCTACATCTTAGCAAAAAGCTTTTCCACTATGTCTGGCTCGGAAAAACTGTGCCAGCACAGAAAACATCTCCCATCGTGTTCTAGACGTTGCACGGAGGTCTTCCAAGTGTTTGGCATGAATAAAAGAATAGTACAAAACAGCTTCCAATCGAATGTTCATGTGATTGGAAAAGTCAGGAGAGTGCAAAGGTACTGTTTTCTAGCAGTTGGCAAGCTGCGCACACAATCCCAGTGTTGTACAGCTTCCTTCTTCACCTTTCCGAAGGTGCCGCTCTCTCCGGCTCCCGGAGGCGAAGAAGCGGCTTCTTCGCGCAAAGACGATTGTGCCGCTCACTGTGCACTCCTTAGCGCGGCTTCTGCCGAAAGACGCCCGGGAGCGGCTCTTAGCTCCGGACAGCATCGTACCTTCGTCTTTAGCGTCTCTTCTCGTCTACATCTTAGCAAAAAGCTTTTCTACTATGTCTGGCTCGGAAAAACTGTGCCAGCACAGAAAACATCTCCCATCGTGTTCTAGACGTTGCACGGAGGTCTTCCAAGTGTTTGGCATGAAGAAAAGAAAAGTTGTCCAAAACAGCTTCCAATCGAATGTTCATGTGATTGGAAAAGTCAGGAGAGTGCAAAGGTACTGTTTTCTAGCAGTTGGCAAGCTGCGCACACAATCCCAGTGGTGTACAGCTTCCTTCTTCACCTTTCCGAAGGTGCCGCTCTCTCCGGCTCCCGGAGGCGAAGAAGCGGCTTCTTCGCGCAAAGACGATTGTGCCGCTCACTGTGCACTCCTTAGCGCGGCTTCTGCCGAAAGACGCCCGGGAGCGGCTCTTAGCTCCGGACAGCATCGTACCTTCGTCTTTAGCGTCTCTTCTCGTCTACATCTTAGCAAAAAGCTTTTCCACTATGTCTGGCGAGGAAAAACTGTGCCAGCACAGAAAACATCTCCCATCGTGTTCTAGACGTTGCACGGAGGTCTTCCAAGTGTTTGGCATGAAGAAAAGAAAAGTTGTCCAAAACAGCTTCCAATCGAATGTTCATGTGATTGGAAAAGTCAGGAGAGTGCAAAGGTACTGTTTTCTAGCAGTTGGCAAGCTGCGCACACAATCCCAGTGTTGTACAGCTTCCTTCTTCACCTTTCCGAAGGTGCCGCTCTCTCCGGCTCCCGGAGGCGAAGAAGCGGCTTCTTCGCGCAAAGACGATTGTGCCGCTCACTGTGCACTCCTTAGCGCGGCTTCTGCCGAAAGACGCCCGGGAGCGGCTCTTAGCTCCGGACAGCATCGTACCTTCGTCTTTAGCGTCTCTTCTCGTCTACATCTTAGCAAAAAGCTTTTCCACTATGTCTGGCTCGGAAAAACTGTGCCAGCACAGAAAACATCTCCCATCGTGTTCTAGACGTTGCACGGAGGTCTTCCAAGTGTTTGGCATGAAGAAAAGAAAAGTTGTCCAAAACAGCTTCCAATCGAATGTTCATGTGATTGGAAAAGTCAGGAGAGTGCAAAGGTACTGTTTTCTAGCAGTTGGCAAGCTGCGCACACAATCCCAGTGTTGTACAGCTTCCTTCTTCACCTTTCCGAAGGTGCCGCTCTCTCCGGCTCCCGGAGGCGAAGAAGCGGCTTCTTCGCGCAAAGACGATTGTGCCGCTCACTGTGCACTCCTTAGCGCGGCTTCTGCCGAAAGACGCCCGGGAGCGGCTCTTAGCTCCGGACAGCATCGTACCTTCGTCTTTAGCGTCTCTTCTCGTCTACATCTTAGCAAAAAGCTTTTCCACTATGTCTGGCGAGGAAAAACTGTGCCAGCACAGAAAACATCTCCCATCGTGTTCTAGACGTTGCACGGAGGTCTTCCAAGTGTTTGGCATGAAGAAAAGAAAAGTTGTCCAAAACAGCTTCCAATCGAATGTTCATGTGATTGGAAAAGTCAGGAGAGTGCAAAGGTACTGTTTTCTAGCAGTTGGCAAGCTGCGCACACAATCCCAGTGTTGTACAGCTTCCTTCTTCACCTTTCCGAAGGTGCCGCTCTCTCCGGCTCCCGGAGGCGAAGAAGCAGCTTCTTCGCGCAAAGACGATTGTGCCGCTCACTGTGCACTCCTTAGCGCGGCTTCTGCCGAAAGACGCCCGGGAGCGGCTCTTAGCTCCGGACAGCATCGTACCTTCGTCTTTAGCGTCTCTTCTCGTCTACATCTTAGCAAAAAGCTTTTCCACTATGTCTGGCTCGGAAAAACTGTGCCAGCACAGAAAACATCTCCCATCGTGTTCTAGACGTTGCACGGAGGTCTTCCAAGTGTTTGGCATGAAGAAAAGAAAAGTTGTCCAAAACAGCTTCCAATCGAATGTTCATGTGATTGGAAAAGTCAGGAGAGTGCAAAGGTACTGTTTTCTAGCAGTTGGCAAGCTGCGCACACAATCCCAGTGTTGTACAGCTTCCTTCTTCACCTTTCCGAAGGTGCCGCTCTCTCCGGCTCCCGGAGGCGAAGAAGCGGCTTCTTCGCGCAAAGACGATTGTGCCGCTCACTGTGCACTCCTTAGCGCGGCTTCTGCCGAAAGACGCCCGGGAGCGGCTCTTAGCTCCGGACAGCATCGTACCTTCGTCTTTAGCGTCTCTTCTCGTCTACATCTTAGCAAAAAGCTTTTCCACTATGTCTGGCTCGGAAAAACTGTGCCAGCACAGAAAACATCTCCCATCGTGTTCTAGACGTTGCACGGAGGTCTTCCAAGTGTTTGGCATGAAGAAAAGAAAAGTTGTCCAAAACAGCTTCCAATCGAATGTTCATGTGATTGGAAAAGTCAGGAGAGTGCAAAGGTACTGTTTTCTAGCAGTTGGCAAGCTGCGCACACAATCCCAGTGTTGTACAGCTTCCTTCTTCACCTTTCCGAAGGTGCCGCTCTCTCCGGCTCCCGGAGGCGAAGAAGCGGCTTCTTCGCGCAAAGACGATTGTGCCGCTCACTGTGCACTCCTTAGCGCGGCTTCTGCCGAAAGACGCCCGGGAGCGGCTCTTAGCTCCGGACAGCATCGTACCTTCGTCTTTAGCGTCTCTTCTCGTCTACATCTTAGCAAAAAGCTTTTCCACTATGTCTGGCGAGGAAAAACTGTGCCAGCACAGAAAACATCTCCCATCGTGTTCTAGACGTTGCACGGAGGTCTTCCAAGTGTTTGGCATGAAGAAAAGAAAAGTTGTCCAAAACAGCTTCCAATCGAATGTTCATGTGATTGGAAAAGTCAGGAGAGTGCAAAGGTACTGTTTTCTAGCAGTTGGCAAGCTGCGCACACAATCCCAGTGTTGTACAGCTTCCTTCTTCACCTTTCCGAAGGTGCCGCTCTCTCCGGCTCCCGGAGGCGAAGAAGCGGCTTCTTCGCGCAAAGACGATTGTGCCGCTCACTGTGCACTCCTTAGCGCGGCTTCTGCCGAAAGACGCCCGGGAGCGGCTCTTAGCTCCGGACAGCATCGTACCTTCGTCTTTAGCGTCTCTTCTCGTCTACATCTTAGCAAAAAGCTTTTCCACTATGTCTGGCTCGGAAAAACTGTGCCAGCACAGAAAACATCTCCCATCGTGTTCTAGACGTTGCACGGAGGTCTTCCAAGTGTTTGGCATGAAGAAAAGAAAAGTTGTCCAAAACAGCTTCCAATCGAATGTTCATGTGATTGGAAAAGTCAGGAGAGTGCAAAGGTACTGTTTTCTAGCAGTTGGCAAGCTGCGCACACAATCCCAGTGTTGTACAGCTTCCTTCTTCACCTTTCCGAAGGTGCCGCTCTCTCCGGCTCCCGGAGGCGAAGAAGCGGCTTCTTCGCGCAAAGACGATTGTGCCGCTCACTGTGCACTCCTTAGCGCGGCTTCTGCCGAAAGACGCCCGGGAGCGGCTCTTAGCTCCGGACAGCATCGTACCTTCGTCTTTAGCGTCTCTTCTCGTCTACATCTTAGCAAAAAGCTTTTCCACTATGTCTGGCTCGGAAAAACTGTGCCAGCACAGAAAACATCTCCCATCGTGTTCTAGACGTTGCACGGAGGTCTTCCAAGTGTTTGGCATGAATAAAAGAATAGTACAAAACAGCTTCCAATCGAATGTTCATGTGATTGGAAAAGTCAGGAGAGTGCAAAGGTACTGTTTTCTAGCAGTTGGCAAGCTGCGCACACAATCCCAGTGTTGTACAGCTTCCTTCTTCACCTTTCCGAAGGTGCCGCTCTCTCCGGCTCCCGGAGGCGAAGAAGCGGCTTCTTCGCGCAAAGACGATTGTGCCGCTCACTGTGCACTCCTTAGCGCGGCTTCTGCCGAAAGACGCCCGGGAGCGGCTCTTAGCTCCGGACAGCATCGTACCTTCGTCTTTAGCGTCTCTTCTCGTCTACATCTTAGCAAAAAGCTTTTCCACTATGTCTGGCTCGGAAAAACTGTGCCAGCACAGAAAACATCTCCCATCGTGTTCTAGACGTTGCACGGAGGTCTTCCAAGTGTTTGGCATGAAGAAAAGAAAAGTTGTCCAAAACAGCTTCCAATCGAATGTTCATGTGATTGGAAAAGTCAGGAGAGTGCAAAGGTACTGTTTTCTAGCAGTTGGCAAGCTGCGCACACAATCCCAGTGTTGTACAGCTTCCTTCTTCACCTTTCCGAAGGTGCCGCTCTCTCCGGCTCCCGGAGGCGAAGAAGCGGCTTCTTCGCGCAAAGACGATTGTGCCGCTCACTGTGCACTCCTTAGCGCGGCTTCTGCCGAAAGACGCCCGGGAGCGGCTCTTAGCTCCGGACAGCATCGTACCTTCGTCTTTAGCGTCTCTTCTCGTCTACATCTTAGCAAAAAGCTTTTCCACTATGTCTGGCGAGGAAAAACTGTGCCAGCACAGAAAACATCTCCCATCGTGTTCTAGACGTTGCACGGAGGTCTTCCAAGTGTTTGGCATGAAGAAAAGAAAAGTTGTCCAAAACAGCTTCCAATCGAATGTTCATGTGATTGGAAAAGTCAGGAGAGTGCAAAGGTACTGTTTTCTAGCAGTTGGCAAGCTGCGCACACAATCCCAGTGTTGTACAGCTTCCTTCTTCACCTTTCCGAAGGTGCCGCTCTCTCCGGCTCCCGGAGGCGAAGAAGCGGCTTCTTCGCGCAAAGACGATTGTGCCGCTCACTGTGCACTCCTTAGCGCGGCTTCTGCCGAAAGACGCCCGGGAGCGGCTCTTAGCTCCGGACAGCATCGTACCTTCGTCTTTAGCGTCTCTTCTCGTCTACATCTTAGCAAAAAGCTTTTCCACTATGTCTGGCTCGGAAAAACTGTGCCAGCACAGAAAACATCTCCCATCGTGTTCTAGACGTTGCACGGAGGTCTTCCAAGTGTTTGGCATGAAGAAAAGAAAAGTTGTCCAAAACAGCTTCCAATCGAATGTTCATGTGATTGGAAAAGTCAGGAGAGTGCAAAGGTACTGTTTTCTAGCAGTTGGCAAGCTGCGCACACAATCCCAGTGTTGTACAGCTTCCTTCTTCACCTTTCCGAAGGTGCCGCTCTCTCCGGCTCCCGGAGGCGAAGAAGCGGCTTCTTCGCGCAAAGACGATTGTGCCGCTCACTGTGCACTCCTTAGCGCGGCTTCTGCCGAAAGACGCCCGGGAGCGGCTCTTAGCTCCGGACAGCATCGTACCTTCGTCTTTAGCGTCTCTTCTCGTCTACATCTTAGCAAAAAGCTTTTCCACTATGTCTGGCTCGGAAAAACTGTGCCAGCACAGAAAACATCTCCCATCGTGTTCTAGACGTTGCACGGAGGTCTTCCAAGTGTTTGGGATGAAGAAAAGAAAAGTTGTCCAAAACAGCTTCCAATCGAATGTTCATGTGATTGGAAAAGTCAGGAGAGTGCAAAGGTACTGTTTTCTAGCAGTTGGCAAGCTGCGCACACAATCCCAGTGTTGTACAGCTTCCTTCTTCACCTTTCCGAAGGTGCCGCTCTCTCCGGCTCCCGGAGGCGAAGAAGCAGCTTCTTCGCGCAAAGACGATTGTGCCGCTCACTGTGCACTCCTTAGCGCGGCTTCTGCCGAAAGACGCCCGGGAGCGGCTCTTAGCTCCGGACAGCATCGTACCTTCGTCTTTAGCGTCTCTTCTCGTCTACATCTTAGCAAAAAGCTTTTCCACTATGTCTGGCTCGGAAAAACTGTGCCAGCACAGAAAACATCTCCCATCGTGTTCTAGACGTTGCACGGAGGTCTTCCAAGTGTTTGGCATGAAGAAAAGAAAAGTTGTCCAAAACAGCTTCCAATCGAATGTTCATGTGATTGGAAAAGTCAGGAGAGTGCAAAGGTACTGTTTTCTAGCAGTTGGCAAGCTGCGCACACAATCCCAGTGTTGTACAGCTTCCTTCTTCACCTTTCCGAAGGTGCCGCTCTCTCCGGCTCCCGGAGGCGAAGAAGCGGCTTCTTCGCGCAAAGACGATTGTGCCGCTCACTGTGCACTCCTTAGCGCGGCTTCTGCCGAAAGACGCCCGGGAGCGGCTCTTAGCTCCGGACAGCATCGTACCTTCGTCTTTAGCGTCTCTTCTCGTCTACATCTTAGCAAAAAGCTTTTCCACTATGTCTGGCTCGGAAAAACTGTGCCAGCACAGAAAACATCTCCCATCGTGTTCTAGACGTTGCACGGAGGTCTTCCAAGTGTTTGGCATGAAGAAAAGAATAGTACAAAACAGCTTCCAATCGAATGTTCATGTGATTGGAAAAGTCAGGAGAGTGCAAAGGTACTGTTTTCTAGCAGTTGGCAAGCTGCGCACACAATCCCAGTGTTGTACAGCTTCCTTCTTCACCTTTCCGAAGGTGCCGCTCTCTCCGGCTCCCGGAGGCGAAGAAGCGGCTTCTTCGCGCAAAGACGATTGTGCCGCTCACTGTGCACTCCTTAGCGCGGCTTCTGCCGAAAGACGCCCGGGAGCGGCTCTTAGCTCCGGACAGCATCGTACCTTCGTCTTTAGCGTCTCTTCTCGTCTACATCTTAGCAAAAAGCTTTTCCACTATGTCTGGCTCGGAAAAACTGTGCCAGCACAGAAAACATCTCCCATCGTGTTCTAGACGTTGCACGGAGGTCTTCCAAGTGTTTGGCATGAAGAAAAGAAAAGTTGTCCAAAACAGCTTCCAATCGAATGTTCATGTGATTGGAAAAGTCAGGAGAGTGCAAAGGTACTGTTTTCTAGCAGTTGGCAAGCTGCGCACACAATCCCAGTGTTGTACAGCTTCCTTCTTCACCTTTCCGAAGGTGCCGCTCTCTCCGGCTCCCGGAGGCGAAGAAGCGGCTTCTTCGCGCAAAGACGATTGTGCCGCTCACTGTGCACTCCTTAGCGCGGCTTCTGCCGAAAGACGCCCGGGAGCGGCTCTTAGCTCCGGACAGCATCGTACCTTCGTCTTTAGCGTCTCTTCTCGTCTACATCTTAGCAAAAAGCTTTTCTACTATGTCTGGCTCGGAAAAACTGTGCCAGCACAGAAAACATCTCCCATCTTGTTCTAGACGTTGCACGGAGGTCTTCCAAGTGTTTGGCATGAATAAAAGAATAGTACAAAACAGTTTCCAATCGAATGTTCATGTGATTGGAAAAGTCAGGAGAGTGCAAAGGTACTGTTTTCTAGCAGTTGGCAAGCTGCGCACACAATCCCAGTGTTGTACAGCTTCCTTCTTCACCTTTCCGAAGGTGCCGCTCTCTCCGGCTCCCGGAGGCGAAGAAGCGGCTTCTTCGCGCAAAGACGATTGTGCCGCTCACTGTGCACTCCTTAGCGCGGCTTCTGCCGAAAGACGCCCGGGAGCGGCTCTTAGCTCCGGACAGCATCGTACCTTCGTCTTTAGCGTCTCTTCTCGTCGACATCGTAGCAAAAAGCTTTTCTACTATGTCTGGCGAGGAAAAACTGTGCCAGCACAGAAAACATCTCCCATCGTGTTCTAGACGTTGCACGGAGGTCTTCCAAGTGTTTGGCATGAAGAAAGAAAAGTCCAAAACAGCTTCCAATCGAATGTTCATGTGATTGGAAAAGTCAGGAGAGTGCAAAGGTACTGTTTTCTAGCAGTTGGCAAGCTGCGCACACAATCCCAGTGTTGTACAGCTTCCTTCTTCACCTTTCCGAAGGTGCCGCTCTCTCCGGCTCCCGGAGGCGAAGAAGCGGCTTCTTCGCGCAAAGACGATTGTGCCGCTCACTGTGCACTCCTTAGCGCGGCTTCTGCCGAAAGACGCCCGGGAGCGGCTCTTAGCTCCGGACAGCATCGTACCTTCGTCTTTAGCGTCTCTTCTCGTCTACATCTTAGCAAAAAGCTTTTCCACTATGTCTGGCGAGGAAAAACTGTGCCAGCACAGAAAACATCTCCCATCGTGTTCTAGACGTTGCACGGAGGTCTTCCAAGTGTTTGGCATGAAGAAAAGAAAAGGTGTCCAAAACAGCTTCCAATCGAATGTTCATGTGATTGGAAAAGTCAGGAGAGTGCAAAGGTACTGTTTACTAGCAGTTGGCAAGCTGCGCACACAATCCCAGTGGTGTACAGCTTCCTTCTTCACCTTTCCGAAGGTGCCGCTCTCTCCGGCTCCCGGAGGCGAAGAAGCGGCTTCTTCGCGCAAAGACGATTGTGCCGCTCACTGTGCACTCCTTAGCGCGGCTTCTGCCGAAAGACGCCCGGGAGCGGCTCTTAGCTCCGGACAGCATCGTACCTTCGTCTTTAGCGTCTCTTCTCGTCTACATCTTAGCAAAAAGCTTTTCTACTATGTCTGGCTCGGAAAAACTGTGCCAGCACAGAAAACATCTCCCATCTTGTTCTAGACGTTGCACGGAGGTCTTCCAAGTGTTTGGCATGAATAAAAGAATAGTACAAAACAGCTTCCAATCGAATGTTCATGTGATTGGAAAAGTCAGGAGAGTGCAAAGGTACTGTTTTCTAGCAGTTGGCAAGCTGCGCACACAATCCCAGTGTTGTACAGCTTCCTTCTTCACCTTTCCGAAGGTGCCGCTCTCTCCGGCTCCCGGAGGCGAAGAAGCGGCTTCTTCGCGCAAAGACGATTGTGCCGCTCACTGTGCACTCCTTAGCGCGGCTTCTGCCGAAAGACGCCCGGGAGCGGCTCTTAGCTCCGGACAGCATCGTACCTTCGTCTTTAGCGTCTCTTCTCGTCGACATCTTAGCAAAAAGCTTTTCTACTATGTCTGGCGAGGAAAAACTGTGCCAGCACAGAAAACATCTCCCATCGTGTTCTAGACGTTGCACGGAGGTCTTCCAAGTGTTTGGCATGAAGAAAGAAAAGTCCAAAACAGCTTCCAATCGAATGTTCATGTGATTGGAAAAGTCAGGAGAGTGCAAAGGTACTGTTTTCTAGCAGTTGGCAAGCTGCGCACACAATCCCAGTGTTGTACAGCTTCCTTCTTCACCTTTCCGAAGGTGCCGCTCTCTCCGGCTCCCGGAGGCGAAGAAGCGGCTTCTTCGCGCAAAGACGATTGTGCCGCTCACTGTGCACTCCTTAGCGCGGCTTCTGCCGAAAGACGCCCGGGAGCGGCTCTTAGCTCCGGACAGCATCGTACCTTCGTCTTTAGCGTCTCTTCTCGTCTACATCTTAGCAAAAAGCTTTTCCACTATGTCTGGCGAGGAAAAACTGTGCCAGCACAGAAAACATCTCCCATCGTGTTCTAGACGTTGCACGGAGGTCTTCCAAGTGTTTGGCATGAAGAAAAGAAAAGTTGTCCAAAACAGCTTCCAATCGAATGTTCATGTGATTGGAAAAGTCAGGAGAGTGCAAAGGTACTGTTTACTAGCAGTTGGCAAGCTGCGCACACAATCCCAGTGTTGTACAGCTTCCTTCTTCACCTTTCCGAAGGTGCCGCTCTCTCCGGCTCCCGGAGGCGAAGAAGCGGCTTCTTCGCGCAAAGACGATTGTGCCGCTCACTGTGCACTCCTTAGCGCGGCTTCTGCCAAAAAACGCCCGGGAGCGGCTCTTAGCTCCGGACAGCATCGTACCTTCGTCTTTAGCGTCTCTTCTCGTCTACATCTTAGCAAAAAGCTTTTCCACTATGTCTGGCTCGGAAAAACTGTGCCAGCACAGAAAACATCTCCCATCGTGTTCTAGACGTTGCACGGAGGTCTTCCAAGTGTTTGGCATGAATAAAAGAATAGTACAAAACAGCTTCCAATCGAATGTTCATGTGATTGGAAAAGTCAGGAGAGTGCAAAGGTACTGTTTTCTAGCAGTTGGCAAGCTGCGCACACAATCCCAGTGTTGTACAGCTTCCTTCTTCACCTTTCCGAAGGTGCCGCTCTCTCCGGCTCCCGGAGGCGAAGAAGCGGCTTCTTCGCGCAAAGACGATTGTGCCGCTCACTGTGCACTCCTTAGCGCGGCTTCTGCCGAAAGACGCGCGGGAGCGGCTCTTAGCTCCGGACAGCATCGTACCTTCGTCTTTAGCGTCTCTTCTCGTCTACATCTTAGCAAAAAGCTTTTCTACTATGTCTGGCTCGGAAAAACTGTGCCAGCACAGAAAACATCTCCCATCTTGTTCTAGACGTTGCACGGAGGTCTTCCAAGTGTTTGGCATGTATAAAAGAATAGGACAAAACAGCTTCCAATCGAATGTTCATGTGATTGGAAAAGTCAGGAGAGTGCAAAGGTACTGTTTTCTAGCAGTTGGCAAGCTGCGCACACAATCCCAGTGTTGTACAGCTTCCTTCTTCACCTTTCCGAAGTTGCCGCTCTCTCCGGCTCCCGGAGGCGAAGAAGCGGCTTCTTCGCGCAAACACGATTATGCCGCTCACTGTGCACTCCTTAGCGCGGCTTCTGCCGAAAGACGCCCGGGAGCGGCTCTTAGCTCCGGACAGCATCGTACCTTCGTCTTTAGCGTCTCTTCTCGTCTACATCTTAGCAAAAAGCTTTTCTACTATGTCTGGCGAGGAAAAACTGTGCCAGCACAGAAAACATCTCCCATCGTGTTCTAGACGTTGCACGGAGGTCTTCCAAGTGTTTGGCATGAAGAAAAGAAAAGTTGTCCAAAACAGCTTCCAATCGAATGTTCATGTGATTGGAAAAGTCAGGAGAGTGCAAAGGTACTGTTTTCTAGCAGTTGGCAAGCTGCGCACACAATCCCAGTGTTGTACAGCTTCCTTCTTCACCTTTCCGAAGTTGCCGCTCTCTCCGGCTCCCGGAGGCGAAGAAGCGGCTTCTTCGCGCAAAGACGATTATGCCGCTCACTGTGCACTCCTTAGCGCGGCTTCTGCCGAAAGACGCCCGGGAGCGGCTCTTAGCTCCGGACAGCATCGTACCTTCGTCTTTAGCGTCTCTTCTCGTCTACATCTTAGCAAAAAGCTTTTCTACTATGTCTGGCGAGGAAAAACTGTGCCAGCACAGAAAACATCTCCCATCGTGTTCTAGACGTTGCACGGAGGTCTTCCAAGTGTTTGGCATGAAGAAAAGAAAAGTTGTCCAAAACAGCTTCCAATCGAATGTTCATGTGATTGGAAAAGTCAGGAGAGTGCAAAGGTACTGTTTTCTAGCAGTTGGCAAGCTGCGCACACAATCCCAGTGTTGTACAGCTTCCTTCTTCACCTTTCCGAAGGTGCCGCTCTCTCCGGCTCCCGGAGGCGAAGAAGCGGCTTCTTCGCGCAAAGACGATTGTGCCGCTCACTGTGCACTCCTTAGCACGGCTTCTGCCGAAAGACGCCCGGGAGCGGCTCTTAGCTCCGGACAGCATCGTACCTTCGTCTTTAGCGTCTCTTCTCGTCTACATCTTAGCAAAAAGCTTTTCCACTATGTCTGGCGAGGAAAAACTGTGCCAGCACAGAAAACATCTCCCATCGTGTTCTAGACGTTGCACGGAGGTCTTCCAAGTGTTTGGCATGAAGAAAAGAAAAGGTGTCCAAAACAGCTTCCAATCGAATGTTCATGTGATTGGAAAAGTCAGGAGAGTGCAAAGGTACTGTTTACTAGCAGTTGGCAAGCTGCGCACACAATCCCAGTGGTGTACAGCTTCCTTCTTCACCTTTCCGAAGGTGCCGCTCTCTCCGGCTCCCGGAGGCGAAGAAGCGGCTTCTTCGCGCAAAGACGATTGTGCCGCTCACTGTGCACTCCTTAGCGCGGCTTCTGCCGAAAGACGCCCGGGAGCGGCTCTTAGCTCCGGACAGCATCGTACCTTCGTCTTTAGCGTCTCTTCTCGTCGACATCTTAGCAAAAAGCTTTTCTACTATGTCTGGCGAGGAAAAACTGTGCCAGCACAGAAAACATCTCCCATCGTGTTCTAGACGTTGCACGGAGGTCTTCCAAGTGTTTGGCATGAAGAAAGAAAAGTCCAAAACAGCTTCCAATCGAATGTTCATGTGATTGGAAAAGTCAGGAGAGTGCAAAGGTACTGTTTTCTAGCAGTTGGCAAGCTGCGCACACAATCCCAGTGTTGTACAGCTTCCTTCTTCACCTTTCCGAAGGTGCCGCTCTCTCCGGCTCCCGGAGGCGAAGAAGCGGCTTCTTCGCGCAAAGACGATTGTGCCGCTCACTGTGCACTCCTTAGCGCGGCTTCTGCCGAAAGACGCCCGGGAGCGGCTCTTAGCTCCGGACAGCATCGTACCTTCGTCTTTAGCGTCTCTTCTCGTCTACATCTTAGCAAAAAGCTTTTCCACTATGTCTGGCGAGGAAAAACTGTGCCAGCACAGAAAACATCTCCCATCGTGTTCTAGACGTTGCACGGAGGTCTTCCAAGTGTTTGGCATGAAGAAAAGAAAAGTTGTCCAAAACAGCTTCCAATCGAATGTTCATGTGATTGGAAAAGTCAGGAGAGTGCAAAGGTACTGTTTACTAGCAGTTGGCAAGCTGCGCACACAATCCCAGTGTTGTACAGCTTCCTTCTTCACCTTTCCGAAGGTGCCGCTCTCTCCGGCTCCCGGAGGCGAAGAAGCGGCTTCTTCGCGCAAAGACGATTGTGCCGCTCACTGTGCACTCCTTAGCGCGGCTTCTGCCAAAAGACGCCCGGGAGCGGCTCTTAGCTCCGGACAGCATCGTACCTTCGTCTTTAGCGTCTCTTCTCGTCTACATCTTAGCAAAAAGCTTTTCCACTATGTCTGGCGAGGAAAAACTGTGCCAGCACAGAAAACATCTCCCATCGTGTTCTAGACGTTGCACGGAGGTCTTCCAAGTGTTTGGCATGAATAAAAGAATAGTACAAAACAGCTTCCAATCGAATGTTCATGTGATTGGAAAAGTCAGGAGAGTGCAAAGGTACTGTTTTCTAGCAGTTGGCAAGCTGCGCACACAATCCCAGTGTTGTACAGCTTCCTTCTTCACCTTTCCGAAGGTGCCGCTCTCTCCGGCTCCCGGAGGCGAAGAAGCGGCTTCTTCGCGCAAAGACGATTGTGCCGCTCACTGTGCACTCCTTAGCGCGGCTTCTGCCGAAAGACGCCCGGGAGCGGCTCTTAGCTCCGGACAGCATCGTACCTTCGTCTTTAGCGTCTCTTCTCGTCTACATCTTAGCAAAAAGCTTTTCTACTATGTCTGGCTCGGAAAAACTGTGCCAGCACAGAAAACATCTCCCATCTTGTTCTAGACGTTGCACGGAGGTCTTCCAAGTTTTTGGCATGAAGAAAAGAAAAGTCCAAAACAGCTTCCAATCGAATGTTCATGTGATTGGAAAAGTCAGGAGAGTGCAAAGGTACTGTTTTCTAGCAGTTGGCAAGCTGCGCACACAATCCCAGTGTTGTACAGCTTCCTTCTTCACCTTTCCGAAGGTGCCGCTCTCTCCGGCTCCCGGAGGCGAAGAAGCGGCTTCTTCGCGCAAAGACGATTGTGCCGCTCACTGTGCACTCCTTAGCGCGGCTTCTGCCGAAAGACGCCCGGGAGCGGCTCTTAGCTCCGGACAGCATCGTACCTTCGTCTTTAGCGTCTCTTCTCGTCTACATCTTAGCAAAAAGCTTTTCTACTATGTCTGGCGAGGAAAAACTGTGCCAGCACAGAAAACATCTCCCATCGTGTTCTAGACGTTGCACGGAGGTCTTCCAAGTGTTTGGCATGAAGAAAAGGAAAGTTGTCCAAAACAGCTTCCAATCGAATGTTCATGTGATTGGAAAAGTCAGGAGAGTGCAAAGGTACTGTTTTCTAGCAGTTGGCAAGCTGCGCACACAATCCCAGTGTTGTACAGCTTCCTTCTTCACCTTTCCGAAGGTGCCGCTCTCTCCGGCTCCCGGAGGCGAAGAAGCGGCTTCTTCGCGCAAAGACGATTGTGCCGCTCACTGTGCACTCCTTAGCGCGGCTTCTGCCGAAAGACGCCCGGGAGCGGCTCTTAGCTCCGGAGAGCATCGTACCTTCGTCTTTAGCGTCTCTTCTCGTCTACATCTTAGCAAAAAGCTTTTCCACTATGTCTGGCTCGGAAAAACTGTGCCAGCACAGAAAACATCTCCCATCGTGTTCTAGACGTTGCACGGAGGTCTTCCAAGTGTTTGGCATGAAGAAAAGAAAAGTTGTCCAAAACAGCTTCCAATCGAATGTTCATGTGATTGGAAAAGTCAGGAGAGTGCAAAGGTACTGTTTTCTAGCAGTTGGCAAGCTGCGCACACAATCCCAGTGTTGTACAGCTTCCTTCTTCACCTTTCCGAAGGTGCCGCTCTCTCCGGCTCCCGGAGGCGAAGAAGCGGCTTCTTCGCGCAAAGACGATTGTGCCGCTCACTGTGCACTCCTTAGCGCGGCTTCTGCCAAAAGACGCCCGGGAGCGGCTCTTAGCTCCGGACAGCATCGTACCTTCGTCTTTAGCGTCTCTTCTCGTCTACATCTTAGCAAAAAGCTTTTCCACTATGTCTGGCTCGGAAAAACTGTGCCAGCACAGAAAACATCTCCCATCGTGTTCTAGACGTTGCACGGAGGTCTTCCAAGTGTTTGGCATGAAGAAAAGAAAAGTTGTCCAAAACAGCTTCCAATCGAATGTTCATGTGATTGGAAAAGTCAGGAGAGTGCAAAGGTACTGTTTTCTAGCAGTTGGCAAGCTGCGCACACAATCCCAGTGTTGTACAGCTTCCTTCTTCACCTTTCCGAAGGTGCCGCTCTCTCCGGCTCCCGGAGGCGAAGAAGCGGCTTCTTCGCGCAAAGACGATTGTGCCGCTCACTGTGCACTCCTTAGCGCGGCTTCTGCCGAAAGACGCCCGGGAGCGGCTCTTAGCTCCGGAGAGCATCGTACCTTCGTCTTTAGCGTCTCTTCTCGTCTACATCTTAGCAAAAAGCTTTTCCACTATGTCTGGCTCGGAAAAACTGTGCCAGCACAGAAAACATCTCCCATCGTGTTCTAGACGTTGCACGGAGGTCTTCCAAGTGTTTGGCATGAAGAAAAGAAAAGTTGTCCAAAACAGCTTCCAATCGAATGTTCATGTGATTGGAAAAGTCAGGAGAGTGCAAAGGTACTGTTTTCTAGCAGTTGGCAAGCTGCGCACACAATCCCAGTGTTGTACAGCTTCCTTCTTCACCTTTCCGAAGGTGCCGCTCTCTCCGGCTCCCGGAGGCGAAGAAGCGGCTTCTTCGCGCAAAGACGATTGTGCCGCTCACTGTGCACTCCTTAGCGCGGCTTCTGCCGAAAGACGCCCGGGAGCGGCTCTTAGCTCCGGACAGCATCGTACCTTCGTCTTTAGCGTCTCTTCTCGTCTACATCTTAGCAAAAAGCTTTTCTACTATGTCTGGCTCGGAAAAACTGTGCCAGCACAGAAAACATCTCCCATCGTGTTCTAGACGTTGCACGGAGGTCTTCCAAGTTTTTGGCATGAAGAAAGAAAAGTCCAAAACAGCTTCCAATCGAATGTTCATGTGATTGGAAAAGTCAGGAGAGTGCCAAGGTACTGTTTTCTAGCAGTTGGCAAGCTGCGCACACAATCCCAGTGTTGTACAGCTTCCTTCTTCACCTTTCCGAAGGTGCCGCTCTCTCCGGCTCCCGGAGGCGAAGAAGCGGCTTCTTCGCGCAAAGACGATTGTGCCGCTCACTGTGCACTCCTTAGCGCGGCTTCTGCCGAAAGACGCCCGGGAGCGGCTCTTAGCTCCGGACAGCATCGTACCTTCGTCTTTAGCGTCTCTTCTCGTCTACATCTTAGCAAAAAGCTTTTCTACTATGTCTGGCTCGGAAAAACTGTGCCAGCACAGAAAACATCTCCCATCGTGTTCTAGACGTTGCACGGAGGTCTTCCAAGTGTTTGGCATGAAGAAAAGAATAGTACAAAAGAGCTTCCAATCGAATGTTCATGTGATTGGAAAAGTCAGGAGAGTGCAAAGGTACTGTTTTCTAGCAGTTGGCAAGCTGCGCAGACAATCCCAGTGTTGTACAGCTTCCTTCTTCACCTTTCCGAAGGTGCCGCTCTCTCCGGCTCCCGGAGGCGAAGAAGCGGCTTCTTCGCGCAAAGACGATTGTGCCGCTCACTGTGCACTCCTTAGCGCGGCTTCTGCCGAAAGACGCCCGGGAGCGGCTCTTAGCTCCGGACAGCATCGTACCTTCGTCTTTAGCGTCTCTTCTCGTCTACATCTTAGCAAAAAGCTTTTCTACTATGTCTGGCGAGGAAAAACTGTGCCAGCACAGAAAACATCTCCCATCGTGTTCTAGACGTTGCACGGAGGTCTTCCAAGTGTTTGGCATGAAGAAAGAAAAGTCCAAAACAGCTTCCAATCGAATGTTCATGTGATTGGAAAAGTCAGGAGAGTGCAAAGGTACTGTTTTCTAGCAGTTGGCAAGCTGCGCACACAATCCCAGTGTTGTACAGCTTCCTTCTTCACCTTTCCGAAGGTGCCGCTCTCTCCGGCTCCCGGAGGCGAAGAAGCGGCTTCTTCGCGCAAAGACGATTGTGCCGCTCACTGTGCACTCCTTAGCGCGGCTTCTGCCGAAAGACGCCCGGGAGCGGCTCTTAGCTCCGGACAGCATCGTACCTTCGTCTTTAGCGTCTCTTCTCGTCTACATCTTAGCAAAAAGCTTTTCCACTATGTCTGGCTCGGAAAAACTGTGCCAGCACAGAAAACATCTCCCATCGTGTTCTAGACGTTGCACGGAGGTCTTCCAAGTGTTTGGCATGAAGAAAAGAAAAGTTGTCCAAAACAGCTTCCAATCGAATGTTCATGTGATTGGAAAAGTCAGGAGAGTGCAAAGGTACTGTTTTCTAGCAGTTGGCAAGCTGCGCACACAATCCCAGTGTTGTACAGCTTCCTTCTTCACCTTTCCGAAGGTGCCGCTCTCTCCGGCTCCCGGAGGCGAAGAAGCGGCTTCTTCGCGCAAAGACGATTGTGCCGCTCACTGTGCACTCCTTAGCGCAGCTTCTGCCGAAAGACGCCCGGGAGCGGCTCTTAGCTCCGGACAGCATCGTACCTTCGTCTTTAGCGTCTCTTCTCGTCTACATCTTAGCAAAAAGCTTTTCCACTATGTCTGGCTCGGAAAAACTGTGCCAGCACAGAAAACATCTCCCATCGTGTTCTAGACGTTGCACGGAGGTCTTCCAAGTTTTTGGCATGAAGAAAAGAAAAGTCCAAAACAGCTTCCAATCGAATGTTCATGTGATTGGAAAAGTCAGGAGAGTGCAAAGGTACTGTTTTCTAGCAGTTGGCAAGCTGCGCACACAATCCCAGTGTTGTACAGCTTCCTTCTTCACCTTTCCGAAGGTGCCGCTCTCTCCGGCTCCCGGAGGCGAAGAAGCGGCTTCTTCGCGCAAAGACGATTGTGCCGCTCACTGTGCACTCCTTAGCGCGGCTTCTGCCGAAAGACGCCCGGGAGCGGCTCTTAGCTCCGGACAGCATCGTACCTTCGTCTTTAGCGTCTCTTCTCGTCTACATCTTAGCAAAAAGCTTTTCCACTATGTCTGGCTCGGAAAAACTGTGCCAGCACAGAAAACATCTCCCATCGTGTTCTAGACGTTGCACGGAGGTCTTCCAAGTGTTTGGCATGAAGAAAAGAAAAGTTGTCCAAAACAGCTTCCAATCGAATGTTCATGTGATTGGAAAAGTCAGGAGAGTGCAAAGGTACTGTTTTCTAGCAGTTGGCAAGCTGCGCACACAATCCCAGTGTTGTACAGCTTCCTTCTTCACCTTTCCGAAGGTGCCGCTCTCTCCGGCTCCCGGAGGCGAAGAAGCGGCTTCTTCGCGCAAAGACGATTGTGCCGCTCACTGTGCACTCCTTAGCGCGGCTTCTGCCGAAAGACGCCCGGGAGCGGCTCTTAGCTCCGGACAGCATCGTACCTTCGTCTTTAGCGTCTCTTCTCGTCTACATCTTAGCAAAAAGCTTTTCCACTATGTCTGGCTCGGAAAAACTGTGCCAGCACAGAAAACATCTCCCATCGTGTTCTAGACGTTGCACGGAGGTCTTCCAAGTTTTTGGCATGAAGAAAAGAAAAGTTGTCCAAAACAGCTTCCAATCGAATGTTCATGTGATTGGAAAAGTCAGGAGAGTGCAAAGGTACTGTTTACTAGCAGTTGGCAAGCTGCGCACACAATCCCAGTGTTGTACAGCTTCCTTCTTCACCTTTCCGAAGGTGCCGCTCTCTCCGGCTCCCGGAGGCGAAGAAGCGGCTTCTTCGCGCAAAGACGATTGTGCCGCTCACTGTGCACTCCTTAGCGCGGCTTCTGCCGAAAGACGCCCGGGAGCGGCTCTTAGCTCCGGACAGCATCGTACCTTCGTCTTTAGCGTCTCTTCTCGTCTACATCTTAGCAAAAAGCTTTTCTACTATGTCTGGCGAGGAAAAACTGTGCCAGCACAGAAAATATCTCCCATCGTGTTCTAGACGTGGCACGGAGGTCTTCCAAGTGTTTGGCATGAATAAAAGAATAGTACAAAACAGCTTCCAATCGAATGTTCATGTGATTGGAAAAGTCAGGAGAGTGCAAAGGTACTGTTTTCTAGCAGTTGGCAAGCTGCGCACACAATCCCAGTGTTGTACAGCTTCCTTCTTCACCTTTCCGAAGGTGCCGCTCTCTCCGGCTCCCGGAGGCGAAGAAGCGGCTTCTTCGCGCAAAGACGATTGTGCCGCTCACTGTGCACTCCTTAGCGCGGCTTCTGCCGAAAGACGCCCGGGAGCGGCTCTTAGCTCCGGACAGCATCGTACCTTCGTCTTTAGCGTCTCTTCTCGTCTACATCTTAGCAAAAAGCTTTTCCACTATGTCTGGCTCGGAAAAACTGTGCCAGCACAGAAAACATCTCCCATCGTGTTCCAGACGTTGCACGGAGGTCTTCCAAGTTTTTGGCATGAAGAAAAGAAAAGTCCAAAACAGCTTCCAATCGAATGTTCATGTGATTGGAAAAGTCAGGAGAGTGCAAAGGTACTGTTTTCTAGCAGTTGGCAAGCTGCGCACACAATCCCAGTGTTGTACAGCTTCCTTCTTCACCTTTCCGATGCTGCCGCTCTCTCCGGCTCCCGGAGGCGAAGAAGCGGCTTCTTCGCGCAAAGACGATTGTGCCGCTCACTGTGCACTCCTTAGCGCGGCTTCTGCCGAAAGACGCCCGGGAGCGGCTCTTAGCTCCGGACAGCATCGTACCTTCGTCTTTAGCGTCTCTTCTCGTCTACAACTTAGCAAAAAGCTTTTCTACTATGTCTGGCTCGGAAAAACTGTGCCAGCACAGAAAACATCTCCCATCGTGTTCTAGACGTTGCACGGAGGTCTTCCAAGTGTTTGGCATGAAGAAAAGAAAAGTTGTCCAAAACAGCTTCCAATCGAATGTTCATGTGATTGGAAAAGTCAGGAGAGTGCAAAGGTACTGTTTTCCAGCAGTTGGCAAGCTGCGCACACAATCCCAGTGTTGTACAGCTTCCTTCTTCACCTTTCCGAAGGTGCCGCTCTCTCCGGCTCCCGGAGGCGAAGAAGCGGCTTCTTCGCGCAAAGACGATTGTGCCGCTCACTGTGCACTCCTTAGCGCGGCTTCTGCCGAAAGACGCCCGGGAGCGGCTCTTAGCTCCGGACAGCATCGTACCTTCGTCTTTAGCGTCTCTTCTCGTCTACATCTTAGCAAAAAGCTTTTCCACTATGTCTGGCGAGGAAAAACTGTGCCAGCACAGAAAACATCTCCCATCGTGTTCTAGACGTTGCACGGAGGTCTTCCAAGTGTTTGGCATGAAGAAAAGAAAAGTTGTCCAAAACAGCTTCCAATCGAATGTTCATGTGATTGGAAAAGTCAGGAGAGTGCAAAGGTACTGTTTTCTAGCAGTTGGCAAGCTGCGCACACAATCCCAGTGTTGTACAGCTTCCTTCTTCACCTTTCCGAAGGTGCCGCTCTCTCCGGCTCCCGGAGGCGAAGAAGCGGCTTCTTCGCGCAAAGACGATTGTGCCGCTCACTGTGCACTCCTTAGCGCGGCTTCTGCCGAAAGACGCCCGGGAGCGGCTCTTAGCTCCGGACAGCATCGTACCTTCGTCTTTAGCGTCTCTTCTCGTCTACATCTTAGCAAAAAGCTTTTCCACTATGTCTGGCTCGGAAAAACTGTGCCAGCACAGAAAACATCTCCCATCGTGTTCTAGACGTTGCACGGAGGTCTTCCAAGTGTTTGGCATGAAGAAAAGAAAAGTTGTCCAAAACAGCTTCCAATCGAATGTTCATGTGATTGGAAAAGTCAGGAGAGTGCAAAGGTACTGTTTTCTAGCAGTTGGCAAGCTGCGCACACAATCCCAGTGTTGTACAGCTTCCTTCTTCACCTTTCCGAAGGTGCCGCTCTCTCCGGCTCCCGGAGGCGAAGAAGCGGCTTCTTCGCGCAAAGACGATTGTGCCGCTCACTGTGCACTCCTTAGCGCGGCTTCTGCCGAAAGACGCCCGGGAGCGGCTCTTAGCTCCGGACAGCATCGTACCTTCGTCTTTAGCGTCTCTTCTCGTCTACATCTTAGCAAAAAGCTTTTCTACTATGTCTGGCTCGGAAAAACTGTGCCAGCACAGAAAACATCTCCCATCGTGTTCTAGACGTTGCACGGAGGTCTTCCAAGTTTTTGGCATGAAGAAAGAAAAGTCCAAAACAGCTTCCAATCGAATGTTCATGTGATTGGAAAAGTCAGGAGAGTGCCAAGGTACTGTTTTCTAGCAGTTGGCAAGCTGCGCACACAATCCCAGTGTTGTACAGCTTCCTTCTTCACCTTTCCGAAGGTGCCGCTCTCTCCGGCTCCCGGAGGCGAAGAAGCGGCTTCTTCGCGCAAAGACGATTGTGCCGCTCACTGTGCACTCCTTAGCGCGGCTTCTGCCGAAAGACGCCCGGGAGCGGCTCTTAGCTCCGGACAGCATCGTACCTTCGTCTTTAGCGTCTCTTCTCGTCTACATCTTAGCAAAAAGCTTTTCTACTATGTCTGGCTCGGAAAAACTGTGCCAGCACAGAAAACATCTCCCATCGTGTTCTAGACGTTGCACGGAGGTCTTCCAAGTGTTTGGCATGAAGAAAAGAATAGTACAAAAGAGCTTCCAATCGAATGTTCATGTGATTGGAAAAGTCAGGAGAGTGCAAAGGTACTGTTTTCTAGCAGTTGGCAAGCTGCGCACACAATCCCAGTGTTGTACAGCTTCCTTCTTCACCTTTCCGAAGGTGCCGCTCTCTCCGGCTCCCGGAGGCGAAGAAGCGGCTTCTTCGCGCAAAGACGATTGTGCCGCTCACTGTGCACTCCTTAGCGCGGCTTCTGCCGAAAGACGCCCGGGAGCGGCTCTTAGCTCCGGACAGCATCGTACCTTCGTCTTTAGCGTCTCTTCTCGTCTACATCTTAGCAAAAAGCTTTTCCACTATGTCTGGCTCGGAAAAACTGTGCCAGCACAGAAAACATCTCCCATCGTGTTCTAGACGTTGCACGGAGGTCTTCCAAGTGTTTGGCATGAAGAAAAGAAAAGTTGTCCAAAACAGCTTCCAATCGAATGTTCATGTGATTGGAAAAGTCAGGAGAGTGCAAAGGTACTGTTTTCTAGCAGTTGGCAAGCTGCGCACACAATCCCAGTGTTGTACAGCTTCCTTCTTCACCTTTCCGAAGGTGCCGCTCTCTCCGGCTCCCGGAGGCGAAGAAGCGGCTTCTTCGCGCAAAGACGATTGTGCCGCTCACTGTGCACTCCTTAGCGCGGCTTCTGCCGAAAGACGCCCGGGAGCGGCTCTTAGCTCCGGACAGCATCGTACCTTCGTCTTTAGCGTCTCTTCTCGTCTACATCTTAGCAAAAAGCTTTTCTACTATGTCTGGCTCGGAAAAACTGTGCCAGCACAGAAAACATCTCCCATCGTGTTCTAGACGTTGCACGGAGGTCTTCCAAGTGTTTGGCATGAAGAAAAGAAAAGTCCAAAACAGCTTCCAATCGAATGTTCATGTGATTGGAAAAGTCAGGAGAGTGCAAAGGTACTGTTTTCTAGCAGTTGGCAAGCTGCGCACACAATCCCAGTGTTGTACAGCTTCCTTCTTCACCTTTCCGAAGGTGCCGCTCTCTCCGGCTCCCGGAGGCGAAGAAGCGGCTTCTTCGCGCAAAGACGATTGTGCCGCTCACTGTGCACTCCTTAGCGCGGCTTCTGCCGAAAGACGCCCGGGAGCGGCTCTTAGCTCCGGACAGCATCGTACCTTCGTCTTTAGCGTCTCTTCTCGTCTACATCTTAGCAAAAAGCTTTTCTACTATGTCTGGCGAGGAAAAACTGTGCCAGCACAGAAAACATCTCCCATCGTGTTCTAGACGTTGCACGGAGGTCTTCCAAGTGTTTGGCATGAAGAAAAGAAAAGTTGTCCAAAACAGCTTCCAATCGAATGTTCATGTGATTGGAAAAGTCAGGAGAGTGCAAAGGTACTGTTTTCTAGCAGTTGGCAAGCTGCGCACACAATCCCAGTGTTGTACAGCTTCCTTCTTCACCTTTCCGAAGGTGCCGCTCTCTCCGGCTCCCGGAGGCGAAGAAGCGGCTTCTTCGCGCAAAGACGATTGTGCCGCTCACTGTGCACTCCTTAGCGCGGCTTCTGCCGAAAGACGCCCGGGAGCGGCTCTTAGCTCCGGACAGCATCGTACCTTCGTCTTTAGCGTCTCTTCTCGTCTACATCTTAGCAAAAAGCTTTTCCACTATGTCTGGCGAGGAAAAACTGTGCCAGCACAGAAAACATCTCCCATCGTGTTCTAGACGTTGCACGGAGGTCTTCCAAGTGTTTGGCATGAAGAAAAGAAAAGTTGTCCAAAACAGCTTCCAATCGAATGTTCATGTGATTGGAAAAGTCAGGAGAGTGCAAAGGTACTGTTTTCTAGCAGTTGGCAAGCTGCGCACACAATCCCAGTGTTGTACAGCTTCCTTCTTCACCTTTCCGAAGGTGCCGCTCTCTCCGGCTCCCGGAGGCGAAGAAGCGGCTTCTTCGCGCAAAGACGATTGTGCCGCTCACTGTGCACTCCTTAGCGCGGCTTCTGCCGAAAGACGCCCGGGAGCGGCTCTTAGCTCCGGACAGCATCGTACCTTCGTCTTTAGCGTCTCTTCTCGTCTACATCTTAGCAAAAAGCTTTTCCACTATGTCTGGCGAGGAAAAACTGTGCCAGCACAGAAAACATCTCCCATCGTGTTCTAGACGTTGCACGGAGGTCTTCCAAGTGTTTGGCATGAAGAAAAGAAAAGTTGTCCAAAACAGCTTCCAATCGAATGTTCATGTGATTGGAAAAGTCAGGAGAGTGCAAAGGTACTGTTTACTAGCAGTTGGCAAGCTGCGCACACAATCCCAGTGTTGTACAGCTTCCTTCTTCACCTTTCCGAAGGTGCCGCTCTCTCCGGCTCCCGGAGGCGAAGAAGCGGCTTCTTCGCGCAAAGACGATTGTGCCGCTCACTGTGCACTCCTTAGCGCGGCTTCTGCCGAAAGACGCCCGGGAGCGGCTCTTAGCTCCGGACAGCATCGTACCTTCGTCTTTAGCGTCTCTTCTCGTCTACATCTTAGCAAAAAGCTTTTCTACTATGTCTGGCGAGGAAAAACTGTGCCAGCACAGAAAACATCTCCCATCGTGTTCTAGACGTTGCACGGAGGTCTTCCAAGTGTTTGGCATGAATAAAAGAATAGTACAAAACAGCTTCCAATCGAATGTTCATGTGATTGGAAAAGTCAGGAGAGTGCAAAGGTACTGTTTTCTAGCAGTTGGCAAGCTGCGCACACAATCCCAGTGTTGTACAGCTTCCTTCTTCACCTTTCCGAAGGTGCCGCTCTCTCCGGCTCCCGGAGGCGAAGAAGCGGCTTCTTCGCGCAAAGATGATTGTGCCGCTCACTGTGCACTCCTTAGCGCGGCTTCTGCCGAAAGACGCCCGGGAGCGGCTCTTAGCTCCGGACAGCATCGTACCTTCGTCTTTAGCGTCTCTTCTCGTCTACATCTTAGCAAAAAGCTTTTCCACTATGTCTGGCTCGGAAAAACTGTGCCAGCACAGAAAACATCTCCCATCGTGTTCTAGACGTTGCACGGAGGTCTTCCAAGTTTTTGGCATGAAGAAAAGAAAAGTCCAAAACAGCTTCCAATCGAATGTTCATGTGATTGGAAAAGTCAGGAGAGTGCAAAGGTACTGTTTTCTAGCAGTTGGCAAGCTGCGCACACAATCCCAGTGTTGTACAGCTTCCTTCTTCACCTTTCCGAAGGTGCCGCTCTCTCCGGCTCCCGGAGGCGAAGAAGCGGCTTCTTCGCGCAAAGACGATTGTGCCGCTCACTGTGCACTCCTTAGCGCGGCTTCTGCCGAAAGACGCCCGGGAGCGGCTCTTAGCTCCGGACAGCATCGTACCTTCGTCTTTAGCGTCTCTTCTCGTCTACATCTTAGCAAAAAGCTTTTCTACTATGTCTGGCTCGGAAAAACTGTGCCAGCACAGAAAACATCTCCCATCGTGTTCTAGACGTTGCACGGAGGTCTTCCAAGTGTTTGGCATGAAGAAAAGAAAAGTTGTCCAAAACAGCTTCCAATCGAATGTTCATGTGATTGGAAAAGTCAGGAGAGTGCAAAGGTACTGTTTTCTAGCAGTTGGCAAGCTGCGCACACAATCCCAGTGTTGTACAGCTTCCTTCTTCACCTTTCCGAAGGTGCCGCTCTCTCCGGCTCCCGGAGGCGAAGAAGCGGCTTCTTCGCGCAAAGACGATTGTGCCGCTCACTGTGCACTCCTTAGCGCGGCTTCTGCCGAAAGACGCCCGGGAGCGGCTCTTAGCTCCGGACAGCATCGTACCTTCGTCTTTAGCGTCTCTTCTCGTCTACATCTTAGCAAAAAGCTTTTCCACTATGTCTGGCTCGGAAAAACTGTGCCAGCACAGAAAACATCTCCCATCGTGTTCTAGACGTTGCACGGAGGTCTTCCAAGTGTTTGGCATGAAGAAAAGAAAAGTTGTCCAAAACAGCTTCCAATCGAATGTTCATGTGATTGGAAAAGTCAGGAGAGTGCAAAGGTACTGTTTTCTAGCAGTTGGCAAGCTGCGCACACAATCCCAGTGTTGTACAGCTTCCTTCTTCACCTTTCCGAAGGTGCCGCTCTCTCCGGCTCCCGGAGGCGAAGAAGCGGCTTCTTCGCGCAAAGACGATTGTGCCGCTCACTGTGCACTCCTTAGCGCGGCTTCTGCCGAAAGACGCCCGGGAGCGGCTCTTAGCTCCGGACAGCATCGTACCTTCGTCTTTAGCGTCTCTTCTCGTCTACATCTTAGCAAAAAGCTTTTCCACTATGTCTGGCGAGGAAAAACTGTGCCAGCACAGAAAACATCTCCCATCGTGTTCTAGACGTTGCACGGAGGTGTGCCGAGTGTTTGGCATGAAGAAAAGAAAAGTTGTCCAAAACAGCTTCCAATCGAATGTTCATGTGATTGGAAAAGTCAGGAGAGTGCAAAGGTACTGTTTTCTAGCAGTTGGCAAGCTGCGCACACAATCCCAGTGTTGTACAGCTTCCTTCTTCACCTTTCCGAAGGTGCCGCTCTCTCCGGCTCCCGGAGGCGAAGAAGCGGCTTCTTCGCGCAAAGACGATTGTGCCGCTCACTGTGCACTCCTTAGCGCGGCTTCTGCCGAAAGACGCCCGGGAGCGGCTCTTAGCTCCGGACAGCATCGTACCTTCGTCTTTAGCGTCTCTTCTCGTCTACATCTTAGCAAAAAGCTTTTCCACTATGTCTGGCTCGGAAAAACTGTGCCAGCACAGAAAACATCTCCCATCGTGTTCTAGACGTTGCACGGAGGTCTTCCAAGTGTTTGGCATGAAGAAAAGAAAAGTTGTCCAAAACAGCTTCCAATCGAATGTTCATGTGATTGGAAAAGTCAGGAGAGTGCAAAGGTACTGTTTTCTAGCAGTTGGCAAGCTGCGCACACAATCCCAGTGTTGTACAGCTTCCTTCTTCACCTTTCCGAAGGTGCCGCTCTCTCCGGCTCCCGGAGGCGAAGAAGCGGCTTCTTCGCGCAAAGACGATTGTGCCGCTCACTGTGCACTCCTTAGCGCGGCTTCTGCCGAAAGACGCCCGGGAGCGGCTCTTAGCTCCGGACAGCATCGTACCTTCGTCTTTAGCGTCTCTTCTCGTCTACATCTTAGCAAAAAGCTTTTCTACTATGTCTGGCGAGGAAAAACTGTGCCAGCACAGAAAACATCTCCCATCGTGTTCTAGACGTTGCACGGAGGTCTTCCAAGTGTTTGGCATGAAGAAAAGAAAAGTTGTCCAAAACAGCTTCCAATCGAATGTTCATGTGATTGGAAAAGTCAGGAGAGTGCAAAGGTACTGTTTTCTAGCAGTTGGCAAGCTGCGCACATAATCCCAGTGTTGTACAGCTTCCTTCTTCACCTTTCCGAAGGTGCCGCTCTCTCCGGCTCCCGGAGGCGAAGAAGCGGCTTCTTCGCGCAAAGACGATTGTGCCGCTCACTGTGCACTCCTTAGCGCGGCTTCTGCCGAAAGACGCCCGGGAGCGGCTCTTAGCTCCGGACAGCATCGTACCTTCGTCTTTAGCGTCTCTTCTCGTCTACATCTTAGCAAAAAGCTTTTCCACTATGTCTGGCTCGGAAAAACTGTGCCAGCACAGAAAACATCTCCCATCGTGTTCTAGACGTTGCACGGAGGTCTTCCAAGTGTTTGGCATGAAGAAAAGAAAAGTTGTCCAAAACAGCTTCCAATCGAATGTTCATGTGATTGGAAAAGTCAGGAGAGTGCAAAGGTACTGTTTTCTAGCAGTTGGCAAGCTGCGCACACAATCCCAGTGTTGTACAGCTTCCTTCTTCACCTTTCCGAAGGTGCCGCTCTCTCCGGCTCCCGGAGGCGAAGAAGCGGCTTCTTCGCGCAAAGACGATTGTGCCGCTCACTGTGCACTCCTTAGCGCGGCTTCTGCCGAAAGACGCCCGGGAGCGGCTCTTAGCTCCGGACAGCATCGTACCTTCGTCTTTAGCGTCTCTTCTCGTCTACATCTTAGCAAAAAGCTTTTCCACTATGTCTGGCTCGGAAAAACTGTGCCAGCACAGAAAACATCTCCCATCGTGTTCTAGACGTTGCACGGAGGTCTTCCAAGTGTTTGGCATGAAGAAAACAAAAGGTGTCCAAAACAGCTTCCAATCGAATGTTCATGTGATTGGAAAAGTCAGGAGAGTGCAAAGGTACTGTTTTCTAGCAGTTGGCAAGCTGCGCACACAATCCCAGTGTTGTACAGCTTCCTTCTTCACCTTTCCGATGCTGCCGCTCTCTCCGGCTCCCGGAGGCGAAGAAGCGGCTTCTTCGCGCAAAGACGATTGTGCCGCTCACTGTGCACTCCTTAGCGCGGCTTCTGCCGAAAGACGCCCGGGAGCGGCTCTTAGCTCCGGACAGCATCGTACCTTCGTCTTTAGCGTCTCTTCTCGTCTACATCTTAGCAAAAAGCTTTTCCACTATGTCTGGCTCGGAAAAACTGTGCCAGCACAGAAAACATCTCCCATCGTGTTCTAGACGTTGCACGGAGGTCTTCCAAGTGTTTGGCATGAAGAAAAGAAAAGTTGTCCAAAACAGCTTCCAATCGAATGTTCATGTGATTGGAAAAGTCAGGAGAGTGCAAAGGTACTGTTTTCTAGCAGTTGGCAAGCTGCGCACACAATCCCAGTGTTGTACAGCTTCCTTCTTCACCTTTCCGAAGGTGCCGCTCTCTCCGGCTCCCGGAGGCGAAGAAGCGGCTTCTTCGCGCAAAGACGATTGTGCCGCTCACTGTGCACTCCTTAGCGCGGCTTCTGCCGAAAGACGCCCGGGAGCGGCTCTTAGCTCCGGACAGCATCGTACCTTCGTCTTTAGCGTCTCTTCTCGTCTACATCTTAGCAAAAAGCTTTTCTACTATGTCTGGCTCGGAAAAACTGTGCCAGCACAGAAAACATCTCCCATCGTGTTCTAGACGTTGCACGGAGGTCTTCCAAGTTTTTGGCATGAAGAAAAGAAAAGTTGTCCAAAACAGCTTCCAATCGAATGTTCATGTGATTGGAAAAGTCAGGAGAGTGCAAAGGTACTGTTTTCTAGCAGTTGGCAAGCTGCGCACACAATCCCAGTGTTGTACAGCTTCCTTCTTCACCTTTCCGAAGGTGCCGCTCTCTCCGGCTCCCGGAGGCGAAGAAGCGGCTTCTTCGCGCAAAGACGATTGTGCCGCTCACTGTGCACTCCTTAGCGCGGCTTCTGCCGAAAGACGCCCGGGAGCGGCTCTTAGCTCCGGACAGCATCGTACCTTCGTCTTTAGCGTCTCTTCTCGTCTACATCTTAGCAAAAAGCTTTTCTACTATGTCTGGCTCGGAAAAACTGTGCCAGCACAGAAAACATCTCCCATCGTGTTCTAGACGTTGCACGGAGGTCTTCCAAGTGTTTGGCATGAAGAAAAGAAAAGTTGTCCAAAACAGCTTCCAATCGAATGTTCATGTGATTGGAAAAGTCAGGAGAGTGCCAAGGTACTGTTTTCTAGCAGTTGGCAAGCTGCGCACACAATCCCAGTGTTGTACAGCTTCCTTCTTCACCTTTCCGAAGGTGCCGCTCTCTCCGGCTCCCGGAGGCGAAGAAGCGGCTTCTTCGCGCAAAGACGATTGTGCCGCTCACTGTGCACTCCTTAGTGCGGCTTCTGCCGAAAGACGCCCGGGAGCGGCTCTTAGCTCCGGACAGCATCGTACCTTCGTCTTTAGCGTCTCTTCTCGTCTACATCTTAGCAAAAAGCTTTTCTACTATGTCTGGCTCGGAAAAACTGTGCCAGCACAGAAAACATCTCCCATCGTGTTCTAGACGTTGCACGGAGGTCTTCCAAGTGTTTGGCATGAAGAAAAGAAAAGTTGTCCAAAACAGCTTCCAATCGAATGTTCATGTGATTGGAAAAGTCAGGAGAGTGCAAAGGTACTGTTTTCTAGCAGTTGGCAAGCTGCGCACACAATCCCAGTGTTGTACAGCTTCCTTCTTCACCTTTCCGAAGGTGCCGCTCTCTCCGGCTCCCGGAGGCGAAGAAGCGGCTTCTTCGCGCAAAGACGATTGTGCCGCTCACTGTGCACTCCTTAGCGCGGCTTCTGCCGAAAGACGCCCGGGAGCGGCTCTTAGCTCCGGACAGCATCGTACCTTCGTCTTTAGCGTCTCTTCTCGTCTACATCTTAGCAAAAAGCTTTTCCACTATGTCTGGCTCGGAAAAACTGTGCCAGCACAGAAAACATCTCCCATCGTGTTCTAGACGTTGCACGGAGGTCTTCCAAGTGTTTGGCATGAATAAAAGAATAGTACAAAACAGCTTCCAATCGAATGTTCATGTGATTGGAAAAGTCAGGAGAGTGCAAAGGTACTGTTTTCTAGCAGTTGGCAAGCTGCGCACACAATCCCAGTGTTGTACAGCTTCCTTCTTCACCTTTCCGAAGGTGCCGCTCTCTCCGGCTCCCGGAGGCGAAGAAGCGGCTTCTTCGCGCAAAGACGATTGTGCCGCTCACTGTGCACTCCTTAGCGCGGCTTCTGCCGAAAGACGCCCGGGAGCGGCTCTTAGCTCCGGACAGCATCGTACCTTCGTCTTTAGCGTCTCTTCTCGTCTACATCTTAGCAAAAGCTTTTCTACTATGTCTGGCGAGGAAAAACTGTGCCAGCACAGAAAACATCTCCCATCGTGTTCTAGACGTTGCACGGAGGTCTTCCAAGTGTTTGGCATGAAGAAAAGAAAAGTTGTCCAAAACAGCTTCCAATCGAATGTTCATGTGATTGGAAAAGTCAGGAGAGTGCAAAGGTACTGTTTTCTAGCAGTTGGCAAGCTGCGCACACAATCCCAGTGTTGTACAGCTTCCTTCTTCACCTTTCCGAAGGTGCCGCTCTCTCCGGCTCCCGGAGGCGAAGAAGCGGCTTCTTCGCGCAAAGACGATTGTGCCGCTCACTGTGCACTCCTTAGCGCGGCTTCTGCCGAAAGACGCCCGGGAGCGGCTCTTAGCTCCGGACAGCATCGTACCTTCGTCTTTAGCGTCTCTTCTCGTCTACATCTTAGCAAAAAGCTTTTCCACTATGTCTGGCTCGGAAAAACTGTGCCAGCACAGAAAACATCTCCCATCGTGTTCTAGACGTTGCACGGAGGTCTTCCAAGTGTTTGGCATGAAGAAAAGAAAAGTTGTCCAAAACAGCTTCCAATCGAATGTTCATGTGATTGGAAAAGTCAGGAGAGTGCAAAGGTACTGTTTTCTAGCAGTTGGCAAGCTGCGCACACAATCCCAGTGGTGTACAGCTTCCTTCTTCACCTTTCCGAAGGTGCCGCTCTCTCCGGCTCCCGGAGGCGAAGAAGCGGCTTCTTCGCGCAAAGACGATTGTGCCGCTCACTGTGCACTCCTTAGCGCGGCTTCTGCCGAAAGACGCCCGGGAGCGGCTCTTAGCTCCGGACAGCATCGTACCTTCGTCTTTAGCGTCTCTTCTCGTCTACATCTTAGCAAAAAGCTTTTCTACTATGTCTGGCTCGGAAAAACTGTGCCAGCACAGAAAACATCTCCCATCGTGTTCTAGACGTTGCACGGAGGTCTTCCAAGTGTTTGGCATGAAGAAAAGAAAAGTTGTCCAAAACAGCTTCCAATCGAATGTTCATGTGATTGGAAAAGTCAGGAGAGTGCAAAGGTACTGTTTTCTAGCAGTTGGCAAGCTGCGCACACAATCCCAGTGTTGTACAGCTTCCTTCTTCACCTTTCCGAAGGTGCCGCTCTCTCCGGCTCCCGGAGGCGAAGAAGCGGCTTCTTCGCGCAAAGACGATTGTGCCGCTCACTGTGCACTCCTTAGCGCGGCTTCTGCCGAAAGACGCCCGGGAGCGGCTCTTAGCTCCGGACAGCATCGTACCTTCGTCTTTAGCGTCTCTTCTCGTCTACATCTTAGCAAAAAGCTTTTCTACTATGTCTGGCGAGGAAAAACTGTGCCAGCACAGAAAACATCTCCCATCGTGTTCTAGACGTTGCACGGAGGTCTTCCAAGTTTTTGGCATGAAGAAAAGAAAAGTTGTCCAAAACAGCTTCCAATCGAATGTTCATGTGATTGGAAAAGTCAGGAGAGTGCAAAGGTACTGTTTTCTAGCAGTTGGCAAGCTGCGCACACAATCCCAGTGTTGTACAGCTTCCTTCTTCACCTTTCCGAAGGTGCCGCTCTCTCCGGCTCCCGGAGGCGAAGAAGCGGCTTCTTCGCGCAAAGACGATTGTGCCGCTCACTGTGCACTCCTTAGCGCGGCTTCTGCCGAAAGACGCCCGGGAGCGGCTCTTAGCTCCGGACAGCATCGTACCTTCGTCTTTAGCGTCTCTTCTCGTCTACATCTTAGCAAAAAGCTTTTCCACTATGTCTGGCGAGGAAAAACTGTGCCAGCACAGAAAACATCTCCCATCGTGTTCTAGACGTTGCACGGAGGTCTTCCAAGTGTTTGGCATGAAGAAAAGAAAAGTTGTCCAAAACAGCTTCCAATCGAATGTTCATGTGATTGGAAAAGTCAGGAGAGTGCAAAGGTACTGTTTTCTAGCAGTTGGCAAGCTGCGCACACAATCCCAGTGTTGTACAGCTTCCTTCTTCACCTTTCCGAAGGTGCCGCTCTCTCCGGCTCCCGGAGGCGAAGAAGCGGCTTCTTCGCGCAAAGACGATTGTGCCGCTCACTGTGCACTCCTTAGCGCGGCTTCTGCCGAAAGACGCCCGGGAGCGGCTCTTAGCTCCGGACAGCATCGTACCTTCGTCTTTAGCGTCTCTTCTCGTCTACATCTTAGCAAAAAGCTTTTCTACTATGTCTGGCTCGGAAAAACTGTGCCAGCACAGAAAACATCTCCCATCGTGTTCTAGACGTTGCACGGAGGTCTTCCAAGTGTTTGGCATGAAGAAAAGAAAAGTTGTCCAAAACAGCTTCCAATCGAATGTTCATGTGATTGGAAAAGTCAGGAGAGTGCCAAGGTACTGTTTTCTAGCAGTTGGCAAGCTGCGCACACAATCCCAGTGTTGTACAGCTTCCTTCTTCACCTTTCCGAAGGTGCCGCTCTCTCCGGCTCCCGGAGGCGAAGAAGCGGCTTCTTCGCGCAAAGACGATTGTGCCGCTCACTGTGCACTCCTTAGTGCGGCTTCTGCCGAAAGACGCCCGGGAGCGGCTCTTAGCTCCGGACAGCATCGTACCTTCGTCTTTAGCGTCTCTTCTCGTCTACATCTTAGCAAAAAGCTTTTCTACTATGTCTGGCTCGGAAAAACTGTGCCAGCACAGAAAACATCTCCCATCGTGTTCTAGACGTTGCACGGAGGTCTTCCAAGTGTTTGGCATGAAGAAAAGGAAAGTTGTCCAAAACAGCTTCCAATCGAATGTTCATGTGATTGGAAAAGTCAGGAGAGTGCAAAGGTACTGTTTTCTAGCAGTTGGCAAGCTGCGCACACAATCCCAGTGTTGTACAGCTTCCTTCTTCACCTTTCCGAAGGTGCCGCTCTCTCCGGCTCCCGGAGGCGAAGAAGCGGCTTCTTCGCGCAAAGACGATTGTGCCGCTCACTGTGCACTCCTTAGCGCGGCTTCTGCCGAAAGACGCCCGGGAGCGGCTCTTAGCTCCGGACAGCATCGTACCTTCGTCTTTAGCGTCTCTTCTCGTCTACATCTTAGCAAAAAGCTTTTCCACTATGTCTGGCGAGGAAAAACTGTGCCAGCACAGAAAACATCTCCCATCGTGTTCTAGACGTTGCACGGAGGTCTTCCAAGTGTTTGGCATGAATAAAAGAATAGTACAAAACAGCTTCCAATCGAATGTTCATGTGATTGGAAAAGTCAGGAGAGTGCAAAGGTACTGTTTTCTAGCAGTTGGCAAGCTGCGCACACAATCCCAGTGTTGTACAGCTTCCTTCTTCACCTTTCCGAAGGTGCCGCTCTCTCCGGCTCCCGGAGGCGAAGAAGCGGCTTCTTCGCGCAAAGACGATTGTGCCGCTCACTGTGCACTCCTTAGCGCGGCTTCTGCCGAAAGACGCCCGGGAGCGGCTCTTAGCTCCGGACAGCATCGTACCTTCGTCTTTAGCGTCTCTTCTCGTCTACATCTTAGCAAAAAGCTTTTCTACTATGTCTGGCGAGGAAAAACTGTGCCAGCACAGAAAACATCTCCCATCGTGTTCTAGACGTTGCACGGAGGTCTTCCAAGTGTTTGGCATGAAGAAAAGAAAAGTTGTCCAAAACAGCTTCCAATCGAATGTTCATGTGATTGGAAAAGTCAGGAGAGTGCAAAGGTACTGTTTTCTAGCAGTTGGCAAGCTGCGCACACAATCCCAGTGTTGTACAGCTTCCTTCTTCACCTTTCCGAAGGTGCCGCTCTCTCCGGCTCCCGGAGGCGAAGAAGCGGCTTCTTCGCGCAAAGACGATTGTGCCGCTCACTGTGCACTCCTTAGCGCGGCTTCTGCCGAAAGACGCCCGGGAGCGGCTCTTAGCTCCGGACAGCATCGTACCTTCGTCTTTAGCGTCTCTTCTCGTCTACATCTTAGCAAAAAGCTTTTCCACTATGTCTGGCTCGGAAAAACTGTGCCAGCACAGAAAACATCTCCCATCGTGTTCTAGACGTTGCACGGAGGTCTTCCAAGTGTTTGGCATGAAGAAAAGAAAAGTTGTCCAAAACAGCTTCCAATCGAATGTTCATGTGATTGGAAAAGTCAGGAGAGTGCAAAGGTACTGTTTTCTAGCAGTTGGCAAGCTGCGCACACAATCCCAGTGTTGTACAGCTTCCTTCTTCACCTTTCCGAAGGTGCCGCTCTCTCCGGCTCCCGGAGGCGAAGAAGCGGCTTCTTCGCGCAAAGACGATTGTGCCGCTCACTGTGCACTCCTTAGCCCGGCTTCTGCCGAAAGACGCCCGGGAGCGGCTCTTAGCTCCGGACAGCATCGTACCTTCGTCTTTAGCGTCTCTTCTCGTCTACATCTTAGCAAAAAGCTTTTCTACTATGTCTGGCGAGGAAAAACTGTGCCAGCACAGAAAACATCTCCCATCGTGTTCTAGACGTTGCACGGAGGTCTTCCAAGTGTTTGGCATGAAGAAAAGAAAAGTTGTCCAAAACAGCTTCCAATCGAATGTTCATGTGATTGGAAAAGTCAGGAGAGTGCAAAGGTACTGTTTTCTAGCAGTTGGCAAGCTGCGCACACAATCCCAGTGTTGTACAGCTTCCTTCTTCACCTTTCCGAAGGTGCCGCTCTCTCCGGCTCCCGGAGGCGAAGAAGCGGCTTCTTCGCGCAAAGACGATTGTGCCGCTCACTGTGCACTCCTTAGCGCGGCTTCTGCCGAAAGACGCCCGGGAGCGGCTCTTAGCTCCGGACAGCATCGTACCTTCGTCTTTAGCGTCTCTTCTCGTCTACATCTTAGCAAAAAGCTTTTCTACTATGTCTGGCTTGGAAAAACTGTGCCAGCACAGAAAACATCTCCCATCGTGTTCTAGACGTTGCACGGAGGTCTTCCAAGTGTTTGGCATGAAGAAAAGAAAAGTTGTCCAAAACAGCTTCCAATCGAATGTTCATGTGATTGGAAAAGTCAGGAGAGTGCAAAGGTACTGTTTTCTAGCAGTTGGCAAGCTGCGCACATAATCCCAGTGTTGTACAGCTTCCTTCTTCACCTTTCCGAAGGTGCCGCTCTCTCCGGCTCCCGGAGGCGAAGAAGCGGCTTCTTCGCGCAAAGACGATTGTGCCGCTCACTGTGCACTCCTTAGCGCGGCTTCTGCCGAAAGACGCCCGGGAGCGGCTCTTAGCTCCGGACAGCATCGTACCTTCGTCTTTAGCGTCTCTTCTCGTCTACATCTTAGCAAAAAGCTTTTCCACTATGTCTGGCTCGGAAAAACTGTGCCAGCACAGAAAACATCTCCCATCGTGTTCTAGACGTTGCACGGAGGTCTTCCAAGTGTTTGGCATGAAGAAAAGAAAAGTTGTCCAAAACAGCTTCCAATCGAATGTTCATGTGATTGGAAAAGTCAGGAGAGTGCAAAGGTACTGTTTTCTAGCAGTTGGCAAGCTGCGCACACAATCCCAGTGTTGTACAGCTTCCTTCTTCACCTTTCCGATGCTGCCGCTCTCTCCGGCTCCCGGAGGCGAAGAAGCGGCTTCTTCGCGCAAAGACGATTGTGCTGCTCACTGTGCACTCCTTAGCGCGGCTTCTGCCGAAAGACGCCCGGGAGCGGCTCTTAGCTCCGGACAGCATCGTACCTTCGTCTTTAGCGTCTCTTCTCGTCTACATCTTAGCAAAAAGCTTTTCCACTATGTCTGGCGAGGAAAAACTGTGCCAGCACAGAAAACATCTCCCATCGTGTTCTAGACGTTGCACGGAGGTCTTCCAAGTGTTTGGCATGAAGAAAAGAAAAGGTGTCCAAAACAGCTTCCAATCGAATGTTCATGTGATTGGAAAAGTCAGGAGAGTGCAAAGGTACTGTTTTCTAGCAGTTGGCAAGCTGCGCACACAATCCCAGTGTTGTACAGCTTCCTTCTTCACCTTTCTGAAGGTGCCGCTCTCTCCGGCTCCCGGAGGCGAAGAAGCGGCTTCTTCGCGCAAAGACGATTGTGCCGCTCACTGTGCACTCCTTAGCGCGGCTTCTGCCGAAAGACGCCCGGGAGCGGCTCTTAGCTCCGGACAGCATCGTACCTTCGTCTTTAGCGTCTCTTCTCGTCTACATCTTAGCAAAAAGCTTTTCCACTATGTCTGGCTCGGAAAAACTGTGCCAGCACAGAAAACATCTCCCATCGTGTTCTAGACGTTGCACGGAGGTCTTCCAAGTGTTTGGCATGAAGAAAAGAAAAGTTGTCCAAAACAGCTTCCAATCGAATGTTCATGTGATTGGAAAAGTCAGGAGAGTGCAAAGGTACTGTTTTCTAGAAGTTGGCAAGCTGCGCACACAATCCCAGTGTTGTACAGCTTCCTTCTTCACCTTTCCGAAGGTGCCGCTCTCTCCGGCTCCCGGAGGCGAAGAAGCGGCTTCTTCGCGCAAAGACGATTGTGCCGCTCACTGTGCACTCCTTAGCGCGGCTTCTGCCGAAAGACGCCCGGGAGCGGCTCTTAGCTCCGGACAGCATCGTACCTTCGTCTTTAGCGTCTCTTCTCGTCTACATCTTAGCAAAAAGCTTTTCCACTATGTCTGGCTCGGAAAAACTGTGCCAGCACAGAAAACATCTCCCATCGTGTTCTAGACGTTGCACGGAGGTCTTCCAAGTGTTTGGCATGAAGAAAAGAAAAGTTGTCCAAAACAGCTTCCAATCGAATGTTCATGTGATTGGAAAAGTCAGGAGAGTGCAAAGGTACTGTTTTCTAGCAGTTGGCAAGCTGCGCACACAATCCCAGTGTTGTACAGCTTCCTTCTTCACCTTTCCGAAGGTGCCGCTCTCTCCGGCTCCCAGAGGCGAAGAAGCGGCTTCTTCGCGCAAAGACGATTGTGCCGCTCACTGTGCACTCCTTAGCGCGGCTTCTGCCGAAAGACGCCCGGGAGCGGCTCTTAGCTCCGGACAGCATCGTACCTTCGTCTTTAGCGTCTCTTCTCGTCTACATCTTAGCAAAAAGCTTTTCTACTATGTCTGGCGAGGAAAAACTGTGCCAGCACAGAAAACATCTCCCATCGTGTTCTAGACGTTGCACGGAGGTCTTCCAAGTGTTTGGCATGAAGAAAAGAAAAGGTGTCCAAAACAGCTTCCAATCGAATGTTCATGTGATTGGAAAAGTCAGGAGAGTGCAAAGGTACTGTTTTCTAGCAGTTGGCAAGCTGCGCACACAATCCCAGTGTTGTACAGCTTCCTTCTTCACCTTTCCGAAGGTGCCGCTCTCTCCGGCTCCCGGAGGCGAAGAAGCGGCTTCTTCGCGCAAAGACGATTGTGCCGCTCACTGTGCACTCCTTAGCGCGGCTTCTGCCGAAAGACGCCCGGGAGCGGCTCTTAGCTCCGGACAGCATCGTACCTTCGTCTTTAGCGTCTCTTCTCGTCTACATCTTAGCAAAAAGCTTTTCCACTATGTCTGGCGAGGAAAAACTGTGCCAGCACAGAAAACATCTCCCATCGTGTTCTAGACGTTGCACGGAGGTCTTCCAAGTGTTTGGCATGAATAAAAGAATAGTACAAAACAGCTTCCAATCGAATGTTCATGTGATTGGAAAAGTCAGGAGAGTGCAAAGGTACTGTTTTCTAGCAGTTGGCAAGCTGCGCACACAATCCCAGTGTTGTACAGCTTCCTTCTTCACCTTTCCGAAGGTGCCGCTCTCTCCGGCTCCCGGAGGCGAAGAAGCGGCTTCTTCGCGCAAAGACGATTGTGCCGCTCACTGTGCACTCCTTAGCGCGGCTTCTGCCGAAAGACGCCCGGGAGCGGCTCTTAGCTCCGGACAGCATCGTACCTTCGTCTTTAGCGTCTCTTCTCGTCTACATCTTAGCAAAAAGCTTTTCTACTATGTCTGGCGAGGAAAAACTGTGCCAGCACAGAAAACATCTCCCATCGTGTTCTAGACGTTGCACGGAGGTCTTCCAAGTGTTTGGCATGAAGAAAAGAAAAGTTGTCCAAAACAGCTTCCAATCGAATGTTCATGTGATTGGAAAAGTCAGGAGAGTGCAAAGGTACTGTTTACTAGCAGTTGGCAAGCTGCGCACACAATCCCAGTGTTGTACAGCTTCCTTCTTCACCTTTCCGAAGGTGCCGCTCTCTCCGGCTCCCGGAGGCGAAGAAGCGGCTTCTTCGCGCAAAGACGATTGTGCCGCTCACTGTGCACTCCTTAGCGCGGCTTCTGCCGAAAGACGCCCGGGAGCGGCTCTTAGCTCCGGACAGCATCGTACCTTCGTCTTTAGCGTCTCTTCTCGTCTACATCTTAGCAAAAAGCTTTTCCACTATGTCTGGCTCGGAAAAACTGTGCCAGCACAGAAAACATCTCCCATCGTGTTCTAGACGTTGCACGGAGGTCTTCCAAGTGTTTGGCATGAAGAAAAGAAAAGTTGTCCAAAACAGCTTCCAATCGAATGTTCATGTGATTGGAAAAGTCAGGAGAGTGCAAAGGTACTGTTTTCTAGAAGTTGGCAAGCTGCGCACACAATCCCAGTGTTGTACAGCTTCCTTCTTCACCTTTCCGAAGGTGCCGCTCTCTCCGGCTCCCGGAGGCGAAGAAGCGGCTTCTTCGCGCAAAGACGATTGTGCCGCTCACTGTGCACTCCTTAGCGCGGCTTCTGCCGAAAGACGCCCGGGAGCGGCTCTTAGCTCCGGACAGCATCGTACCTTCGTCTTTAGCGTCTCTTCTCGTCTACATCTTAGCAAAAAGCTTTTCCACTATGTCTGGCTCGGAAAAACTGTGCCAGCACAGAAAACATCTCCCATCGAGTTCTAGACGTTGCACGGAGGTCTTCCAAGTGTTTGGCATGAAGAAAAGAAAAGTTGTCCAAAACAGCTTCCAATCGAATGTTCATGTGATTGGAAAAGTCAGGAGAGTGCAAAGGTACTGTTTTCTAGCAGTTGGCAAGCTGCGCACACAATCCCAGTGTTGTACAGCTTCCTTCTTCACCTTTCCGAAGGTGCCGCTCTCTCCGGCTCCCAGAGGCGAAGAAGCGGCTTCTTCGCGCAAAGACGATTGTGCCGCTCACTGTGCACTCCTTAGCGCGGCTTCTGCCGAAAGACGCCCGGGAGCGGCTCTTAGCTCCGGACAGCATCGTACCTTCGTCTTTAGCGTCTCTTCTCGTCTACATCTTAGCAAAAAGCTTTTCTACTATGTCTGGCTTGGAAAAACTGTGCCAGCACAGAAAACATCTCCCATCGTGTTCTAGACGTTGCACGGAGGTCTTCCAAGTGTTTGGCATGAAGAAAAGAAAAGTTGTCCAAAACAGCTTCCAATCGAATGTTCATGTGATTGGAAAAGTCAGGAGAGTGCAAAGGTACTGTTTTCTAGCAGTTGGCAAGCTGCGCACACAATCCCAGTGTTGTACAGCTTCCTTCTTCACCTTTCCGAAGGTGCCGCTCTCTCCGGCTCCCGGAGGCGAAGAAGCGGCTTCTTCGCGCAAAGACGATTGTGCCGCTCACTGTGCACTCCTTAGCGCGGCTTCTGCCGAAAGACGCCCGGGAGCGGCTCTTAGCTCCGGACAGCATCGTACCTTCGTCTTTAGCGTCTCTTCTCGTCTACATCTTAGCAAAAAGCTTTTCCACTATGTCTGGCGAGGAAAAACTGTGCCAGCACAGAAAACATCTCCCATCGTGTTCTAGACGTTGCACGGAGGTCTTCCAAGTGTTTGGCATGAATAAAAGAATAGTACAAAACAGCTTCCAATCGAATGTTCATGTGATTGGAAAAGTCAGGAGAGTGCCAAGGTACTGTTTTCTAGCAGTTGGCAAGCTGCGCACACAATCCCAGTGTTGTACAGCTTCCTTCTTCACCTTTCCGAAGGTGCCGCTCTCTCCGGCTCCCGGAGGCGAAGAAGCGGCTTCTTCGCGCAAAGACGATTGTGCCGCTCACTGTGCACTCCTTAGCGCGGCTTCTGCCGAAAGACGCCCGGGAGCGGCTCTTAGCTCCGGACAGCATCGTACCTTCGTCTTTAGCGTCTCTTCTCGTCTACATCTTAGCAAAAAGCTTTTCTACTATGTCTGGCGAGGAAAAACTGTGCCAGCACAGAAAACATCTCCCATCGTGTTCTAGACGTTGCACGGAGGTCTTCCAAGTGTTTGGCATGAAGAAAAGAAAAGTTGTCCAAAACAGCTTCCAATCGAATGTTCATGTGATTGGAAAAGTCAGGAGAGTGCAAAGGTACTGTTTACTAGCAGTTGGCAAGCTGCGCACACAATCCCAGTGTTGTACAGCTTCCTTCTTCACCTTTCCGAAGGTGCCGCTCTCTCCGGCTCCCGGAGGCGAAGAAGCGGCTTCTTCGCGCAAAGACGATTGTGCCGCTCACTGTGCACTCCTTAGCGCGGCTTCTGCCGAAAGACGCCCGGGAGTGGCTCTTAGCTCCGGACAGCATCGTACCTTCGTCTTTAGCGTCTCTTCTCGTCTACATCTTAGCAAGAAGCTTTTCTACTATGTCTGGCGAGGAAAAACTGTGCCAGCACAGAAAACATCTCCCATCGTGTTCTAGACGTTGCACGGAGGTCTTCCAAGTGTTTGGCATGAATAAAAGAATAGTACAAAACAGCTTCCAATCGAATGTTCATGTGATTGGAAAAGTCAGGAGAGTGCAAAGGTACTGTTTTCTAGCAGTTGGCAAGCTGCGCACACAATCCCAGTGTTGTACAGCTTCCTTCTTCACCTTTCCGAAGGTGCCGCTCTCTCCGGCTCCCGGAGGCGAAGAAGCGGCTTCTTCGCGCAAAGACGATTGTGCCGCTCACTGTGCACTCCTTAGCGCGGCTTCTGCCGAAAGACGCCCGGGAGCGGCTCTTAGCTCCGGACAGCATCGTACCTTCGTCTTTAGCGTCTCTTCTCGTCTACATCTTAGCAAAAAGCTTTTCTACTATGTCTGGCTCGGAAAAACTGTGCCAGCACAGAAAACATCTCCCATCGTGTTCTAGACGTTGCACGGAGGTCTTCCAAGTGTTTGGCATGAAGAAAAGAAAAGTTGTCCAAAACAGCTTCCAATCGAATGTTCATGTGATTGGAAAAGTCAGGAGAGTGCAAAGGTACTGTTTACTAGCAGTTGGCAAGCTGCGCACACAATCCCAGTGTTGTACAGCTTCCTTCTTCACCTTTCCGAAGGTGCCGCTCTCTCCGGCTCCCAGAGGCGAAGAAGCGGCTTCTTCGCGCAAAGACGATTGTGCCGCTCACTGTGCACTCCTTAGCGCGGCTTCTGCCGAAAGACGCCCGGGAGCGGCTCTTAGCTCCGGACAGCATCGTACCTTCGTCTTTAGCGTCTCTTCTCGTCTACATCTTAGCAAAAAGCTTTTCTACTATGTCTGGCGAGGAAAAACTGTGCCAGCACAGAAAACATCTCCCATCGTGTTCTAGACGTTGCACGGAGGTCTTCCAAGTGTTTGGCATGAAGAAAAGAAAAGGTGTCCAAAACAGCTTCCAATCGAATGTTCATGTGATTGGAAAAGTCAGGAGAGTGCAAAGGTACTGTTTTCTAGCAGTTGGCAAGCTGCGCACACAATCCCAGTGTTGTACAGCTTCCTTCTTCACCTTTCCGAAGGTGCCGCTCTCTCCGGCTCCCGGAGGCGAAGAAGCGGCTTCTTCGCGCAAAGACGATTGTGCCGCTCACTGTGCACTCCTTAGCGCGGCTTCTGCCGAAAGACGCCCGGGAGCGGCTCTTAGCTCCGGACAGCATCGTACCTTCGTCTTTAGCGTCTCTTCTCGTCTACATCTTAGCAAAAAGCTTTTCTACTATGTCTGGCTCGGCAAAACTGTGCCAGCACAGAAAACATCTCCCATCGTGTTCTAGACGTTGCACGGAGGTCTTCCAAGTGTTTGGCATGAAGAAAAGAAAAGTTGTCCAAAACAGCTTCCAATCGAATGTTCATGTGATTGGAAAAGTCAGGAGAGTGCAAAGGTACTGTTTTCTAGCAGTTGGCAAGCTGCGCACATAATCCCAGTGTTGTACAGCTTCCTTCTTCACCTTTCCGAAGGTGCCGCTCTCTCCGGCTCCCGGAGGCGAAGAAGCGGCTTCTTCGCGCAAAGACGATTGTGCCGCTCACTGTGCACTCCTTAGCGCGGCTTCTGCCGAAAGACGCCCGGGAGCGGCTCTTAGCTCCGGACAGCATCGTACCTTCGTCTTTAGCGTCTCTTCTCGTCTACATCTTAGCAAAAAGCTTTTCCACTATGTCTGGCTCGGAAAAACTGTGCCAGCACAGAAAACATCTCCCATCGTGTTCTAGACGTTGCACGGAGGTCTTCCAAGTGTTTGGCATGAAGAAAAGAAAAGTTGTCCAAAACAGCTTCCAATCGAATGTTCATGTGATTGGAAAAGTCAGGAGAGTGCAAAGGTACTGTTTTCTAGCAGTTGGCAAGCTGCGCACACAATCCCAGTGTTGTACAGCTTCCTTCTTCACCTTTCCGAAGGTGCCGCTCTCTCCGGCTCCCGGAGGCGAAGAAGCGGCTTCTTCGCGCAAAGACGATTGTGCCGCTCACTGTGCACTCCTTAGCGCGGCTTCTGCCGAAAGACGCCCGGGAGCGGCTCTTAGCTCCGGACAGCATCGTACCTTCGTCTTTAGCGTCTCTTCTCGTCTACATCTTAGCAAAAAGCTTTTCCACTATGTCTGGCTCGGAAAAACTGTGCCAGCACAGAAAACATCTCCCATCGTGTTCTAGACGTTGCACGGAGGTCTTCCAAGTGTTTGGCATGAAGAAAAGAAAAGGTGTCCAAAACAGCTTCCAATCGAATGTTCATGTGATTGGAAAAGTCAGGAGAGTGCAAAGGTACTGTTTTCTAGCAGTTGGCAAGCTGCGCACACAATCCCAGTGTTGTACAGCTTCCTTCTTCACCTTTCCGAAGGTGCCGCTCTCTCCGGCTCCCGGAGGCGAAGAAGCGGCTTCTTCGCGCAAAGACGATTGTGCCGCTCACTGTGCACTCCTTAGCGCGGCTTCTGCCGAAAGACGCCCGGGAGCGGCTCTTAGCTCCGGACAGCATCGTACCTTCGTCTTTAGCGTCTCTTCTCGTCTACATCTTAGCAAAAAGCTTTTCTACTATGTCTGGCTCGGAAAAACTGTGCCAGCACAGAAAACATCTCCCATCGTGTTCTAGACGTTGCACGGAGGTCTTCCAAGTGTTTGGCATGAAGAAAAGAAAAGTTGTCCAAAACAGCTTCCAATCGAATGTTCATGTGATTGGAAAAGTCAGGAGAGTGCAAAGGTACTGTTTTCTAGCAGTTGGCAAGCTGCGCACACAATCCCAGTGTTGTACAGCTTCCTTCTTCACCTTTCCGAAGGTGCCGCTCTCTCCGGCTCCCGGAGGCGAAGAAGCGGCTTCTTCGCGCAAAGACGATTGTGCCGCTCACTGTGCACTCCTTAGCGCGGCTTCTGCCGAAAGACGCCCAGGAGCGGCTCTTAGCTCCGGACAGCATCGTACCTTCGTCTTTAGCGTCTCTTCTCGTCTACATCTTAGCAAAAAGCTTTTCCACTATGTCTGGCGAGGAAAAACTGTGCCAGCACAGAAAACATCTCCCATCGTGTTCTAGACGTTGCACGGAGGTCTTCCAAGTGTTTGGCATGAAGAAAAGAAAAGTTGTCCAAAACAGCTTCCAATCGAATGTTCATGTGATTGGAAAAGTCAGGAGAGTGCAAAGGTACTGTTTTCTAGCAGTTGGCAAGCTGCGCACACAATCCCAGTGTTGTACAGCTTCCTTCTTCACCTTTCCGAAGGTGCCGCTCTCTCCGGCTCCCGGAGGCGAAGAAGCGGCTTCTTCGCGCAAAGACGATTGTGCCGCTCACTGTGCACTCCTTAGCGCGGCTTCTGCCGAAAGACGCCCGGGAGCGGCTCTTAGCTCCGGACAGCATCGTACCTTCGTCTTTAGCGTCTCTTCTCGTCTACATCTTAGCAAAAAGCTTTTCTACTATGTCTGGCGAGGAAAAACTGTGCCAGCACAGAAAACATCTCCCATCGTGTTCTAGACGTTGCACGGAGGTCTTCCAAGTGTTTGGCATGAAGAAAAGAAAAGATGTCCAAAACAGCTTCCAATCGAATGTTCATGTGATTGGAAAAGTCAGGAGAGTGCAAAGGTACTGTTTACTAGCAGTTGGCAAGCTGCGCACACAATCCCAGTGTTGTACAGCTTCCTTCTTCACCTTTCCGAAGGTGCCGCTCTCTCCGGCTCCCGGAGGCGAAGAAGCGGCTTCTTCGCGCAAAGACGATTGTGCCGCTCACTGTGCACTCCTTAGCGCGGCTTCTGCCGAAAGACGCCCGGGAGCGGCTCTTAGCTCCGGACAGCATCGTACCTTCGTCTTTAGCGTCTCTTCTCGTCTACATCTTAGCAAAAAGCTTTTCTACTATGTCTGGCGAGGAAAAACTGTGCCAGCACAGAAAACATCTCCCATCGTGTTCTAGACGTTGCACGGAGGTCTTCCAAGTGTTTGGCATGAAGAAAAGAAAAGTTGTCCAAAACAGCTTCCAATCGAATGTTCATGTGATTGGAAAAGTCAGGAGAGTGCAAAGGTACTGTTTTCTAGCAGTTGGCAAGCTGCGCACACAATCCCAGTGTTGTACAGCTTCCTTCTTCACCTTTCCGAAGGTGCCGCTCTCTCCGGCTCCCGGAGGCGAAGAAGCGGCTTCTTCGCGCAAAGACGATTGTGCCGCTCACTGTGCACTCCTTAGCGCGGCTTCTGCCGAAAGACGCCCGGGAGCGGCTCTTAGCTCCGGACAGCATCGTACCTTCGTCTTTAGCGTCTCTTCTCGTCTACATCTTAGCAAAAAGCTTTTCCACTATGTCTGGCTCGGAAAAACTGTGCCAGCACAGAAAACATCTCCCATCGTGTTCTAGACGTTGCACGGAGGTCTTCCAAGTGTTTGGCATGAAGAAAAGAAAAGTTGTCCAAAACAGCTTCCAATCGAATGTTCATGTGATTGGAAAAGTCAGGAGAGTGCAAAGGTACTGTTTTCTAGCAGTTGGCAAGCTGCGCACACAATCCCAGTGTTGTACAGCTTCCTTCTTCACCTTTCCGAAGGTGCCGCTCTCTCCGGCTCCTGGAGGCGAAGAAGCGGCTTCTTCGCGCAAAGACGATTGTGCCGCTCACTGTGCACTCCTTAGCGCGGCTTCTGCCGAAAGACGCCCGGGAGCAGCTCTTAGCTCCGGACAGCATCGTACCTTCGTCTTTAGCGTCTCTTCTCGTCTACATCTTAGCAAAAAGCTTTTCCACTATGTCTGGCTCGGAAAAACTGTGCCAGCACAGAAAACATCTCCCATCGTGTTCTAGACGTTGCACGGAGGTCTTCCAAGTGTTTGGCATGAAGAAAAGAATAGTACAAAACAGCTTCCAATCGAATGTTCATGTGATTGGAAAAGTCAGGAGAGTGCAAAGGTACTGTTTTCTAGCAGTTGGCAAGCTGCGCACACAATCCCAGTGTTGTACAGCTTCCTTCTTCACCTTTCCGAAGGTGCCGCTCTCTCCGGCTCCCGGAGGCGAAGAAGCGGCTTCTTCGCGCAAAGACGATTGTGCCGCTCACTGTGCACTCCTTAGCGCGGCTTCTGCCGAAAGACGCCCGGGAGCGGCTCTTAGCTCCGGACAGCATCGTACCTTCGTCTTTAGCGTCTCTTCTCGTCTACATCTTAGCAAAAAGCTTTTCTACTATGTCTGGCGAGGAAAAACTGTGCCAGCACAGAAAACATCTCCCATCGTGTTCTAGACGTTGCACGGAGGTCTTCCAAGTGTTTGGCATGAAGAAAAGAAAAGTTGTCCAAAACAGCTTCCAATCGAATGTTCATGTGATTGGAAAAGTCAGGAGAGTGCAAAGGTACTGTTTTCTAGCAGTTGGCAAGCTGCGCACACAATCCCAGTGTTGTACAGCTTCCTTCTTCACCTTTCCGAAGGTGCCGCTCTCTCCGGCTCCCGGAGGCGAAGAAGCGGCTTCTTCGCGCAAAGACGATTGTGCCGCTCACTGTGCACTCCTTAGCGCGGCTTCTGCCGAAAGACGCCCGGGAGCGGCTCTTAGCTCCGGACAGCATCGTACCTTCGTCTTTAGCGTCTCTTCTCGTCTACATCTTAGCAAAAAGCTTTTCTACTATGTCTGGCGAGGAAAAACTGTGCCAGCACAGAAAACATCTCCCATCGTGTTCTAGACGTTGCACGGAGGTCTTCCAAGTGTTTGGCATGAATAAAAGAATAGTACAAAACAGCTTCCAATCGAATGTTCATGTGATTGGAAAAGTCAGGAGAGTGCAAAGGTACTGTTTTCTAGCAGTTGGCAAGCTGCGCACACAATCCCAGTGTTGTACAGCTTCCTTCTTCACCTTTCCGAAGGTGCCGCTCTCTCCGGCTCCCGGAGGCGAAGAAGCGGCTTCTTCGCGCAAAGACGATTGTGCCGCTCACTGTGCACTCCTTAGCGCGGCTTCTGCCGAAAGACGCCCGGGAGCGGCTCTTAGCTCCGGACAGCATCGTACCTTCGTCTTTAGCGTCTCTTCTCGTCTACATCTTAGCAAAAAGCTTTTCTACTATGTCTGGCGAGGAAAAACTGTGCCAGCACAGAAAACATCTCCCATCGTGTTCTAGACGTTGCACGGAGGTCTTCCAAGTGTTTGGCATGAAGAAAAGAAAAGTTGTCCAAAACAGCTTCCAATCGAATGTTCATGTGATTGGAAAAGTCAGGAGAGTGCAAAGGTACTGTTTTCTAGCAGTTGGCAAGCTGCGCACACAATCCCAGTGTTGTACAGCTTCCTTCTTCACCTTTCCGAAGGTGCCGCTCTCTCCGGCTCCCGGAGGCGAAGAAGCGGCTTCTTCGCGCAAAGACGATTGTGCCGCTCACTGTGCACTCCTTAGCGCGGCTTCTGCCGAAAGACGCCCGGGAGCGGCTCTTAGCTCCGGACAGCATCGTACCTTCGTCTTTAGCGTCTCTTCTCGTCTACATCTTAGCAAAAAGCTTTTCTACTATGTCTGGCGAGGAAAAACTGTGCCAGCACAGAAAACATCTCCCATCGTGTTCTAGACGTTGCACGGAGGTCTTCCAAGTGTTTGGCATGAAGAAAAGAAAAGTTGTCCAAAACAGCTTCCAATCGAATGTTCATGTGATTGGAAAAGTCAGGAGAGTGCAAAGGTACTGTTTTCTAGCAGTTGGCAAGCTGCGCACATAATCCCAGTGTTGTACAGCTTCCTTCTTCACCTTTCCGAAGGTGCCGCTCTCTCCGGCTCCCGGAGGCGAAGAAGCGGCTTCTTCGCGCAAAGACGATTGTGCCGCTCACTGTGCACTCCTTAGCGCGGCTTCTGCCGAAAGACGCCCGGGAGCGGCTCTTAGCTCCGGACAGCATCGTACCTTCGTCTTTAGCGTCTCTTCTCGTCTACATCTTAGCAAAAAGCTTTTCCACTATGTCTGGCTCGGAAAAACTGTGCCAGCACAGAAAACATCTCCCATCGTGTTCTAGACGTTGCACGGAGGTCTTCCAAGTGTTTGGCATGAAGAAAAGAAAAGGTGTCCAAAACAGCTTCCAATCGAATGTTCATGTGATTGGAAAAGTCAGGAGAGTGCAAAGGTACTGTTTTCTATCAGTTGGCAAGCTGAGCACACAATCCCAGTGTTGTACAGCTTCCTTCTTCACCTTTCCGAAGGTGCCGCTCTCTCCGGCTCCCGGAGGTGAAGAAGCGGCTTCTTCGCGCAAAGACGATTGTGCCGCTCACTGTGCACTCCTTAGCGCGGCTTCTGCCGAAAGACGCCCGGGAGCGGCTCTTAGCTCCGGACAGCATCGTACCTTCGTCTTTAGCGTCTCTTCTCGTCTACATCTTAGCAAAAAGCTTTTCCACTATGTCTGGCTCGGAAAAACTGTGCCAGCACAGAAAACATCTCCCATCGTGTTCTAGACGTTGCACGGAGGTCTTCCAAGTGTTTGGCATGAAGAAAAGAAAAGTTGTCCAAAACAGCTTCCAATCGAATGTTCATGTGATTGGAAAAGTCAGGAGAGTGCAAAGGTACTGTTTTCTAGCAGTTGGCAAGCTGCGCACACAATCCCAGTGTTGTACAGCTTCCTTCTTCACCTTTCCGAAGGTGCCGCTCTCTCCGGCTCCCGGAGGCGAAGAAGCGGCTTCTTCGCGCAAAGACGATTGTGCCGCTCACTGTGCACTCCTTAGCGCGGCTTCTGCCGAAAGACGCCCGGGAGCGGCTCTTAGCTCCGGACAGCATCGTACCTTCGTCTTTAGCGTCTCTTCTCGTCTACATCTTAGCAAAAAGCTTTTCTACTATGTCTGGCGAGGAAAAACTGTGCCAGCACAGAAAACATCTCCCATCGTGTTCTAGACGTTGCACGGAGGTCTTCCAAGTGTTTGGCATGAAGAAAAGAAAAGTTGTCCAAAACAGCTTCCAATCGAATGTTCATGTGATTGGAAAAGTCAGGAGAGTGCAAAGGTACTGTTTTCTAGCAGCTGGCAAGCTGCGCACACAATCCCAGTGTTGTACAGCTTCCTTCTTCACCTTTCCGAAGGTGCCGCTCTCTCCGGCTCCCGGAGGCGAAGAAGCGGCTTCTTCGCGCAAAGACGATTGTGCCGCTCACTGTGCACTCCTTAGCGCGGCTTCTGCCGAAAGACGCCCGGGAGCGGCTCTTAGCTCCGGACAGCATCGTACCTTCGTCTTTAGCGTCTCTTCTCGTCTACATCTTAGCAAAAAGCTTTTCCACTATGTCTGGCTCGGAAAAACTGTGCCAGCACAGAAAACATCTCCCATCGTGTTCTAGACGTTGCACGGAGGTCTTCCAAGTGTTTGGCATGAAGAAAAGAAAAGTTGTCCAAAACAGCTTCCAATCGAATGTTCATGTGATTGGAAAAGTCAGGAGAGTGCAAAGGTACTGTTTTCTAGCAGTTGGCAAGCTGCGCACACAATCCCAGTGTTGTACAGCTTCCTTCTTCACCTTTCCGAAGGTGCCGCTCTCTCCGGCTCCCGGAGGCGAAGAAGCGGCTTCTTCGCGCAAAGACGATTGTGCCGCTCACTGTGCACTCCTTAGCGCGGCTTCTGCCGAAAGACGCCCGGGAGCAGCTCTTAGCTCCGGACAGCATCGTACCTTCGTCTTTAGCGTCTCTTCTCGTCTACATCTTAGCAAAAAGCTTTTCCACTATGTCTGGCTCGGAAAAACTGTGCCAGCACAGAAAACATCTCCCATCGTGTTCTAGACGTTGCACGGAGGTCTTCCAAGTGTTTGGCATGAATAAAAGAATAGTACAAAACAGCTTCCAATCGAATGTTCATGTGATTGGAAAAGTCAGGAGAGTGCAAAGGTACTGTTTTCTAGCAGTTGGCAAGCTGCGCACACAATCCCAGTGTTGTACAGCTTCCTTCTTCACCTTTCCGAAGGTGCCGCTCTCTCCGGCTCCCGGAGGCGAAGAAGCGGCTTCTTCGCGCAAAGACGATTGTGCCGCTCACTGTGCACTCCTTAGCGCGGCTTCTGCCGAAAGACGCCCGGGAGCGGCTCTTAGCTCCGGACAGCATCGTACCTTCGTCTTTAGCGTCTCTTCTCGTCTACATCTTAGCAAAAAGCTTTTCTACTATGTCTGGCTCGGAAAAACTGTGCCAGCACAGAAAACATCTCCCATCGTGTTCTAGACGTTGCACGGAGGTCTTCCAAGTGTTTGGCATGAATAAAAGAAAAGTTGTCCAAAACAGCTTCCAATCGAATGTTCATGTGATTGGAAAAGTCAGGAGAGTGCAAAGGTACTGTTTTCTAGCAGTTGGCAAGCTGCGCACACAATCCCAGTGTTGTACAGCTTCCTTCTTCACCTTTCCGAAGGTGCCGCTCTCTCCGGCTCCCGGAGGCGAAGAAGCGGCTTCTTCGCGCAAAGACGATTGTGCCGCTCACTGTGCACTCCTTAGCGCGGCTTCTGCCGAAAGACGCCCGGGAGCGGCTCTTAGCTCCGGACAGCATCGTACCTTCGTCTTTAGCGTCTCTTCTCGTCTACATCTTAGCAAAAAGCTTTTCTACTATGTCTGGCGAGGAAAAACTGTGCCAGCACAGAAAACATCTCCCATCGTGTTCTAGACGTTGCACGGAGGTCTTCCAAGTGTTTGGCATGAATAAAAGAATAGTACAAAACAGCTTCCAATCGAATGTTCATGTGATTGGAAAAGTCAGGAGAGTGCAAAGGTACTGTTTTCTAGCAGTTGGCAAGCTGCGCACACAATCCCAGTGTTGTACAGCTTCCTTCTTCACCTTTCCGAAGGTGCCGCTCTCTCCGGCTCCCGGAGGCGAAGAAGCGGCTTCTTCGCGCAAAGACGATTGTGCCGCTCACTGTGCACTCCTTAGCGCGGCTTCTGCCGAAAGACGCCCGGGAGCGGCTCTTAGCTCCGGACAGCATCGTACCTTCGTCTTTAGCGTCTCTTCTCGTCTACATCTTAGCAAAAAGCTTTTCTACTATGTCTGGCGAGGAAAAACTGTGCCAGCACAGAAAACATCTCCCATCGTGTTCTAGACGTTGCACGGAGGTCTTCCAAGTGTTTGGCATGAAGAAAAGAAAAGTTGTCCAAAAGAGCTTCCAATCGAATGTTCATGTGATTGGAAAAGTCAGGAGAGTGCAAAGGTACTGTTTTCTAGCAGTTGGCAAGCTGCGCACACAATCCCAGTGTTGTACAGCTTCCTTCTTCACCTTTCCGAAGGTGCCGCTCTCTCCGGCTCCCGGAGGCGAAGAAGCGGCTTCTTCGCGCAAAGACGATTGTGCCGCTCACTGTGCACTCCTTAGCGCGGCTTCTGCCGAAAGACGCCCGGGAGCGGCTCTTAGCTCCGGACAGCATCGTACCTTCGTCTTTAGCGTCTCTTCTCGTCTACATCTTAGCAAAAAGCTTTTCCACTATGTCTGGCGAGGAAAAACTGTGCCAGCACAGAAAACATCTCCCATCGTGTTCTAGACGTTGCACGGAGGTCTTCCAAGTGTTTGGCATGAAGAAAAGAAAAGTTGTCCAAAACAGCTTCCAATCGAATGTTCATGTGATTGGAAAAGTCAGGAGAGTGCAAAGGTACTGTTTTCTAGCAGTTGGCAAGCTGCGCAGACAATCCCAGTGTTGTACAGCTTCCTTCTTCACCTTTCCGAAGGTGCCGCTCTCTCCGGCTCCCGGAGGCGAAGAAGCGGCTTCTTCGCGCAAAGACGATTGTGCCGCTCACTGTGCACTCCTTAGCGCGGCTTCTGTCGAAAGACGCCCGGGAGCGGCTCTTAGCTCCGGACAGCATCGTACCTTCGTCTTTAGCGTCTCTTCTCGTCTACATCTTAGCAAAAAGCTTTTCCACTATGTCTGGCTCGGAAAAACTGTGCCAGCACAGAAAACATCTCCCATCGTGTTCTAGACGTTGCACGGAGGTCTTCCAAGTGTTTGGCATGAAGAAAAGAAAAGTTGTCCAAAACAGCTTCCAATCGAATGTTCATGTGATTGGAAAAGTCAGGAGAGTGCAAAGGTACTGTTTTCTAGCAGTTGGCAAGCTGCGCACACAATCCCAGTGTTGTACAGCTTCCTTCTTCACCTTTCCGAAGGTGCCGCTCTCTCCGGCTCCCGGAGGCGAAGAAGCGGCTTCTTCGCGCAAAGACGATTGTGCCGCTCACTGTGCACTCCTTAGCGCGGCTTCTGCCGAAAGACGCCCGGGAGCAGCTCTTAGCTCCGGACAGCATCGTACCTTCGTCTTTAGCGTCTCTTCTCGTCTACATCTTAGCAAAAAGCTTTTCCACTATGTCTGGCTCGGAAAAACTGTGCCAGCACAGAAAACATCTCCCATCGTGTTCTAGACGTTGCACGGAGGTCTTCCAAGTGTTTGGCATGAATAAAAGAATAGTACAAAACAGCTTCCAATCGAATGTTCATGTGATTGGAAAAGTCAGGAGAGTGCAAAGGTACTGTTTTCTAGCAGTTGGCAAGCTGCGCACACAATCCCAGTGTTGTACAGCTTCCTTCTTCACCTTTCCGAAGGTGCCGCTCTCTCCGGCTCCCGGAGGCGAAGAAGCGGCTTCTTCGCGCAAAGACGATTGTGCCGCTCACTGTGCACTCCTTAGCGCGGCTTCTGCCGAAAGACGCCCGGGAGCGGCTCTTAGCTCCGGACAGCATCGTACCTTCGTCTTTAGCGTCTCTTCTCGTCTACATCTTAGCAAAAAGCTTTTCTACTATGTCTGGCGAGGAAAAACTGTGCCAGCACAGAAAACATCTCCCATCGTGTTCTAGACGTTGCACGGAGGTCTTCCAAGTGTTTGGCATGAATAAAAGAAAAGTTGTCCAAAACAGCTTCCAATCGAATGTTCATGTGATTGGAAAAGTCAGGAGAGTGCAAAGGTACTGTTTTCTAGCAGTTGGCAAGCTGCGCACACAATCCCAGTGTTGTACAGCTTCCTTCTTCACCTTTCCGAAGGTGCCGCTCTCTCCGGCTCCCGGAGGCGAAGAAGCGGCTTCTTCGCGCAAAGACGATTGTGCCGCTCACTGTGCACTCCTTAGCGCGGCTTCTGCCGAAAGACGCCCGGGAGCGGCTCTTAGCTCCGGACAGCATCGTACCTTCGTCTTTAGCGTCTCTTCTCGTCTACATCTTAGCAAAAAGCTTTTCTACTATGTCTGGCGAGGAAAAACTGTGCCAGCACAGAAAACATCTCCCATCGTGTTCTAGACGTTGCACGGAGGTCTTCCAAGTGTTTGGCATGAATAAAAGAATAGTACAAAACAGCTTCCAATCGAATGTTCATGTGATTGGAAAAGTCAGGAGAGTGCAAAGGTACTGTTTTCTAGCAGTTGGCAAGCTGCGCACACAATCCCAGTGTTGTACAGCTTCCTTCTTCACCTTTCCGAAGGTGCCGCTCTCTCCGGCTCCCGGAGGCGAAGAAGCGGCTTCTTCGCGCAAAGACGATTGTGCCGCTCACTGTGCACTCCTTAGCGCGGCTTCTGCCGAAAGACGCCCGGGAGCGGCTCTTAGCTCCGGACAGCATCGTACCTTCGTCTTTAGCGTCTCTTCTCGTCTACATCTTAGCAAAAAGCTTTTCTACTATGTCTGGCGAGGAAAAACTGTGCCAGCACAGAAAACATCTCCCATCGTGTTCTAGACGTTGCACGGAGGTCTTCCAAGTGTTTGGCATGAAGAAAAGAAAAGTTGTCCAAAAGAGCTTCCAATCGAATGTTCATGTGATTGGAAAAGTCAGGAGAGTGCAAAGGTACTGTTTTCTAGCAGTTGGCAAGCTGCGCACACAATCCCAGTGTTGTACAGCTTCCTTCTTCACCTTTCCGAAGGTGCCGCTCTCTCCGGCTCCCGGAGGCGAAGAAGCGGCTTCTTCGCGCAAAGACGATTGTGCCGCTCACTGTGCACTCCTTAGCGCGGCTTCTGCCGAAAGACGCCCGGGAGCGGCTCTTAGCTCCGGACAGCATCGTACCTTCGTCTTTAGCGTCTCTTCTCGTCTACATCTTAGCAAAAAGCTTTTCTACTATGTCTGGCGAGGAAAAACTGTGCCAGCACAGAAAACATCTCCCATCGTGTTCTAGACGTTGCACGGAGGTCTTCCAAGTGTTTGGCATGAAGAAAAGAAAAGTTGTCCAAAACAGCTTCCAATCGAATGTTCATGTGATTGGAAAAGTCAGGAGAGTGCAAAGGTACTGTTTTCTAGCAGTTGGCAAGCTGCGCACATAATCCCAGTGTTGTACAGCTTCCTTCTTCACCTTTCCGAAGGTGCCGCTCTCTCCGGCTCCCGGAGGCGAAGAAGCGGCTTCTTCGCGCAAAGACGATTGTGCCGCTCACTGTGCACTCCTTAGCGCGGCTTCTGCCGAAAGACGCCCGGGAGCGGCTCTTAGCTCCGGACAGCATCGTACCTTCGTCTTTAGCGTCTCTTCTCGTCTACATCTTAGCAAAAAGCTTTTCCACTATGTCTGGCTCGGAAAAACTGTGCCAGCACAGAAAACATCTCCCATCGTGTTCTAGACGTTGCACGGAGGTCTTCCAAGTGTTTGGCATGAAGAAAAGAAAAGTTGTCCAAAACAGCTTCCAATCGAATGTTCATGTGATTGGAAAAGTCAGGAGAGTGCAAAGGTACTGTTTTCTAGCAGTTGGCAAGCTGCGCACACAATCCCAGTGTTGTACAGCTTCCTTCTTCACCTTTCCGAAGGTGCCGCTCTCTCCGGCTCCCGGAGGCGAAGAAGCGGCTTCTTCGCGCAAAGACGATTGTGCCGCTCACTGTGCACTCCTTAGCGCAGCTTCTGCCGAAAGACGCCCGGGAGCGGCTCTTAGCTCCGGACAGCATCGTACCTTCGTCTTTAGCGTCTCTTCTCGTCTACATCTTAGCAAAAAGCTTTTCCACTATGTCTGGCTCGGAAAAACTGTGCCAGCACAGAAAACATCTCCCATCGTGTTCTAGACGTTGCACGGAGGTCTTCCAAGTGTTTGGCATGAAGAAAAGGAAAGGTGTCCAAAACAGCTTCCAATCGAATGTTCATGTGATTGGAAAAGTCAGGAGAGTGCAAAGGTACTGTTTTCTAGCAGTTGGCAAGCTGCGCACACAATCCCAGTGTTGTACAGCTTCCTTCTTCACCTTTCCGATGCTGCCGCTCTCTCCGGCTCCCGGAGGCGAAGAAGCGGCTTCTTCGCGCAAAGACGATTGTGCCGCTCACTGTGCACTCCTTAGCGCGGCTTCTGCCGAAAGACGCCCGGGAGCGGCTCTTAGCTCCGGACAGCATCGTACCTTCGTCTTTAGCGTCTCTTCTCGTCTACATCTTAGCAAAAAGCTTTTCCACTATGTCTGGCTCGGAAAAACTGTGCCAGCACAGAAAACATCTCCCATCGTGTTCTAGACGTTGCACGGAGGTCTTCCAAGTGTTTGGCATGAAGAAAAGAAAAGTTGTCCAAAACAGCTTCCAATCGAATGTTCATGTGATTGGAAAAGTCAGGAGAGTGCAAAGGTACTGTTTTCTAGCAGTTGGCAAGCTGCGCACACAATCCCAGTGTTGTACAGCTTCCTTCTTCACCTTTCCGAAGGTGCCGCTCTCTCCGGCTCCCGGAGGCGAAGAAGCGGCTTCTTCGCGCAAAGACGATTGTGCCGCTCACTGTGCACTCCTTAGCGCGGCTTCTGCCGAAAGACGCCCGGGAGCGGCTCTTAGCTCCGGACAGCATCGTACCTTCGTCTTTAGCGTCTCTTCTCGTCTACATCTTAGCAAAAAGCTTTTCCACTATGTCTGGCGAGGAAAAACTGTGCCAGCACAGAAAACATCTCCCATCGTGTTCTAGACGTTGCACGGAGGTCTTCCAAGTGTTTGGCATGAAGAAAAGAAAAGTTGTCCAAAACAGCTTCCAATCGAATGTTCATGTGATTGGAAAAGTCAGGAGAGTGCAAAGGTACTGTTTTCTAGCAGTTGGCAAGCTGCGCACACAATCCCAGTGTTGTACAGCTTCCTTCTTCACCTTTCCGAAGGTGCCGCTCTCTCCGGCTCCCGGAGGCGAAGAAGCGGCTTCTTCGCGCAAAGACGATTGTGCCGCTCACTGTGCACTCCTTAGCGCGGCTTCTGCCGAAAGACGCCCGGGAGCGGCTCTTAGCTCCGGACAGCATCGTACCTTCGTCTTTAGCGTCTCTTCTCGTCTACATCTTAGCAAAAAGCTTTTCTACTATGTCTGGCTCGGAAAAACTGTGCCAGCACAGAAAACATCTCCCATCGTGTTCTAGACGTTGCACGGAGGTCTTCCAAGTGTTTGGCATGAAGAAAAGAAAAGTTGTCCAAAACAGCTTCCAATCGAATGTTCATGTGATTGGAAAAGTCAGGAGAGTGCAAAGGTACTGTTTTCTAGCAGTTGGCAAGCTGCGCACACAATCCCAGTGTTGTACAGCTTCCTTCTTCACCTTTCCGAAGGTGCCGCTCTCTCCGGCTCCCGGAGGCGAAGAAGCGGCTTCTTCGCGCAAAGACGATTGTGCCGCTCACTGTGCACTCCTTAGCGCGGCTTCTGCCGAAAGACGCCCGGGAGCGGCTCTTAGCTCCGGACAGCATCGTACCTTCGTCTTTAGCGTCTCTTCTCGTCTACATCTTAGCGAAAAGCTTTTCTACTATGTCTGGCTCGGAAAAACGGTGCCAGCACAGAAAACATCTCCCATCGTGTTCTAGACGTTGCACGGAGGTGTGCCGAGTGTTTGGCATGAAGAAAAGAAAAGTTGTCCAAAACAGCTTCCAATCGAATGTTCATGTGATTGGAAAAGTCAGGAGAGTGCAAAGGTACTGTTTTCTAGCAGTTGGCAAGCTGCGCACACAATCCCAGTGTTGTACAGCTTCCTTCTTCACCTTTCCGAAGGTGCCGCTCTCTCCGGCTCCCGGAGGCGAAGAAGCGGCTTCTTCGCGCAAAGACGATTGTGCCGCTCACTGTGCACTCCTTAGCGCGGCTTCTGCCGAAAGACGCCCGGGAGCGGCTCTTAGCTCCGGACAGCATCGTACCTTCGTCTTTAGCGTCTCTTCTCGTCTACATCTTAGCAAAAAGCTTTTCCACTATGTCTGGCTCGGAAAAACTGTGCCAGCACAGAAAACATCTCCCATCGTGTTCTAGACGTTGCACGGAGGTCTTCCAAGTGTTTGGCATGAAGAAAAGAAAAGTTGTCCAAAACAGCTTCCAATCGAATGTTCATGTGATTGGAAAAGTCAGGAGAGTGCAAAGGTACTGTTTTCTAGCAGTTGGCAAGCTGCGCACACAATCCCAGTGTTGTACAGCTTCCTTCTTCACCTTTCCGAAGGTGCCGCTCTCTCCGGCTCCCGGAGGCGAAGAAGCGGCTTCTTCGCGCAAAGACGATTGTGCCGCTCACTGTGCACTCCTTAGCGCGGCTTCTGCCGAAAGACGCCCGGGAGCGGCTCTTAGCTCCGGACAGCATCGTACCTTCGTCTTTAGCGTCTCTTCTCGTCTACATCTTAGCAAAAAGCTTTTCCACTATGTCTGGCTCGGAAAAACTGTGCCAGCACAGAAAACATCTCCCATCGTGTTCTAGACGTTGCACGGAGGTCTTCCAAGTGTTTGGCATGAAGAAAAGAAAAGTTGTCCAAAACAGCTTCCAATCGAATGTTCATGTAATTGGAAAAGTCAGGAGAGTGCAAAGGTACTGTTTTCTAGCAGTTGGCAAGCTGCGCACACAATCCCAGTGTTGTACAGCTTCCTTCTTCACCTTTCCGAAGGTGCCGCTCTCTCCGGCTCCCGGAGGCGAAGAAGCGGCTTCTTCGCGCAAAGACGATTGTGCCGCTCACTGTGCACTCCTTAGCGCGGCTTCTGCCGAAAGACGCCCGGGAGCGGCTCTTAGCTCCGGACAGCATCGTACCTTCGTCTTTAGCGTCTCTTCTCGTCTACATCTTAGCAAAAAGCTTTTCTACTATGTCTGGCGAGGAAAAACTGTGCCAGCACAGAAAACATCTCCCATCGTGTTCTAGACGTTGCACGGAGGTCTTCCAAGTGTTTGGCATGGAGAAAAGAAAAGTTGTCCAAAACAGCTTCCAATCGAATGTTCATGTGATTGGAAAAGTCAGGAGAGTGCAAAGGTACTGTTTTCTAGCAGTTGGCAAGCTGCGCACACAATCCCAGTGTTGTACAGCTTCCTTCTTCACCTTTCCGAAGGTGCCGCTCTCTCCGGCTCCCGGAGGCGAAGAAGCGGCTTCTTCGCGCAAAGACGATTGTGCCGCTCACTGTGCACTCCTTAGCGCGGCTTCTGCCGAAAGACGCCCGGGAGCGGCTCTTAGCTCCGGACAGCATCGTACCTTCGTCTTTAGCGTCTCTTCTCGTCTACATCTTAGCAAAAAGCTTTTCCACTATGTCTGGCTCGGAAAAACTGTGCCAGCACAGAAAACATCTCCCATCGTGTTCTAGACGTTGCACGGAGGTCTTCCAAGTGTTTGGCATGAAGAAAAGAAAAGTTGTCCAAAACAGCTTCCAATCGAATGTTCATGTGATTGGAAAAGTCAGGAGAGTGCAAAGGTACTGTTTTCTAGCAGTTGGCAAGCTGCGCACACAATCCCAGTGTTGTACAGCTTCCTTCTTCACCTTTCCGATGCTGCCGCTCTCTCCGGCTCCCGGAGGCGAAGAAGCGGCTTCTTCGCGCAAAGACGATTGTGCCGCTCACTGTGCACTCCTTAGCGCGGCTTCTGCCGAAAGACGCCCAGGAGCGGCTCTTAGCTCCGGACAGCATCGTACCTTCGTCTTTAGCGTCTCTTCTCGTCTACATCTTAGCAAAAAGCTTTTCCACTATGTCTGGCGAGGAAAAACTGTGCCAGCACAGAAAACATCTCCCATCGTGTTCTAGACGTTGCACGGAGGTCTTCCAAGTGTTTGGCATGAAGAAAAGAAAAGTTGTCCAAAACAGCTTCCAATCGAATGTTCATGTGATTGGAAAAGTCAGGAGAGTGCAAAGGTACTGTTTTCTAGCAGTTGGCAAGCTGCGCACACAATCCCAGTGTTGTACAGCTTCCTTCTTCACCTTTCCGAAGGTGCCGCTCTCTCCGGCTCCCGGAGGCGAAGAAGCGGCTTCTTCGCGCAAAGACGATTGTGCCGCTCACTGTGCACTCCTTAGCGCGGCTTCTGCCGAAAGACGCCCGGGAGCGGCTCTTAGCTCCGGACAGCATCGTACCTTCGTCTTTAGCGTCTCTTCTCGTCTACATCTTAGCAAAAAGCTTTTCTACTATGTCTGGCGAGGAAAAACTGTGCCAGCACAGAAAACATCTCCCATCGTGTTCTAGACGTTGCACGGAGGTCTTCCAAGTGTTTGGCATGAAGAAAAGAAAAGTTGTCCAAAACAGCTTCCAATCGAATGTTCATGTGATTGGAAAAGTCAGGAGAGTGCAAAGGTACTGTTTTCTAGCAGTTGGCAAGCTGCGCACACAATCCCAGTGTTGTACAGCTTCCTTCTTCACCTTTCCGAAGGTGCCGCTCTCTCCGGCTCCCGGAGGCGAAGAAGCGGCTTCTTCGCGCAAAGACGATTGTGCCGCTCACTGTGCACTCCTTAGCGCGGCTTCTGCCGAAAGACGCCCGGGAGCGGCTCTTAGCTCCGGACAGCATCGTACCTTCGTCTTTAGCGTCTCTTCTCGTCTACATCTTAGCAAAAAGCTTTTCTACTATGTCTGGCTCGGAAAAACTGTGCCAGCACAGAAAACATCTCCCATCGTGTTCTAGACGTTGCACGGAGGTGTGCCGAGTGTTTGGCATGAAGAAAAGAAAAGTTGTCCAAAACAGCTTCCAATCGAATGTTCATGTGATTGGAAAAGTCAGGAGAGTGCAAAGGTACTGTTTTCTAGCAGTTGGCAAGCTGCGCACACAATCCCAGTGTTGTACAGCTTCCTTCTTCACCTTTCCGAAGGTGCCGCTCTCTCCGGCTCCCGGAGGCGAAGAAGCGGCTTCTTCGCGCAAAGACGATTGTGCCGCTCACTGTGCACTCCTTAGCGCGGCTTCTGCCGAAAGACGCCCGGGAGCGGCTCTTAGCTCCGGACAGCATCGTACCTTCGTCTTTAGCGTCTCTTCTCGTCTACATCTTAGCAAAAAGCTTTTCCACTATGTCTGGCTCGGAAAAACTGTGCCAGCACAGAAAACATCTCCCATCGTGTTCTAGACGTTGCACGGAGGTCTTCCAAGTGTTTGGCATGAAGAAAAGAAAAGTTGTCCAAAACAGCTTCCAATCGAATGTTCATGTGATTGGAAAAGTCAGGAGAGTGCAAAGGTACTGTTTTCTAGCAGTTGGCAAGCTGCGCACACAATCCCAGTGTTGTACAGCTTCCTTCTTCACCTTTCCGAAGGTGCCGCTCTCTCCGGCTCCCGGAGGCGAAGAAGCGGCTTCTTCGCGCAAAGACGATTGTGCCGCTCACTGTGCACTCCTTAGCGCGGCTTCTGCCGAAAGACGCCCGGGAGCGGCTCTTAGCTCCGGACAGCATCGTACCTTCGTCTTTAGCGTCTCTTCTCGTCTACATCTTAGCAAAAAGCTTTTCCACTATGTCTGGCTCGGAAAAACTGTGCCAGCACAGAAAACATCTCCCATCGTGTTCTAGACGTTGCACGGAGGTCTTCCAAGTGTTTGGCATGAAGAAAAGAAAAGTTGTCCAAAACAGCTTCCAATCGAATGTTCATGTAATTGGAAAAGTCAGGAGAGTGCAAAGGTACTGTTTTCTAGCAGTTGGCAAGCTGCGCACACAATCCCAGTGTTGTACAGCTTCCTTCTTCACCTTTCCGAAGGTGCCGCTCTCTCCGGCTCCCGGAGGCGAAGAAGCGGCTTCTTCGCGCAAAGACGATTGTGCCGCTCACTGTGCACTCCTTAGCGCGGCTTCTGCCGAAAGACGCCCGGGAGCGGCTCTTAGCTCCGGACAGCATCGTACCTTCGTCTTTAGCGTCTCTTCTCGTCTACATCTTAGCAAAAAGCTTTTCTACTATGTCTGGCGAGGAAAAACTGTGCCAGCACAGAAAACATCTCCCATCGTGTTCTAGACGTTGCACGGAGGTCTTCCAAGTGTTTGGCATGGAGAAAAGAAAAGTTGTCCAAAACAGCTTCCAATCGAATGTTCATGTGATTGGAAAAGTCAGGAGAGTGCAAAGGTACTGTTTTCTAGCAGTTGGCAAGCTGCGCACACAATCCCAGTGTTGTACAGCTTCCTTCTTCACCTTTCCGAAGGTGCCGCTCTCTCCGGCTCCCGGAGGCGAAGAAGCGGCTTCTTCGCGCAAAGACGATTGTGCCGCTCACTGTGCACTCCTTAGCGCGGCTTCTGCCGAAAGACGCCCGGGAGCGGCTCTTAGCTCCGGACAGCATCGTACCTTCGTCTTTAGCGTCTCTTCTCGTCTACATCTTAGCAAAAAGCTTTTCCACTATGTCTGGCTCGGAAAAACTGTGCCAGCACAGAAAACATCTCCCATCGTGTTCTAGACGTTGCACGGAGGTCTTCCAAGTGTTTGGCATGAAGAAAAGAAAAGTTGTCCAAAACAGCTTCCAATCGAATGTTCATGTGATTGGAAAAGTCAGGAGAGTGCAAAGGTACTGTTTTCTAGCAGTTGGCAAGCTGCGCACACAATCCCAGTGTTGTACAGCTTCCTTCTTCACCTTTCCGAAGGTGCCGCTCTCTCCGGCTCCCGGAGGCGAAGAAGCGGCTTCTTCGCGCAAAGACGATTGTGCCGCTCACTGTGCACTCCTTAGCGCGGCTTCTGCCGAAAGACGCCCGGGAGCGGCTCTTAGCTCCGGACAGCATCGTACCTTCGTCTTTAGCGTCTCTTCTCGTCTACATCTTAGCAAAAAGCTTTTCTACTATGTCTGGCTCGGAAAAACTGTGCCAGCACAGAAAACATCTCCCATCGTGTTCTAGACGTTGCACGGAGGTCTTCCAAGTGTTTGGCATGAAGAAAAGAAAAGTTGTCCAAAACAGCTTCCAATCGAATGTTCATGTGATTGGAAAAGTCAGGAGAGTGCAAAGGTACTGTTTTCTAGCAGTTGGCAAGCTGCGCACACAATCCCAGTGTTGTACAGCTTCCTTCTTCACCTTTCCGAAGGTGCCGCTCTCTCCGGCTCCCGGAGGCGAAGAAGCGGCTTCTTCGCGCAAAGACGATTGTGCCGCTCACTGTGCACTCCTTAGCGCGGCTTCTGCCGAAAGACGCCCGGGAGCGGCTCTTAGCTCCGGACAGCATCGTACCTTCGTCTTTAGCGTCTCTTCTCGTCTACATCTTAGCAAAAAGCTTTTCTACTATGTCTGGCGAGGAAAAACTGTGCCAGCACAGAAAACATCTCCCATCGTGTTCTAGACGTTGCACGGAGGTCTTCCAAGTGTTTGGCATGAAGAAAAGAAAAGTTGTCCAAAACAGCTTCCAATCGAATGTTCATGTGATTGGAAAAGTCAGGAGAGTGCAAAGGTACTGTTTTCTAGCAGTTGGCAAGCTGCGCACACAATCCCAGTGTTGTACAGCTTCCTTCTTCACCTTTCCGAAGGTGCCGCTCTCTCCGGCTCCCGGAGGCGAAGAAGCGGCTTCTTCGCGCAAAGACGATTGTGCCGCTCACTGTGCACTCCTTAGCGCGGCTTCTGCCGAAAGACGCCCGGGAGCGGCTCTTAGCTCCGGACAGCATCGTACCTTCGTCTTTAGCGTCTCTTCTCGTCTACATCTTAGCAAAAAGCTTTTCTACTATGTCTGGCTCGGAAAAACTGTGCCAGCACAGAAAACATCTCCCATCGTGTTCTAGACGTTGCACGGAGGTCTTCCAAGTGTTTGGCATGAAGAAAAGAAAAGTTGTCCAAAACAGCTTCCAATCGAATGTTCATGTGATTGGAAAAGTCAGGAGAGTGCAAAGGTACTGTTTTCTAGCAGTTGGCAAGCTGCGCACACAATCCCAGTGTTGTACAGCTTCCTTCTTCACCTTTCCGAAGGTGCCGCTCTCTCCGGCTCCCGGAGGCGAAGAAGCGGCTTCTTCGCGCAAAGACGATTGTGCCGCTCACTGTGCACTCCTTAGCGCGGCTTCTGCCGAAAGACGCCCGGGAGCGGCTCTTAGCTCCGGACAGCATCGTACCTTCGTCTTTAGCGTCTCTTCTCGTCTACATCTTAGCAAAAAGCTTTTCTACTATGTCTGGCGAGGAAAAACTGTGCCAGCACAGAAAACATCTCCCATCGTGTTCTAGATGTTGCACGGAGGTCTTCCAAGTGTTTGGCATGAAGAAAAGAAAAGTTGTCCAAAACAGCTTCCAATCGAATGTTCATGTGATTGGAAAAGTCAGGAGAGTGCAAAGGTACTGTTTTCTAGCAGTTGGCAAGCTGCGCACACAATCCCAGTGTTGTACAGCTTCCTTCTTCACCTTTCCGAAGGTGCCGCTCTCTCCGGCTCCCGGAGGCGAAGAAGCGGCTTCTTCGCGCAAAGACGATTGTGCCGCTCACTGTGCACTCCTTAGCGCGGCTTCTGCCGAAAGACGCCCGGGAGCGGCTCTTAGCTCCGGACAGCATCGTACCTTCGTCTTTAGCGTCTCTTCTCGTCTACATCTTAGCAAAAAGCTTTTCCACTATGTCTGGCTCGGAAAAACTGTGCCAGCACAGAAAACATCTCCCATCGTGTTCTAGACGTTGCACGGAGGTCTTCCAAGTGTTTGGCATGAAGAAAAGAATAGTACAAAACAGCTTCCAATCGAATGTTCATGTGATTGGAAAAGTCAGGAGAGTGCAAAGGTACTGTTTTCTAGCAGTTGGCAAGCTGCGCACACAATCCCAGTGTTGTACAGCTTCCTTCTTCACCTTTCCGAAGGTGCCGCTCTCTCCGGCTCCCGGAGGCGAAGAAGCGGCTTCTTCGCGCAAAGACGATTGTGCCGCTCACTGTGCACTCCTTAGCGCGGCTTCTGCCGAAAGACGCCCGGGAGCGGCTCTTAGCTCCGGACAGCATCGTACCTTCGTCTTTAGCGTCTCTTCTCGTCTACATCTTAGCAAAAAGCTTTTCTACTATGTCTGGCTCGGAAAAACTGTGCCAGCACAGAAAACATCTCCCATCGTGTTCTAGACGTTGCACGGAGGTCTTCCAAGTGTTTGGCATGAAGAAAAGAAAAGTTGTCCAAAACAGCTTCCAATCGAATGTTCATGTGATTGGAAAAGTCAGGAGAGTGCAAAGGTACTGTTTTCAAGCAGTTGGCAAGCTGCGCACACAATCCCAGTGTTGTACAGCTTCCTTCTTCACCTTTCCGAAGGTGCCGCTCTCTCCGGCTCCTGGAGGCGAAGAAGCGGCTTCTTCGCGCAAAGACGATTGTGCCACTCACTGTGCACTCCTTAGCGCGGCTTCTGCCGAAAGACGCCCGGGAGCGGCTCTTAGCTCCGGACAGCATCGTACCTTCGTCTTTAGCGTCTCTTCTCGTCTACATCTTAGCAAAAAGCTTTTCTACTAGGTCTGGCGAGGAAAAACTGTGCCAGCACAGAAAACATCTCCCATCGTGTTCTAGACGTTGCACGGAGGTCTTCCAAGTGTTTGGCATGAAGAAAAGAAAAGTTGTCCAAAACAGCTTCCAATCGAATGTTCATGTGATTGGAAAAGTCAGGAGAGTGCAAAGGTACTGTTTTCTAGCAGTTGGCAAGCTGCGCACACAATCCCAGTGTTGTACAGCTTCCTTCTTCACCTTTCCGAAGGTGCCGCTCTCTCCGGCTCCCGGAGGCGAAGAAGCGGCTTCTTCGCGCAAAGACGATTGTGCCGCTCACTGTGCACTCCTTAGCGCGGCTTCTGCCGAAAGACGCCCGGGAGCGGCTCTTAGCTCCGGACAGCATCGTACCTTCGTCTTTAGCGTCTCTTCTCGTCTACATCTTAGCAAAAAGCTTTTCCACTATGTCTGGCTCGGAAAAACTGTGCCAGCACAGAAAACATCTCCCATCGTGTTCTAGACGTTGCACGGAGGTCTTCCAAGTGTTTGGCATGAAGAAAAGAAAAGTTGTCCAAAACAGCTTCCAATCGAATGTTCATGTGATTGGAAAAGTCAGGAGAGTGCAAAGGTACTGTTTTCTAGCAGTTGGCAAGCTGCGCACACAATCCCAGTGTTGTACAGCTTCCTTCTTCACCTTTCCGAAGGTGCCGCTCTCTCCGGCTCCCGGAGGCGAAGAAGCGGCTTCTTCGCGCAAAGACGATTGTGCCGCTCACTGTGCACTCCTTAGCGCGGCTTCTGCCGAAAGACGCCCGGGAGCGGCTCTTAGCTCCGGACAGCATCGTACCTTCGTCTTTAGCGTCTCTTCTCGTCTACATCTTAGCAAAAAGCTTTTCCACTATGTCTGGCTCGGAAAAACTGTGCCAGCACAGAAAACATCTCCCATCGTGTTCTAGACGTTGCACGGAGGTCTTCCAAGTGTTTGGCATGAAGAAAAGAAAAGTTGTCCAAAACAGCTTCCAATCGAATGTTCATGTGATTGGAAAAGTCAGGAGAGTGCAAAGGTACTGTTTTCTAGCAGTTGGCAAGCTGCGCACACAATCCCAGTGTTGTACAGCTTCCTTCTTCACCTTTCCGAAGGTGCCGCTCTCTCCGGCTCCCGGAGGCGAAGAAGCGGCTTCTTCGCGCAAAGACGATTGTGCCGCTCACTGTGCACTCCTTAGCGCGGCTTCTGCCGAAAGACGCCCGGGAGCGGCTCTTAGCTCCGGACAGCATCGTACCTTCGTCTTTAGCGTCTCTTCTCGTCTACATCTTAGCAAAAAGCTTTTCCACTATGTCTGGCTCGGAAAAACTGTGCCAGCACAGAAAACATCTCCCATCGTGTTCTAGACGTTGCACGGAGGTCTTCCAAGTGTTTGGCATGAAGAAAAGAAAAGTTGTCCAAAACAGCTTCCAATCGAATGTTCATGTGATTGGAAAAGTCAGGAGAGTGCAAAGGTACTGTTTTCTAGCAGTTGGCAAGCTGCGCACACAATCCCAGTGTTGTACAGCTTCCTTCTTCACCTTTCCGAAGGTGCCGCTCTCTCCGGCTCCCGGAGGCGAAGAAGCGGCTTCTTCGCGCAAAGACGATTGTGCCGCTCACTGTGCACTCCTTAGCGCGGCTTCTGCCGAAAGACGCCCGGGAGCGGCTCTTAGCTCTGGACAGCATCGTACCTTCGTCTTTAGCGTCTCTTCTCGTCTACATCTTAGCAAAAAGCTTTTCCACTATGTCTGGCGAGGAAAAACTGTGCCAGCACAGAAAACATCTCCCATCGTGTTCTAGACGTTGCACGGAGGTCTTCCAAGTGTTTGGCATGAAGAAAAGAAAAGTTGTCCAAAACAGCTTCCAATCGAATGTTCATGTGATTGGAAAAGTCAGGAGAGTGCAAAGGTACTGTTTTCTAGCAGTTGGCAAGCTGCGCACACAATCCCAGTGTTGTACAGCTTCCTTCTTCACCTTTCCGAAGGTGCCGCTCTCTCCGGCTCCCGGAGGCGAAGAAGCGGCTTCTTCGCGCAAAGACGATTGTGCCGCTCACTGTGCACTCCTTAGCGCGGCTTCTGCCGAAAGACGCCCGGGAGCGGCTCTTAGCTCCGGACAGCATCGTACCTTCGTCTTTAGCGTCTCTTCTCGTCTACATCTTAGCAAAAAGCTTTTCCACTATGTCTGGCTCGGAAAAACTGTGCCAGCACAGAAAACATCTCCCATCGTGTTCTAGACGTTGCACGGAGGTCTTCCAAGTGTTTGGCATGAAGAAAAGAAAAGGTGTCCAAAACAGCTTCCAATCGAATGTTCATGTGATTGGAAAAGTCAGGAGAGTGCAAAGGTACTGTTTTCTAGCAGTTGGCAAGCTGCGCACACAATCCCAGTGTTGTACAGCTTCCTTCTTCACCTTTCCGAAGGTGCCGCTCTCTCCGGCTCCCGGAGGCGAAGAAGCGGCTTCTTCGCGCAAAGACGATTGTGCCGCTCACTGTGCACTCCTTAGCGCAGCTTCTGACGAAAGACGCCCGGGAGCGGCTCTTAGCTCCGGACAGCATCGTACCTTCGTCTTTAGCGTCTCTTCTCGTCTACATCTTAGCAAAAAGCTTTTCCACTATGTCTGGCGAGGAAAAACTGTGCCAGCACAGAAAACATCTCCCATCGTGTTCTAGACGTTTCACGGAGGTCTTCCAAGTGTTTGGCATGAAGAAAAGAAAAGTTGTCCAAAACAGCTTCCAATCGAATGTTCATGTGATTGGAAAAGTCAGGAGAGTGCAAAGGTACTGTTTTCTAGCAGTTGGCAAGCTGCGCACACAATCCCAGTGTTGTACAGCTTCCTTCTTCACCTTTCCGAAGGTGCCACTCTCTCCGGCTCCCGGAGGCGAAGAAGCGGCTTCTTCGCGCAAAGACGATTGTGCCGCTCACTGTGCACTCCTTAGCGCGGCTTCTGCCGAAAGACGCCCGGGAGCGGCTCTTAGCTCCGGACAGCATCGTACCTTCGTCTTTAGCGTCTCTTCTCGTCTACATCTTAGCAAAAAGCTTTTCCACTATGTCTGGCTCGGAAAAACTGTGCCAGCACAGAAAACATCTCCCATCGTGTTCTAGACGTTGCACGGAGGTCTTCCAAGTGTTTGGCATGAAGAAAAGAAAAGTTGTCCAAAACAGCTTCCAATCGAATGTTCATGTGATTGGAAAAGTCAGGAGAGTGCAAAGGTACTGTTTTCTAGCAGTTGGCAAGCTGCGCACACAATCCCAGTGTTGTACAGCTTCCTTCTTCACCTTTCCGAAGGTGCCGCTCTCTCCGGCTCCCGGAGGCGAAGAAGCGGCTTCTTCGCGCAAAGACGATTGTGCCGCTCACTGTGCACTCCTTAGCACGGCTTCTGCCGAAAGACGCCCGGGAGCGGCTCTTAGCTCCGGACAGCATCGTACCTTCGTCTTTAGCGTCTCTTCTCGTCTACATCTTAGCAAAAAGCTTTTCTACTATGTCTGGCTCGGAAAAACTGTGCCAGCACAGAAAACATCTCCCATCGTGTTCTAGACGTTGCACGGAGGTCTTCCAAGTGTTTGGCATGAAGAAAAGAAAAGTTGTCCAAAACAGCTTCCAATCGAATGTTCATGTGATTGGAAAAGTCAGGAGAGTGCAAAGGTACTGTTTTCTAGCAGTTGGCAAGCTGCGCACACAATCCCAGTGTTGTACAGCTTCCTTCTTCACCTTTCCGAAGGTGCCGCTCTCTCCGGCTCCCGGAGGCGAAGAAGCGGCTTCTTCGCGCAAAGACGATTGTGCCGCTCACTGTGCACTCCTTAGCGCGGCTTCTGCCGAAAGACGCCCGGGAGCGGCTCTTAGCTCCGGACAGCATCGTACCTTCGTCTTTAGCGTCTCTTCTCGTCTACATCTTAGCAAAAAGCTTTTCCACTATGTCTGGCTCGGAAAAACTGTGCCAGCACAGAAAACATCTCCCATCGTGTTCTAGACGTTGCACGGAGGTCTTCCAAGTGTTTGGCATGAAGAAAAGAAAAGTTGTCCAAAACAGCTTCCAATCGAATGTTCATGTGATTGGAAAAGTCAGGAGAGTGCAAAGGTACTGTTTTCTAGCAGTTGGCAAGCTGCGCACACAATCCCAGTGTTGTACAGCTTCCTTCTTCACCTTTCCGAAGGTGCCGCTCTCTCCGGCTCCCGGAGGCGAAGAAGCGGCTTCTTCGCGCAAAGACGATTGTGCCGCTCACTGTGCACTCCTTAGCGCGGCTTCTGCCGAAAGACGCCCGGGAGCGGCTCTTAGCTCCGGACAGCATCGTACCTTCGTCTTTAGCGTCTCTTCTCGTCTACATCTTAGCAAAAAGCTTTTCTACTATGTCTGGCGAGGAAAAACTGTGCCAGCACAGAAAACATCTCCCATCGTGTTCTAGACGTTGCACGGAGGTCTTCCAAGTGTTTGGCATGAAGAAAATAATAGTACAAAACAGCTTCCAATCGAATGTTCATGTGATTGGAAAAGTCAGGAGAGTGCAAAGGTACTGTTTTCTAGCAGTTGGCAAGCTGCGCACACAATCCCAGTGTTGTACAGCTTCCTTCTTCACCTTTCCGAAGGTGCCGCTCTCTCCGGCTCCCGGAGGCGAAGAAGCGGCTTCTTCGCGCAAAGACGATTGTGCCGCTCACTGTGCACTCCTTAGCGCGGCTTCTGCCGAAAGACGCCCGGGAGCGGCTCTTAGCTCCGGACAGCATCGTACCTTCGTCTTTAGCGTCTCTTCTCGTCTACATCTTAGCAAAAAGCTTTTCCACTATGTCTGGCGAGGAAAAACTGTGCCAGCACAGAAAACATCTCCCATCGTGTTCTAGACGTTGCACGGAGGTCTTCCAAGTGTTTGGCATGAATAAATAATACTACAAAACAGCTTCCAATCGAATGTTCATGTGATTGGAAAAGTCAGGAGAGTGCAAAGGTACTGTTTTCTAGCAGTTGGCAAGCTGCGCACACAATCCCAGTGTTGTACAGCTTCCTTCTTCACCTTTCCGAAGGTGCCGCTCTCTCCGGCTCCCGGAGGCGAAGAAGCGGCTTCTTCGCGCAAAGACGATTGTGCCGCTCACTGTGCACTCCTTAGCGCGGCTTCTGCCGAAAGACGCCCGGGAGCGGCTCTTAGCTCCGGACAGCATCGTACCTTCGTCTTTAGCGTCTCTTCTCGTCTACATCTTAGCAAAAAGCTTTTCTACTATGTCTGGCTCGGAAAAACTGTGCCAGCGCAGAAAACATCTCCCATCGTGTTCTAGACGTTGCACGGAGGTCTTCCAAGTGTTTGGCATGAAGAAAAGAAAAGTTGTCCAAAACAGCTTCCAATCGAATGTTCATGTGATTGGAAAAGTCAGGAGAGTGCAAAGGTACTGTTTTCTAGCAGTTGGCAAGCTGCGCACACAATCCCAGTGTTGTACAGCTTCCTTCTTCACCTTTCCGAAGGTGCCGCTCTCTCCGGCTCCCGGAGGCGAAGAAGCGGCTTCTTCGCGCAAAGACGATTGTGCCGCTCACTGTGCACTCCTTAGCGCGGCTTCTGCCGAAAGACGCCCGGGAGCGGCTCTTAGCTCCGGACAGCATCGTACCTTCGTCTTTAGCGTCTCTTCTCGTCTACATCTTAGCAAAAAGCTTTTCCACTATGTCTGGCTCGGAAAAACTGTGCCAGCACAGAAAACATCTCCCATCGTGTTCTAGACGTTGCACGGAGGTCTTCCAAGTGTTTGGCATGAAGAAAAGAAAAGTTGTCCAAAACAGCTTCCAATCGAATGTTCATGTGATTGGAAAAGTCAGGAGAGTGCAAAGGTACTGTTTTCTAGCAGTTGGCAAGCTGCGCACACAATCCCAGTGTTGTACAGCTTCCTTCTTCACCTTTCCGAAGGTGCCGCTCTCTCCGGCTCCCGGAGGCGAAGAAGCGGCTTCTTCGCGCAAAGACGATTGTGCCGCTCACTGTGCACTCCTTAGCGCGGCTTCTGCCGAAAGACGCCCGGGAGCGGCTCTTAGCTCCGGACAGCATCGTACCTTCGTCTTTAGCGTCTCTTCTCGTCTACATCTTAGCAAAAAGCTTTTCCACTATGTCTGGCTCGGAAAAACTGTGCCAGCACAGAAAACATCTCCCATCGTGTTCTAGACGTTGCACGGAGGTCTTCCAAGTGTTTGGCATGAAGAAAAGAAAAGGTGTCCAAAACAGCTTCCAATCGAATGTTCATGTGATTGGAAAAGTCAGGAGAGTGCAAAGGTATCGTTTTCTAGCAGTTGGCAAGCTGCGCACACAATCCCAGTGTTGTACAGCTTCCTTCTTCACCTTTCCGAAGGTGCCGCTCTCTCCGGCTCCCGGAGCCGAAGAAGCGGCTTCTTCGCGCAAAGACGATTGTGCCGCTCACTGTGCACTCCTTAGCGCGGCTTCTGCCGAAAGACGCCCGGGAGCGGCTCTTAGCTCCGGACAGCATCGTACCTTCGTCTTTAGCGTCTCTTCTCGTCTACATCTTAGCAAAAAGCTTTTCCACTATGTCTGGCGAGGAAAAACTGTGCCAGCACAGAAAACATCTCCCATCGTGTTCTAGACGTTGCACGGAGGTCTTCCAAGTGTTTGGCATGAAGAAAAGAAAAGTTGTCCAAAACAGCTCCCAATCGAATGTTCATGTGATTGGAAAAGTCAGGAGAGTGCAAAGGTACTGTTTTCTAGCAGTTGGCAAGCTGCGCACACAATCCCAGTGTTGTACAGCTTCCTTCTTCACCTTTCCGAAGGTGCCGCTCTCTCCGGCTCCCGGAGGCGAAGAAGCGGCTTCTTCGCGCAAAGACGATTGTGCCGCTCACTGTGCACTCCTTAGCGCGGCTTCTGCCGAAAGACGCCCGGGAGCGGCTCTTAGCTCCGGACAGCATCGTACCTTCGTCTTTAGCGTCTCTTCTCGTCTACATCTTAGCAAAAAGCTTTTCCACTATGTCTGGCTCGGAAAAACTGTGCCAGCACAGAAAACATCTCCCATCGTGTTCTAGACGTTGCACGGAGGTCTTCCAAGTGTTTGGCATGAAGAAAAGAAAAGTTGTCCAAAACAGCTTCCAATCGAATGTTCATGTGATTGGAAAAGTCAGGAGAGTGCAAAGGTACTGTTTTCTAGCAGTTGGCAAGCTGCGCACACAATCCCAGTGTTGTACAGCTTCCTTCTTCACCTTTCCGAAGGTGCCGCTCTCTCCGGCTCCCGGAGGCGAAGAAGCTGCTTCTTCGCGCAAAGACGATTGTGCCGCTCACTGTGCACTCCTTAGCGCGGCTTCTGCCGAAAGACGCCCGGGAGCGGCTCTTAGCTCCGGACAGCATCGTACCTTCGTCTTTAGCGTCTCTTCTCGTCTACATCTTAGCAAAAAGCTTTTCCACTATGTCTGGCGAGGAAAAACTGTGCCAGCACAGAAAACATCTCCCATCGTGTTCTAGACGTTGCACGGAGGTCTTCCAAGTGTTTGGCATGAAGAAAAGAAAAGTTGTCCAAAACAGCTTCCAATCGAATGTTCATGTGATTGGAAAAGTCAGGAGAGTGCAAAGGTACTGTTTTCTAGCAGTTGGCAAGCTGCGCACACAATCCCAGTGTTGTACAGCTTCCTTCTTCACCTTTCCGAAGGTGCCGCTCTCTCCGGCTCCCGGAGGCGAAGAAGCGGCTTCTTCGCGCAAAGACGATTGTGCCGCTCACTGTGCACTCCTTAGCGCGGCTTCTGCCGAAAGACGCCCGGGAGCGGCTCTTAGCTCCGGACAGCATCGTACCTTCGTCTTTAGCGTCTCTTCTCGTCTACATCTTAGCAAAAAGCTTTTCTACTATGTCTGGCTCGGAAAAACTGTGCCAGCACAGAAAACATCTCCCATCGTGTTCTAGACGTTGCACGGAGGTCTTCCAAGTGTTTGGCATGAAGAAAAGAAAAGTTGTCCAAAACAGCTTCCAATCGAATGTTCATGTGATTGGAAAAGTCAGGAGAGTGCAAAGGTACTGTTTTCTAGCAGTTGGCAAGCTGCGCACACAATCCCAGTGTTGTACAGCTTCCTTCTTCACCTTTCCGAAGGTGCCGCTCTCTCCGGCTCCCGGAGGCGAAGAAGCGGCTTCTTCGCGCAAAGACGATTGTGCCGCTCACTGTGCACTCCTTAGCGCGGCTTCTGCCGAAAGACGCCCGGGAGCGGCTCTTAGCTCCGGACAGCATCGTACCTTCGTCTTTAGCGTCTCTTCTCGTCTACATCTTAGCAAAAAGCTTTTCCACTATGTCTGGCTCGGAAAAACTGTGCCAGCACAGAAAACATCTCCCATCGTGTTCTAGACGTTGCACGGAGGTCTTCCAAGTGTTTGGCATGAAGAAAAGAAAAGTTGTCCAAAACAGCTTCCAATCGAATGTTCATGTGATTGGAAAAGTCAGGAGAGTGCAAAGGTACTGTTTTCTAGCAGTTGGCAAGCTGCGCACACAATCCCAGTGTTGTACAGCTTCCTTCTTCACCTTTCCGAAGGTGCCGCTCTCTCCGGCTCCCGGAGGCGAAGAAGCGGCTTCTTCGCGCAAAGACGATTGTGCCGCTCACTGTGCACTCCTTAGCGCGGCTTCTGCCGAAAGACGCCCGGGAGCGGCTCTTAGCTCCGGACAGCATCGTACCTTCGTCTTTAGCGTCTCTTCTCGTCTACATCTTAGCAAAAAGCTTTTCTACTATGTCTGGCGAGGAAAAACTGTGCCAGCACAGAAAACATCTCCCATCGTGTTCTAGACGTTGCACGGAGGTCTTCCAAGTGTTTGGCATGAATAAAAGAATAGTACAAAACTGCTTCCAATCGAATGTTCATGTGATTGGAAAAGTCAGGAGAGTGCAAAGGTACTGTTTTCTAGCAGTTGGCAAGCTGCGCACACAATCCCAGTGTTGTACAGCTTCCTTCTTCACCTTTCCGAAGGTGCCGCTCTCTCCGGCTCCCGGAGGCGAAGAAGCGGCTTCTTCGCGCAAAGACGATTGTGCCGCTCACTGTGCACTCCTTAGCGCGGCTTCTGCCGAAAGACGCCCGGGAGCGGCTCTTAGCTCCGGACAGCATCGTACCTTCGTCTTTAGCGTCTCTTCTCGTCTACATCTTAGCAAAAAGCTTTTCTACTATGTCTGGCGAGGAAAAACTGTGCCAGCACAGAAAACATCTCCCATCGTGTTCTAGACGTTGCACGGAGGTCTTCCAAGTGTTTGGCATGAAGAAAAGAAAAGTTGTCCAAAACAGCTTCCAATCGAATGTTCATGTGATTGGAAAAGTCAGGAGAGTGCAAAGGTACTGTTTTCTAGCAGTTGGCAAGCTGCGCACACAATCCCAGTGTTGTACAGCTTCCTTCTTCACCTTTCCGAAGGTGCCGCTCTCTCCGGCTCCCGGAGGCGAAGAAGCGGCTTCTTCGCGCAAAGACGATTGTGCCGCTCACTGTGCACTCCTTAGCGCGGCTTCTGCGAAAGACGCCCGGGAGCGGCTCTTAGCTCCGGACAGCATCGTACCTTCGTCTTTAGCGTCTCTTCTCGTCTACATCTTAGCAAAAAGCTTTTCCACTATGTCTGGCTCGGAAAAACTGTGCCAGCACAGAAAACATCTCCCATCGTGTTCTAGACGTTGCACGGAGGTCTTCCAAGTGTTTGGCATGAAGAAAAGAAAAGTTGTCCAAAACAGCTTGCAATCGAATGTTCATGTGATTGGAAAAGTCAGGAGAGTGCAAAGGTACTGTTTTCTAGCAGTTGGCAAGCTGCGCACACAATCCCAGTGTTGTACAGCTTCCTTCTTCACCTTTCCGAAGGTGCCGCTCTCTCCGGCTCCCGGAGGCGAAGAAGCGGCTTCTTCGCGCAAAGACGATTGTGCCGCTCACTGTGCACTCCTTAGCGCGGCTTCTGCCGAAAGACGCCCGGGAGCGGCTCTTAGCTCCGGACAGCATCGTACCTTCGTCTTTAGCGTCTCTTCTCGTCTACATCTTAGCAAAAAGCTTTTCTACTATGTCTGGCTCGGAAAAACTGTGCCAGCACAGAAAACATCTCCCATCGTGTTCTAGACGTTGCACGGAGGTCTTCCAAGTGTTTGGCATGAAGAAAAGAAAAGTTGTCCAAAACAGCTTCCAATCGAATGTTCATGTGATTGGAAAAGTCAGGAGAGTGCAAAGGTACTGTTTTCTAGCAGTTGGCAAGCTGCGCACACAATCCCAGTGTTGTACAGCTTCCTTCTTCACCTTTCCGAAGGTGCCGCTCTCTCCGGCTCCCGGAGGCGAAGAAGCGGCTTCTTCGCGCAAAGACGATTGTGCCGCTCACTGTGCACTCCTTAGCGCGGCTTCTGCCGAAAGACGCCCGGGAGCGGCTCTTAGCTCCGGACAGCATCGTACCTTCGTCTTTAGCGTCTCTTCTCGTCTACATCTTAGCAAAAAGCTTTTCTACTATGTCTGGCGAGGAAAAACTGTGCCAGCACAGAAAACATCTCCCATCGTGTTCTAGACGTTGCACGGAGGTCTTCCAAGTGTTTGGCATGAAGAAAAGAAAAGTTGTCCAAAACAGCTTCCAATCGAATGTTCATGTGATTGGAAAAGTCAGGAGAGTGCAAAGGTACTGTTTTCTAGCAGTTGGCAAGCTGCGCACACAATCCCAGTGTTGTACAGCTTCCTTCTTCACCTTTCCGAAGGTGCCGCTCTCTCCGGCTCCCGGAGGCGAAGAAGCGGCTTCTTCGCGCAAAGACGATTGTGCCGCTCACTGTGCACTCCTTAGCGCGGCTTCTGCCGAAAGACGCCCGGGAGCGGCTCTTAGCTCCGGACAGCATCGTACCTTCGTCTTTAGCGTCTCTTCTCGTCTACATCTTAGCAAAAAGCTTTTCTACTATGTCTGGCGAGGAAAAACTGTGCCAGCACAGAAAACATCTCCCATCGTGTTCTAGACGTTGCACGGAGGTCTTCCAAGTGTTTGGCATGAATAAAAGAATAGTACAAAACAGCTTCCAATCGAATGTTCATGTGATTGGAAAAGTCAGGAGAGTGCAAAGGTACTGTTTTCTAGCAGTTGGCAAGCTGCGCACACAATCCCAGTGTTGTACAGCTTCCTTCTTCACCTTTCCGAAGGTGCCGCTCTCTCCGGCTCCCGGAGGCGAAGAAGCGGCTTCTTCGCGCAAAGACGATTGTGCCGCTCACTGTGCACTCCTTAGCGCGGCTTCTGCCGAAAGACGCCCGGGAGCGGCTCTTAGCTCCGGACAGCATTGTACCTTCGTCTTTAGTGTCTCTTCTCGTCTACATCTTAGCAAAAAGCTTTTCTACTATGTCTGGCTCGGAAAAACTGTGCCAGCACAGAAAACATCTCCCATCGTGTTCTAGACGTTGCACGGAGGTCTTCCAAGTGTTTGGCATGAAGAAAAGAAAAGTTGTCCAAAACAGCTTCCAATCGAATGTTCATGTGATTGGAAAAGTCAGGAGAGTGCAAAGGTACTGTTTTCTAGCAGTTGGCAAGCTGCGCAGACAATCCCAGTGTTGTACAGCTTCCTTCTTCACCTTTCCGAAGGTGCCGCTCTCTCCGGCTCCCGGAGGCGAAGAAGCGGCTTCTTCGCGCAAAGACGATTGTGCCGCTCACTGTGCACTCCTTAGCGCGGCTTCTGCCGAAAGACGCCCGGGAGCGGCTCTTAGCTCCGGACAGCATCGTACCTTCGTCTTTAGCGTCTCTTCTCGTCTACATCTTAGCAAAAAGCTTTTCCACTATGTCTGGCTCGGAAAAACTGTGCCAGCACAGAAAACATCTCCCATCGTGTTCTAGACGTTGCACGGAGGTCTTCCAAGTGTTTGGCATGAAGAAAAGAAAAGTTGTCCAAAACAGCTTCCAATCGAATGTTCATGTGATTGGAAAAGTCAGGAGAGTGCAAAGGTACTGTTTTCTAGCAGTTGGCAAGCTGCGCACATAATCCCAGTGTTGTACAGCTTCCTTCTTCACCTTTCCGAAGGTGCCGCTCTCTCCGGCTCCCGGAGGCGAAGAAGCGGCTTCTTCGCGCAAAGACGATTGTGCCGCTCACTGTGCACTCCTTAGCGCGGCTTCTGCCGAAAGACGCCCGGGAGCGGCTCTTAGCTCCGGACAGCATCGTACCTTCGTCTTTAGCGTCTCTTCTCGTCTACATCTTAGCAAAAAGCTTTTCCACTATGTCTGGCTCGGAAAAACTGTGCCAGCACAGAAAACATCTCCCATCGTGTTCTAGACGTTGCACGGAGGTCTTCCAAGTGTTTGGCATGAAGAAAAGAAAAGTTGTCCAAAACAGCTTCCAATCGAATGTTCATGTGATTGGAAAAGTCAGGAGAGTGCAAAGGTACTGTTTTCTAGCAGTTGGCAAGCTGCGCACACAATCCCAGTGTTGTACAGCTTCCTTCTTCACCTTTCCGAAGGTGCCGCTCTCTCCGGCTCCCGGAGGCGAAGAAGCGGCTTCTTCGCGCAAAGACGATTGTGCCGCTCACTGTGCACTCCTTAGCGCGGCTTCTGCCGAAAGACGCCCGGGAGCGGCTCTTAGCTCCGGACAGCATCGTACCTTCGTCTTTAGCGTCTCTTCTCGTCTACATCTTAGCAAAAAGCTTTTCCACTATGTCTGGCTCGGAAAAACTGTGCCAGCACAGAAAACATCTCCCATCGTGTTCTAGACGTTGCACGGAGGTCTTCCAAGTGTTTGGCATGAAGAAAAGAAAAGGTGTCCAAAACAGCTTCCAATCGAATGTTCATGTGATTGGAAAAGTCAGGAGAGTGCAAAGGTACTGTTTTCTAGCAGTTGGCAAGCTGCGCACACAATCCCAGTGTTGTACAGCTTCCTTCTTCACCTTTCCGAAGGTGCCGCTCTCTCCGGCTCCCGGAGGCGAAGAAGCGGCTTCTTCGCGCAAAGACGATTGTGCCGCTCACTGTGCACTCCTTAGCGCGGCTTCTGCCGAAAGACGCCCGGAGCGGCTCTTAGCTCCGGACAGCATCGTACCTTCGTCTTTAGCGTCTCTTCTCGTCTACATCTTAGCAAAAAGCTTTTCCACTATGTCTGGCTCGGAAAAACTGTGCCAGCACAGAAAACATCTCCCATCGTGTTCA